>OX401914.1:7569728-8169728 GCA_947859195.1 Drymonia ruficornis
CTAGAAAATAATTTGATTCTTGGTCATATAATCACGAAGTTCTTTCTAGCAAAATAAGTACCTATGTAGTTGTGATTATTTTTCCAGTATGGCGGTGATGTAACACGAAGAAAGAAGTTATTGAAGCAACAATCAGAAGGAAAGAAGAAAATGCGTAGTGTGGCTAACATTAAAATACCGAGAGATACTTTCATAGATGTATTGAAAAGATAATAAATTGTAAACTGATTTTGGACTTATTTGAACTTAAACTTGGGCTTGGTAAGTACACTATCAATGAATTTAAATTAATCTTTGTGAGGAATACAAAAAAAAATACAGATGCTACTTAATAGGAAAATAATCTAATTTATTTTTAAGATACTTGATTATAACTAAAAGACATCGCATGGTTAACAAAAATCACAAAAATAGTACAAAACTTAAAACAATAAAAACATCTACCATGTCGAGGCGTAACTAAAATAATAAAGGGCATTACTGCATCCCATACAACAATATAAATTTGTTAAAAATCCACTAATATTGCATTACTAAAGTACTAATTAAAGAAATAACTGTTAAAAACTATATGGGAATGAAGAAGTTCTATTAGGATTTTCCTCTCACCCTTCCGACCAAGTCGAAGCGCACGATAATAAGCGAACAATTGGATAGCTCACCACGATCACAGTTAATCATCATTATTTTTAACACAATGAAAGCAAAAGCGTTGTGGGCCTCGTCACTTACCTATCAAAAATGAAATCAAATAAATCTATATAGGTACAAATATTAAAAAAAATATCAGATATATAAATATTTGTGAAATCATAGACCTACCTACATACCTACTATATACCTACTAAGAATTATTTAAAGGGGGCGTCCATAAATTACGTGAGGTGATTTTTGAGATTTTTCGACCTCCCTCTCTCCCTCGGTGAAATGTAGTGAGATTTTGCTCGACCCCCTCCCTCCCAGTCTCACGTGAGATTTTTCAAAAGCCATATTGTAGGGGAGAAACTTGTTTTACTTAATTTAACCCAGTTTTCTTGCAATTTTACGCTATTTCTTACGGTAAAAAAATATTACGTGAGATTTGCCGAGACCCCCCCTCTTACCTACGTGAGATTTGGCTCGACCCCCACCCCTAAATGAGTCACGTAATTTATGGACGCCGCTAATCTTTGGCAAAATACAGTTTAATACAGGAAGGCATGGTAGATGAAATATTACCTATACTTACTACTGTTAAATATTGAAACAACAATATTATAAATTGATGTAAGTATAATCCCGGAGATTATTGCATATGCTACAGAGATGTCAGATACAAATTAGGTATGTTGGCACCTCGTGTAGTAAGATCAATGGTAGTTGATCGATATCAGAGGATGGGAGATGAATCCATCCCCCTTGGTTTAAACTACAATTGATCTTACAGCCCAGTATTTTTTTATTCAAAAGTCGTATTGGTACTACATAAACTCAAGATAATTAATGAAATAAAGAACCTTGTACAATATAAGAATTTTATTGCAATTAAAATGTCTGAATGCATGAACTAAAATATATCCACTTAAATGTATCTTACGTAATTAAAATAATATTATTTCTCTTTATGATATGATAATAGCTAAGATACCAGAGATCTACTTTCAAAAATAATTTTACTTATTTAATTTGATTTATATCAGACAGTAAGTATCAACATGTTCATAAACTCCATATACAAAAATGTAATACAACTCTAAAGAATTTCGTAACAGGTTCAAATTATAGCCAAATCTCAACTTACTAGAAATAACTGTTTATTCTAGAGTTAAAAATTTACAAAATTTATTTCTCGCAGCACACTGACACGACGCGTGAACAGTTATAATTTTATGAACTGCTTTTTCTATAACATTCAAAAAATGTAAATATTATATTTGATAGTTGTTATTGTTATAAAACTGAGAGCTGTTCACAAAGATGAAATTCTCAAATAGGTACCTTATTTGAAATAATAAACCTACAACCGAGAATATATTCGCTTTTTTGCATTTGCTTGTAAGCAATTAATTTTAATCACGAACCATGTCAAAATGCTGCAATCAGTACCATCTCTACTACGCGTCTACGTGCCACCCTAGCAAAAACACAACCTTCCTCAACTGCGCCTGATAAATTTATGATTTTAGATACACCATCCTCACTCTAAAATAATGTTGTTTTGCTATAAAGTATAGCATTGACTTTATTTTATCAGGATAAACTGCCTGAATAATAAAAACATTTACTAGGCACAGAAACGCGTGTTTTTCATTCTTGCGTTCATATCCTTACAATTCATCTGTATAGGATTAATGAGGTTGTCTTCTTTGTAGGAATAGCAGCTTCGTTACATGGGAAAAATAAAGATTAGCAAAATAGTTACTATTAGTCTGATTAAAAAAACCTGAATAACTTTTTTGTCTATGTTTACATTTCATTCTCATAATTTCTTTACACCCTACTGCCGTAGATGAAGACAACCTCATTTTAAGCACTTTGTTTCAGGTGGCATTATGACTAATTTCATACGAATCTCCACTGCCGTCGTAGTCGTTACGTTTATCTGTCTTCAGATGTTTCCAAGAATTGGGCGTAGACATCTCTTGTGCATTCTCCTTTTTCGTTGAACTTGTATTTGTAGTATGAACCATCAGCACAAATAACTGTAAATGAAGGCAAATGAATAGGCTTATTTATAAAAATTCTAGTCTTTGTAATTTTAATTGAGTAACTGGCAAAATTGGCTGAATTACTATTAAATGTTTGGATGTTGGATTTGATATAAAGAATATTGTAGGCAGCAATTAATGATGAAGATTAGGAAAACAATTGTTTTCTATTTTCATCATCGCAAAAGCTAAAACATATCTTACCAATAATAGAACTCTTATCCACTCCAAACGCGCAAATACAAGGCGGACCATTCGGTATGGTGAATTTACAGAAGCTCCAGTTGCTTGAGAAATACTTTGGTAAGAAATTCACTGTCGCCAAACTGGATTGCTTGTTTAGTTTTTCATCTTCTAGACTGAACACATGGACTGTCCCATGGTCTGATGTGACACATAAATTGGTGCTTGAGTGGTTGAAGTTTATGCAGTAAATGGTGGCCTGGGAACATGAAGTTTATACATATAACTACTTATTCATAAAACCATAGTCGACTTTAAGAGAATATAAAAAAAAACATACTTACAATATAAATAAATATAACGTCACGACTTTTATCCCCATTCAGGGGTAGTCAGAGGCTTATGGCCATACACCACCACATTGTGCAGGTATTAAGTCAACTCAAAGCCCTCGTTTCACCAGATAGTCAGAACCCAACATGACAGGAGATGAACCTTGACACCGTGTATACAGGAATTGACTATTACCCAATCCCGAGGGATGGGTAGGTTTCCTCACAATGTTTTCCCTCACCATAAGCGAACTGTAAATTATGCACATCGATGAAAATTCATCCATTGGTGCATGCCCCACCGGGGTTGAACCTGGGACCTTCTGTTTGCTAACCCAACATGTTCGCCCCTAGGCTACAGTCGCATTTTTTAAGATAATATTGTGTTTTTTAATGAGCAATGGTCTGAAAATAAGCAAACCCAATTCTCACCTGATGTGCCCCTCGTCTCAACTCGGCAAGCTTCTGTCCAGTAGCTGTGTCAAAAACCCGGATAAGGGTGCCTTTTGTGGAAGCTGTAGCTAGTCTGGTCCCACCCACATTCAGGGCGAGGCAACTTAGCGGCGCCTCGTGTGCTGTTATCAGGTGGCCTTCAGGAGCTGTGCTTGGACCAGCATGACTGCTTAACTCCACCAACTAAAATGTGGGAAATACTATTAATTGCATCATTTTCTTTCTGAACATATATTTTATTGGTGCAGTTTATACATTAGCAAATTTTTACCCAAACATGACAATAAAAAATTAAAATCCATTATGATAGCAATTATTCACGAGAACAAGGGCAAACAAATGTGTACATTAAAATACAGGTAATTACCACATATGTTTAATTTATGCGACCAGAATTATAAGCTTTGATGCAGCTTTGTTGTTGAGGTAAAGTACAGTGCACCAATTAGGCATAAATAGTAGGTACCTACACATTAATAATCGATGTATAGTTTGCTAAATTTTTATTCCCCATTGTACAAAGAATCAACTTGCTGCTATTTTTTGATTTACATAAATTATCTATACTATATATACTTCTCAACAAAAAAATCGAAACACCTCTGAAGTTAGGTTTTGAATTAGTTTTATGTATTTTTTTTTTACATTAAACAAAAAATAATAATAATGCCAGTTAATTGCAGATATTATAAGGATTGTTTAATGAATATTAATGTTTCAAATTTAAATTACATTTCTTTAGCTATCGTGGTTTGTTCAACACATATCATCAGTGGAAAGGAAAAAACACTAAAACGCCAAAATTAGCATTTTAGCGTTTTTTCCTTTTCCGACGGAACTTTTCCGTTCGGAATTTCCGCATGGAAGCAGTCATTAGAGCCCGGGGAGGAAATATGAGATACTGAATAAACTTTTTATGATTTTTTTGTTTTACGCCTTGGTTTCTAACATTTTACAAAATTTTCTTATAAGGTAAAAACATACCTGTTGAACAAAATATGATAGCTAAAGAAATGTAATTTTAATTTGAAACATTAATATTTGTTAAACCATACCTTATAATATCCGCAATTAACTGGCATTATTATTATTTTTTGTTTAATGTAAAAAAAAACTAAACTCATTCAAAATCTAACTTCACAGGTGTTTCGATTTTTTTTTATGAGAAGTGTATAAAGAGGAAAATCCTGATTGATGACCGACTCATTTTAAATAAAAATACAGTTGTTTACCTGAACATGTCCTGTTTTTCGGCTAGGGTATGCCAGCAAGGCGTTATTACTGTTGGGGCACACAACGCACAGCCCTCGAGTGTTCTGGCAGGTCTCAAACACATGCAGCAACTGTGGCTGGGCCGTGAATGTGTACACCTTAATTAAGTTCTCTGCAATACATTATTCTTATTAGGATAAGTAAAACATATCATGCACCAAGTAAACACCTTAATAAAGATTAGTTAGGATTAATTTTGTTTTTTTTTATCAACTAAATAGGAGGTGGTAACAATAAACAAAATGACTTGTTTGGAATTTGTTTCACTTTTCTGAATACCAGTTGAATAAGGTGTCCTACGAGTTTCAAAAGTAGAAAACAAGACAACTGTTTCAAAACTTACCCAATACGACAACAATGCGATCTCTTCGTAGTTTCACAGCCTTAACTGGGCTGTTGAAATCGAGCGATATTGCAGAGTCTTTCTTCAAATCGTCCCATATTATAACTCTGTTTGGAGGATAGACAGGGGTTTTGCCACCGCCTACTAGGGCCATATAATTGCATCTAAACAACATTTCCACGTACGAAAGCCCGCCTTCTGCGAAATTCTGACGTTCTTTCTCTTTAAGTGGGTCGCTGTTGAACACACGAAATCCATTCTCCGTACCGCAAGCAAAGCAACCTGGAGATTGCAAAACAAAAAATGAAAACCAATTCATACGTGAAGCGCAAGCAAATGAAAAACAATTACACCAGTCAGCTTGTATTTCACCTTGATCTTGATTAAACCCTACGTAAAGTAGTCCGTTCCCAAACGTGTTATCGTCTGATATATTCATTATGAAGAACTATTCCAGAATTAGAAGACAAAACGTTGTTATTACTAAACAATAAAATTATCACTTCACACAACTATGCGGCGATTTGACAAATTGACTGACATTTGATTTGATTGACGTTTGACAATGAATGAATTTTAGTTTTTTTCTTTGTTTTTTTATTACCTACAGTTAATTTCGTTATTTTCGTTATTTTCGTTCATAAATGTCGTTCCACTCGTACCAACTTGTACCGAAGTGATCATTATTATCGTTTTTAACAGTTTTTGTGAACAAAAAAATTCCAAAATTACGGTGTATGGAACGCAGCACTAGTAACCCAGTAAGTGATAGGAGCATTTTTATTCTGTGATCTAGGTAGGTACCGGTTCTGTTTGTTTATGGTTTGTTTCTTGCATAGGTAGGTAGGTACCTAGTTTCTTGGTTTTCTGTTCTAGCCATAGATGTATTAATTCGTGGTGCGCAAGCCCTTTGGACCATTATTAATTTTGTAGTGGTCGGTACCTATATAGATAGGAACACTAAAGTAGTAAAGTCGGATTAATAATTCAGTGGAGTAAAATGACAGATATAAATGTGAATTTATATTTTAATTGAATCTATTTTTATGAGTGGTTATGTTTTTGTTATTCTTTAGTAAATAAAATTGAATTAATTTGAACTAGAATCCTAAAAACAACATTATTCATGATGAATGAACGGATCAAATTAAAAGCTGTCATTTTACTCCACTGAATTATACTTTAATCAGACTTTAGACACATTAATGCCTATGCAAAGGTACCTACCAATTTGTATGTATATTTTAGGGTTGCGGGTTTTGTTCCTGTTATCATTTTGATGACCGCTTGGCCCAGTGGATAGAGCGTAACGCACGGCTCACTACATCGGGTGCTTGCAGGGTTCGATTCCCCACAGAGGCAAATTTCGGAAACGACCTTTTCGCTATTTGCCCTGGTTTGGGTGTCATTGGGATTACCCCTTGTGTTGCAAAAGACTCGAGTTCTTTAGCCTCATTTATAGGGCTCGAGCCTTTTTAAGAAACCTCGAAGGCTAAAGAACTAATTCAGCACCGAGTCTTCGAGGCGAAGAGGAGGCTCTCGGAAATAAAGCCTTTATTTTGAAGCTCTTTCTAAAAAGGCTTGGAGCCCTTTTTTATTTTAGCCCTTTGTAACCATTCTTGACTTTAGTTGACTATGCACGACTATTCTCAACTATTATTGACCATTCTTGACTATTTTTTTCTATTTTTGACAATTTTTGACAATTTTTGACAATTTTTGACAATTTTTGACAATTTTTGACAATTTTTGACAATTTTTGACAATTTTTGACAATTTTTGTCAATTTTTGACAATTTTTGACAATTTTTGTCAATTTTTGCCTATTTTTGATTTTTTTGACTTTTTTGGCTATTTTTGACTTTTTTGACTTCTTTTGACTGTTTTTGTCTATTTTTGACTATTTTTGTTTTTTTTTTAACTTTTTTTGTTTTTTTTTTAACTTTTTTTGACTTTTTTTGACTTTTTTGACTATTTTTGACTGTTTCTGACTATTTGTGACTATATTTCAATATATTGGAATATATTTGTCTATTTTTGACTATTTTTTGACTTCTTTTGACTGTTTTTGTCTATTTTTGTCTATTTTTGTCTATTTTTGTCTATTTTTGTCTATTTTTGTCTATTTTTGACTATTTTTGAATATTTTGACTTTTTTTGACTTTTTTTTGACTTTTTTTGACTTTTTTGTCTGTTTTTGACTATTTTTTGACTATTTTTGACTATTTTTGACAATTTTTGACTATTTTTGACTATTTTTGATTATTTTTGACTATTTTTGACTATTTTTGACAATTTTTGACAATTTTTGACTATTTTTGGCTTTTTTTGACTTTTTTTACATTTTGACTATTTTTGACTATTTCTGACTATTTGTGACTATATTTGTCTGTTTTTGTCAATTTTTGTCAATTTTTGTCAATTTTTGACTATTTTTGTCAATTTTTGACTATTTTTTCCTATTTTTTATTTTTTTGACTTTTTTGGCTATTTTTGACTTTTATGACTTCTTTTGACCTTTTTTTGTCTATTTTTGTCTATTTTTGACTATTTTTGTTTTTTTTTACTTTTTTTGACTTTTTTTCTTTTTTTTTTTTCTTTTTTTTTGACTTTTTTGACTATATTTGACTGTTTCTGACTATTTGTGACTATATTTCAATATATTGGAATATATTTGTCTGTTTTTGACTATTTTTGACTATTTTTTGACTATTTTTGACTATTTTTGACAATTTTTGTCAATTTTTGTCAATTTTTGTCAATTTTTGTCAATTTTTGTCAATTTTTGTCAATTTTTGACTTTTTTTGACTTTTTTTACTTTTTTGACTATTTTTGACTATTTCTGACTATTTGTGACTATATTTGTCTGTTTTTGACAATTTTTGACAATTTTTGATTTTTTTGGCTATTTTTGACTTTTTTGACTTCTTTTGACTGTTTTTGTCTATTTTTGTCTATTTTTGTCTATTTTTGTCTATTTTTGACTATTTTTGAATATTTTTAGCTATTGTTGACTAAATTTGACTATTTTTAGCTATTCTTGACTATTTTTGACTATTCTTGACTAGTTGTGACTATTTTTGAACTTTGTTGACTATTTTTACTATTGTTGACTGTTTTTGGCCAATGTTGACTATTTTTGACGAATTTTGACTATATTTGACCATTGTTGACTATTTTTACTATTGTTGACGGTTATTGGCCAATGTTGACTATTTTTGACGTATTTTGACTATTTTTGACGAATTTTGACTATTTTTGACCATCGTTGACTATTGTTAATTGTTTTTGACTATTTTTGACTATTTTTGACCATGGTTGACTATTTAGACTATTCTTGACTGTTGGTAACTGTTTTTAAATATTTTTGACTATTGTTGACTATTTTTGACCATTGTTGTCTATTTTTTACCATAGTTGACTATTTCGACTATTGTTGACTGTTTTTGAACATTTTTGCCGAATTTTGACGAATTTTGGTCAAAAATAGTCAAAATACGTCAAAAATAGTCAACATTGGCCAAAAACAGTCAACAATAGTAAAATTAGTCAACAATGGTCAAAAATAGTCGAATAGTTAAAAGTAGTCAAAAATAGTCAAAAATAGACAAAAATAGTCAAAAGATGGTTAAAAATATTCAAAAACAATTAACAATAGTCAACGATGGTCAATAATAGTCAAAATTCGTCAAAAATAGTCAAAATACGTCAAAAATAGTCAATATTGGCCAAAAACAGTCAACAATAGTAAAAATAGTCAACAATGGTCAAATATAGTCAAAATTCGTCAAAAATAGTCAACATTGGCCAAAAACAGTCAACAATAGTAAAAATAGTCAACAATGTTCAAAAATTGACAAAAAAATGACAAAAATTGACAAAAATAGACAAAAATTGTCAAAAATTGTCACAAATAGTCAAAATAGGCAAAAATAATCAAAAATAGTCAAAACTAGTCAAAAATAGTCAAAACTAGTCAAAACTACTCAAAAATAGTCAAAAATAGTCAAAAATAGTCAATAATGGTCAAAAATAGTCAACAATTGTCAAAAATAGTTTAAAATAGACAAAAATATTCAAACATACTCAAAAATAGTCAAAAATAGGCAAAAATAGGCAAACTTAGTCAAAAATTGTAAAAATACGTCAAAAATTTTCAAAACACGTCAAGAATAGTCAACAATGGTCCAAAATAGTCAACAATGGTCAAAAATAGTCAACAATTGCTAAAAATTGTCAACAATGGTCAAAAATTGTCAAAAATAGGTAAACTTAGTCAAAAATTGTCAAAAGTAGTCAAAAATAGTCAAAAATCGTCAAAATTCGCCAAAAATATTTAAAAACCGTCATCAATAGTCAAGAATAGACGAAATAGTCAACCATTATCAAAAATAGTCAAAATACGTCAAATATAGTCAACAATGGCCAAAAATAATCAACAATGGTCAAAAATAGTCAACAATAGCTAAAAATAGTCAACAATGGTCAAAAATAGTCAAAAATGGTCAAAAATAGTCAAAAAATTGTGAAAAATTGTCAAAACAGGCAAAAATATTCAAAACAGTCAACAATAGTCAACAATGGTCAAGAATAGTCAAGAATAATTAAGAATAGTTAAGAATAGTCAAGAATAGTCAAGAATAGTCAAGAATAGTCAAGAATAGTCAAGAATAGTCAAGAATAGTCAAGAATAGTCAAGAATAGTCAAGAATAGTCAAGAATAGTCAAGAATAGTCAAGAATAGTCAAGAATAGTCAGGAATAGTCAAGAATAGTCAAGAATAGTGATATGAAGATATATGGATGTACCTATACGCGCGGGTGGCAATGCACCGCCGCGCCGCGTCCTGTGTTCTAGGCAGTAATAAACGAGCTTTATAACTACGCGGTTGTTTCCCTTAGCTATACACATCAGTGGCTAACGAGGATTTTAAAATTACCCACGCGCAAATAAAAATGCCAAATTATTTAGGAACCCTATCAACTTTTGACCACAAAGTGAGTGAGTGGATGATCTTTAAAGGAAAATTAAATCAGTTTTTAAAGGTGAACAAGATAGAAGATGGAGATAAGGGTCCTATCCTGGTGACATACCTCACAGATGAAACATACCGCCTAGTACGGAATCTGGCGTATCCTAAGGAGGTGGATGCGTTAACGTTCGATGAGCTGATAAAATTACTCGATACGCACTTCAAACTAAAGGAGTGTTCGTATGCAGACAAGGCACGATTTTACGGGGCAACAAGAAGTTCCAGCGAAAAATTAGGAGACTGGGCGGCGCGACTAAGAGGTCTAGCGAGTTACTGCGACTTCGGCGCCGCCTTGGAAGCGAATTTGGCAGATCGTTTCGTCCTAGGCTTGGGACAGGGGCCCGAGCGTGACAAGTTATTTGAAAAAAAGGCAACGTTGTCATTGGCCGAGGCTCTTGAAATTGCAGAGAAAGCGGAGGTGGCAAGGGAAGCAAAGTTGGCGGTGGCGAGCGATTCTATCGCCATTAAAGAAGAACCACTATTCCTTATAGCGGGTAGAAGCGGATTCGGCCGAGGTGGGTCGGACGCAGCGCGGCGCGAGGCCGCGCCGGCCGGCGGTGGCGGTGGCGGCGGGGCGGGCCGTCGCGATCATCAACGGGACGACCGATGCACCATTTGCGGCTTAAAAAATCATAATAGTGAAAAGTGTCGTTTTAAAAGCTATCGGTGCCAAAAGTGCGGTGTTGTTGGACACCTCAAAAAAGTGTGTAAAAATAAGACTGCACGAGTTAATAATATTGATGCTTGCAACGAGGACATGGCTAACCAAACCTGTTGTTCAGAATGCCAAAATTTTAATATAAGGTACGTAAATAATAAACCCATTGTACTAAATTTGAAATTAGGTGAAATAAAGATTGCGATGGAATTAGATTCGGGATCGGGGTATTGCGTAATTGCAGAAACAATGTATATCGAAATGTTCTCGGAGTACAAATTACAAAATTGTAATTTAAGGATGTGCCTATACAATGGACATAAAATCTCACCACTTGGGTATTTTTCAATAAATGCTACATACAATAGTCAAACTAGCCTCATAAATATTTTTGTCGTTAGTAACGGAGGACCCCCTTTGCTCGGTCGCGATTTTATGTCAATTTTTAACTTGGTGCTTACAACAAAAATACATAGTATCACCACTGACAGTGATGTACATACCTTGTTGGAACAATATCCTGATTTATGGCGCGACGAACTTGGTGCTTTTAATAAATTCAAGGTAGACTTAGTATTGAAGGAAAACTCAATGCCAAAGTTCTTTAAGGCACGCACTGTACCCTTTGCCTTAAAGGACAAAGTTGAAGAAGAGTTAGGCCGGTTAGTGAAAGCAGGTATATTAGTAGCTGTTAATCATTCCCAGTACGCTACGCCTATAGTGCCAGTGCTTAAGGAAAATGGTAAGGTCAAAATAGCCGGCGATTTTTCAGTCACATTAAATAAGGACCTTGTTGTGGACAAATACCCGCTCCCTCGCATTGAGGAGGTGTTCGCTAAGTTAGGTGGTGGTCATCATTATAGTAAAATAGATTTGAAAAATGCATATAACCAATTTATACTAAGTGACTCATCGCAGGAGCTCACCACAATTAATACTTCGAAAGGACTTTTTAAATACACCCGTCTAGTGTACGGCTTGGCTAATGCTCCAGCGATTTTCCAAAAATCAATGGAATCACTTCTTTCGGGTATTGATGGCGTTAGTTGCTGGCTCGACGATATTTGTATTACCGGGCCCACTGCAACCATTCATATAAATAGATTACGAGAAGTGTTAAGGAGATTAAATGGAGCGGGGCTACGTCTACAACAGGACAAATGTGAATTTTTCAAACCCAGTGTTACGTATCTAGGATATGTAATTAATAAAGACGGGTTACAAACCTCCCCCGCTAAAGTTAAGGCCATTTTAGATGCACCCGAACCGACGAATGTTACAGAAGTAAAACGTTTTATGGGTGTAGTTAATTACTACAGGAATTTTATTCCAAACGCATCAGGCATCATGGGCCCACTGCATGAGTTACTACGCAACGGTGCAGTGTGGGAGTGGGGCTCGCGGCAGCGACGCGCCGTACAGACGGTGAAACGGGAGCTGGCGTCCGAGCGGTTGCTAGCGCACTTTGAGCCGCGCGCGCAGCTAGTGCTGGCGGTGGACGCGGGGCCCGCCGGCCTCGGCGCGCTCCTCGCACAGCGCGACCGAGACGGCCGCGAGCGCCCTCTTGCATATGCGTCGAGATCGCTGTCGGCTAGTGAACGTAATTATAGTCAAATTCAAAAAGAAGCGACGGCGATCATTTTTGGCGTAAAACGGTTTCACCAATATCTTTACGGACGTAGTGATCCATTCATTCTGAAGACCGATCATAGACCCTTAGTTTCCATTTTTAATAGTAAAAACGGGATAACGGCTACTACAGCGTTGCGACTGCAGAGGTACGCTATTATTTTATCGGCCTACAACTATACAGTACAGTATACGTCGAGTGCTAATAACATAGTAGCGGACTATTTTTCCCGCGCGCCCTTAGCGGAGACGTCGTCTAACAGCGATAAGGAATTCGACACACTCTGTGCCTTAAAATTTTTGGATTCATGTTCACCCGCGGTTATGTCAAAAGAGATCAAGGAGGCCACTGAAAATGACGAAATACTTAGGACAGTCAGCAAATATATGACGAGAGGCTGGCCGCGTAAAATAAATTGCAAATCAGTTGAACCTTATTTTCAATGCAGAACTGACTTGCAGTTTGAAAATGGATCCTTATTGCGTGGGCATAGGGTCGTGATTCCAACAGCACTTAGAGAGCGCATGCTGGGCGAGCTTCATAGTACACACCTAGGTATAATAAAGATGAAGAGTAATGCGCGTAGCCGAATGTGGTGGCCGGGGATCGACGGTGACATCGAGCGCTGGAGCGGCGCGTGCGAGACGTGTGTGAGCGCGCGAGCGGCGCCGCCGCGCGAGCCGCCCGCGCCCTGGCCGCGACCCCCCGCGCCTTGGCACCGCATTCACATCGACTATATGACCATAGGGCAAAGGGTGTATCTTGTTGTGATCGATGCTTACAGTAAGTGGTTAGATTGTTTGCATATGCACAACGGTACCACTACGCAAGCCCTAATAGTCAAACTGAAATATATTTTTTCAATATTCGGTATACCGAAAGTATTAGTGTCGGACAACGATGTAAAAATAAATTGCTCGGAGTTTAATGCATTTTGTTCCAACAACGGTATTAAATATATGAATTCTCCTATCTATCACCCAAATAGTAACGGCCAAGCCGAAAATTCTGTAAGAACATGTAAAAAAATGTTGAAATGTATTCTAAAAGACAATTTATCCCAACAATTAGTACATGATAAATTATTAGGCTATTTATTTGAATATAGAAATTCCGTGCACTGTACTACTGGAGAAACACCGGCCAAACTAATGTTCGGCAGAGATTTAAGATCTCGTCTGGATTTAATATTACCAACTAACGATATCTCTAATGTTGACGAACCAAATTGTACACATAGGAGAACATTTGAAGTAGAGGAAACGGTCTGGGCTCGGTGGTACAGTGGAAGGAAACAAAACTGGGAGAAGGGTATTATAAAGGAGAAAGTAGGAAATAAAATGTTTCGAGTATTTATATTACAGTGTGAATCTTATTGTATAAGGCATACTGATCAATTACTTAAGTACAGAGGCAATAACATTATTAATAATTGTGACAAGGACAATAGTTTTACAGCCACCGACCACAAGCCTCTGTCTTCCTCCCCACCAGCGCTTATTTCCGCGGCTAGTATTAGGCATACCACACCGGACCAGGCCATTTCAAGTAGTGCAAGTGTAGCTCCGAGTGTTGCAATAGAGGGAGAGAGGAGTGGGGCACAGCAGGTCGAGGACGAAATGTGGACGGATTGTGAGGGTGAACGAAGCGAGGGAGGAACGTCCGAGCCCGAGCTTGCAATAGCGGCGGAGCAGCCGCCGGCTCAGTCACCGCACGCAGCCGACTCGGCTGCGCCCGGGGCGGAGCCGACGGCTACCGACCACCTATCAATACGACACAGATTGCGTCCCAGGAAAAATAAAATAGATTATAAGTGTTAGTACTAATTACAGGTTAAATTAATGATTATCTATATGTACCTATATTATGTTGTTTGTTTGTTAACAGGTCCCAATCCGATAATTAGTGTTGGAGGGATGATATGAAGATATATGGATGTACCTATACGCGCGGGTGGCAATGCACCGCCGCGCCGCGTCCTGTGTTCTAGGCAGTAATAAACGAGCTTTATAACTACGCGGTTGTTTCCCTTAGCTATACACATCAATAGTCAAGAATAGTCAAGAATAGTCAAGAGTAGTCAAGAGTAGTCAAGAGTAGTCAAGAGTAGTCAAGAGTAGTCAAGAGTAGTCAAGAGTAGTCAAGAGTAGCCAAGAATAGTCAAGAATAGTCAAGAATAGTCAAGGAATAGTCAAGAATAGACAAGAATAGTCAAGAATAGACAAGAATAGACAAGAATAGACAAGAATAGTCAAGAATAGTCAAGAATAGTCAAGAATAGTCAAGAATAGTCAAGAATAGTCAAGAATAGTCAAGAATAGTCAAGAATAGTCAAGAATAGTCAAGAATAGTCAAGAATAGTCAAGAATAGTCAAGAATAGTCAAGAGTAGTCAAGAGTAGTCAAGAGTAGTCAAGAGTAGTCAAGAGTAGTCAAGAGTAGTCAAGAGTAGTCAAGAGTAGTCAAGAGTAGTCAAGAGTAGTCAAGAGTAGTCAAGAGTAGTCAAGAGTAGTCAAGAGTAGTCAAGAGTAGTCAAGAGTAGTCAAGAATAGTCAAGAATAGTCGAGAATAGTCGAGAATAGTCAAGAATAGTCGAGAATAGTCGAGAATAGTCGAGAATAGTCGAGAATAGTCGAGAATAGTCGAGAGTAGTCAAGAATAGTCAGGATAGTCAAAAAGTCAAGAATAGTCAGGAATACAATAGACTAGCCGGGAATAGTCAGCTATAAGGCGACTCCTTCTTATACTTGCGAAGACTTAGAAAGCTCACAACAACGGAGCTCTAAAAGAACTCCGAGCCCAAAAAGGGCTCGAGGTTTATTTAAAACTCGAGTCCTTTTTTAGCCTTGAAATATTCGGAGTCGTTTTTCTTCGACGAGCCTCATAGAAAAGCTCGAGCCTCTTTGAGAGGGCTAAAAGAACTCGAGTCTTTTGCAACACTAATTACCCCCCATCCATTGTACTATAGTGTCAGGTCTATAATATAAAACGTCATTGTCTATATAAATATAAGCTCATATTAAACTACAGATAGACCTTTTCTTTTAGTTTAAAGCCTGGTATTGTATGTCCACTAAGATCACAATATTTTTGAAACATGATATTAAGTACCTATCTTGTTGCCCTAATGGCCAGAGAAAGGTGCATTTAAAATAATGTACAAATATGATTTTCATCTTGGCTGGGCTGCTTTAATGACGTCTCTACTCACTTACCTACATTACTAAATAAATATGCTGGCCCACCCAATATATTGATGCAGTGCAGTATTAGGTTTGTATAGCAGAAAGCAAAGAATAACATGGTAATAAAACATTTAAAAAAAATACAAACACTAAATTACATAAATATTGAAATATAATTCAAGGTACTTAGGTAACTGGAGATACACTCGAATTTGAGTAATAATACAGCTATGAACTAGCAACTTGTTTCAACGGTCCTTCAAGATATTGAGCTATTGCATTAATTTTTTCTTTCAATATTCCAAATCCAACTGTTTCTTTGGCATAAAGGCACAGCAATAAATTCGCTACTTGTGTTATAGCGATTTTTCCATTCAAACAGTCGACCAATATCAGGTGCAATTTGTCTTCTTTGAAAACATTTCTTCCGTGTTTTTCGTAGGCAGACCAAACATTACTAGCTATAGCTGCAGTTACTCTCGCGTCTTTATCGTTGTAACCCGAGTACGCCAAAAGTGCGCCTTGATGATTTAACAACCTGGAACATTTATGGCAGATAAGCATACATCTTTAACAACAAATCGATGGTTATTCAATGATTAGGTATTCAAAACACTAACAATGTGTTTTCCACACCCCCTGTGTTTGCCTGACTTAACACTTGGGTTAATGCTTTTGGTTTCAACATTTTCAAACGCTTTGTAGATATGTACTTAGATACACTTTTCCTCACAGCAATAACTGCTCTACAAAATGTAGAAGCGATTATGTATTTTTGGAGTTTATTTTACTTTGTTGCGATGATTACAAACTCCTCTTCCTCTTTGCTTCATCCTCTTTGCTTTGCTTTGTTTTGTTCGTTGAATGAATGAAATGAACTGAACGTCGTTTGGTTTCGGTCGGTCGGTCATACACACAGATTATATATACCAAAGAGAACTGAGAATGTAAGTTATTTTTTATTCGTAATAGCTTTGCTTTTCGCATATAGCCAGTGTCAAGTAAAGTATATTTGGCAGATCACATTGGGCCTGACTCAATGGAAAATCACCATTACGAAAAAAAAAAAGTAAAGTATACAGGGTTATTGGTAAAACACTAACAACCTTGCAGGGGCGTATTCCCGATATCAAAAACAACAACTTTTGTTCTATGACTTTTTACAAGACAAAAAATCCAAAAATCACTTTATAAAATGTACAGGGTTGCCAGATCGGCCCTTGAGATTTTATGTCGGCCCTTGGAAGCCATCGGCCTTTTGGGGCCTTTCCCCGCCATCAAAAAAATATTATTTACATTACTAGCCTTTGCCGCGACTTCGTCCGCGTGGAAATATTTTTAAGGACAGTTTAGGTTTTCTTTTGTCTTTTATGGATAATATGTCCCTGTTTTTCATTTCTCCAAAACTTATTTAAACCATTAATATACCAAGGGTCCCAAAAGTATGAAATAATAATTAAACTACGTATACGGTTGCTGATAAATGTAGATGATTAGTGAAGACCGACTATACGTAACTATAATAGTTTCTGAGTTATGGTCCTTTGAATATTTGTGATAACTATTGTGCTTCGGTACTCATCCTAACCAAGTATTATTTCATACTACTACTTCGCACTTTGCCCTAAAGTAGGTACCTAAACGTACCACGGCTATTCTCTATGCAGATGAGCATATTTTCTTGATTCATACATTTTAAAGTGTGATTTTTTGTTATTTTGTAAAAAGTCATAGAACAAAGGTTGATAGTGTTTTTCCAATAACCCTGTATATTCCGATTTCAAGCGTTAATTCCATGGACCAGTTACTAAGGGGACTGGCCCTAAGCAAGTCGGCCGAGTGGTCGGCCTAGTACTAACATCGACATAAAACAAAGCGAGTAGTTCAACTATTTACCGGTAAATAGTAAAATGAAAAAACAATGACCACGTTTTGTTTCATACAAATATAAATATCTAATAAGGGCACCTCTTTCTTTAGTCTTTACTCTGTGGTTAATTCCATGATTCCAAGTTTTTTGTTTTGCGTAAAGCTTTTAGCTAAAGCTAAGCTAGCTAAAAAAGAAGACTAGTTAGTAGGTGGTAAAGTTTATTATTCATATGGATACAACAGCAAAATGATATAATCTTACAATAAGTTGGTGGTGTATATAATATACATATTATATTCGCCATTATCACGTGATTAATCTAACGCATTTTCTTTTGTTTGACCAAATAATTTCTAAATGCTATTTGTTTATCTTTGAATGATCTCTTTATCTTGCCTTTAGCCTTATGCTTAACCATTTGATAACTTTTAGTTTTCCTTTTTTCTCTATTAGTTTTTGAGCAGTGAATATTCTTCCTTCTGTCTTTATATCCGTATTTGTCTCTTTCTTCTCTTCCCTTGAGCACAGATTCTAGTCTTGCATTCTTATCATGTTTCCTTTTCTTATGAATATTTTCTATAGCAGAAAGCTGGACAAGGTCTCCAGATTCTGTTTCTTCTTCATCAATGTTAACTTTTCTCTTAATGCCGCTGACACTCTTTTTTATTTGAGCTGATTCAATTCGCTTGAAGTCTTCATCAGTAAATATTTTTTCCATGGCTATTTCACGTGCACTTTGCACTTTCTCCTCCATGTTTTTCTTATCAATCTTGCGCTTCGCTTTCAATATCTTTCTATCGTCAACATTGCAACTTGAGTTTTGCTCATTTTTGTTGTCCCCTGTTTCATTTTCTACACCTTCCGTTTTTTTCTCACCATCACTGCCTTCTTCTTCTGATTTTTCTTTTTCTTCTTCTTCCTCCACTTCTTCTTCTTCCACATCACTGTCTTCACTATCGGTTATATTAATTTCAGAATCAGAAGAAGCCACATCAACCCAATCTTCGCTGTCTGAGTCATCTTTCTTTTTACTCCTTTTATTCACTTTCTTTTTGTTTGTATCCTTAACTTCTTCTTTTTCAAGCAATGCCTCAGAACCAGGGATGTAGCTTTTGATCTCCATTTCACCATATTGTTTTGTTTTCAATTCAATTGAAGCCTCTGTTGGTCTACCTCTATCTTTTTTGTGTAAAAGTTCAGGCATGGACTGTCTAAATAGCTGAATCAGAGATCTTGCAGCCATCATCACTGACTTTTCTTTATAATTTTTGTATTGGACCAAATCTCTGAGTAAATCCTCACCTATGGCAAGTGGACATCTAGCACAAATTTCTCTGACTGCATTTAAACCAACGGCCATTACATCAGTAGTATTCCTTTCTGTTATAAAATTGTTAGCAATTGCTTTCATAACAGGTTCAATAACTTCTGGTGGTACTAACTCATGTGCAGCTTGTGCTGCAAATAGTAAAATGCGTGTTACTTCCCTCTGATGGGGTAGAAGCAGTCTTGCAATGTATGGATAATAGTTAAACAAGAATAGACTGTGTAAGCCTATCAATCTGGATATTACATCAAGTAACATCAATTTCACTTCAAATCTATCATTTGATGATTCCAACTTTTTGAATAATTTCTCAGCAAAGCCTTGTGGATTGTTGATAAGATGGAGAGCTGAGAAATTAAACGCTGGAGCTTTCTGTTTCTTCTTTTTAAGTTTTTTTGCTGCCTTCTTAACTTTCTCAACCAATTTTTCTCTTTTCCTAGTTTTCTTGTTGAATTTATTTGCTATCATTGTATCTTTTGGATCTATTTCATCCTCACTGTCAGAGTTTTCTTCTTTTTCTTCTTCATCTCTACCCAAGAAGAACTTTAAAGATGCAACCATAACTTTGGTGAATTTAGAGAAGCATCCAATGTCAGCAATGATGTTCACAGTCTTCTGATCATTCCAAATATTTTTATGATATAGTTCAACCAAGATATCAAGAGATAGTTTTGCTGCTTTAGGATTAGAGTCTTGCAACATTGAGAACATGAAATTTTGCAATGTTGAATTAAATTTCATATCTTTATGTTTCATGTTCATGTTTTTAATGTCAGTTATTATGTGGCTTTTTAAGAACTCTCTCAGATTCTTATCTTGGCATTTTAACAGTTGGAAAAATAACTCCAGTAAATCAAAAGGAGTAATAAAATTTTTGTTTCTTAATAATATCAAACATTTGCACAGTGATAGTCGCATATCATTGTGGAGAGTGGTATTGTGTGTTTTCAGAACATCTACAATCTTCTGCGGAAACAATTTCATTTCATTTAGGTAGCATTGTGCAACTTGGGCTAAAAACATAGCCTGTTCATCGAGTTTCTTGTTGTACTGGGTAGGATTCAAATTGAAGATTTCTAATGTGGTTTCGAAATGAGCAAGCTGCTGATGAAACTCTTCTTTATAAGATTCAGGGTCCCTCTTAATTAAATTTTGTAATTGCGTTAGATTATTTGGTAGCTGGTTGTTATGTCTCACCATTTTTGAAACTTACTTTAATAATATGAGATGTATCACTATTATTAAACTAACTATAGTAATTCAAGGAAAGTTATAAAATAATTTAACTGTACAGGACTTTATAGACACAAATAACCTCAATAATAACCATAACCTCTAAAACCCAAAAACCTCGCTCTCACCCGCTGTCATTGTCATTTTTTTTTAATAAGATTAGTTTTACGGCCCCTGGGAACTAGCCCTTTGGAGCCTAACATCAGTATACCTTTATAACATTTTTTTCTTAATTCTACCTTATAACTACCTTAAATCTACTTTATAACTACCTTATTTCTACCCCCCCAAACCCTATCAGTAAAGTGGCGGATACTTTACTGACAAATTACTAGACTTCTTGTGAGAAGCCGAAAATCATGTTTCATCACTTTTGTTCCAATTGCCCACACTCACGCACATTTATGACCATATAATGGTTAATATTCCACCAATATTACACACTATAATACACGAAAACACAAGTTTTGGAAATTAAAACAAAAATGACAACATGACTTTTCCACTTCCCGCCAAAAAGCCCCCGTCATTGCCAAAACAGCAGTGTTGCCAGCACATAATTCAAAAAGGGCCGAAAGCTTTGTCGAAAAAGGCCGACTTTTGGCAGGAAAGCCTGAAATTGAAAAAAAAAATAAAAAAGAAAAAAAAAATGGTTGGGATGAGTACAGAAACACAAAAGTTATCACAAATATTCAAAGGCCCATAACTCAGAAACTATTATAGTTACGTATAGTCGGCCTTCACTAATCATCTAGATATCAGCAACCATATACGTAGTACCCTAGTACCGTTGCGTAGTTTAATTATTAGGTATTTCATACTTTTGATACCCTTGGTATATTATATTTTTCGGAGAAATGAAAAACAAGGACATATCACTACATAGTATAAAACAAAGTCGCTTCCCGCTGTCTGTCTGTCCCTATGTATGCTTAGATCTTTAAAACTACGCAACGGATTTTGATGCTGTTTTCACCAATGGACAAAGTGGTTCTCGGGGAAGGTTTTAGTATATACAGTAGAACCCGTTTAAGACGATTTCACAGGGACCCAACCAAAAACGCGTCTTAAGCGAGAAGGGGATTATGCGGGATAGGGAAAATAAAACGTACTATTATTATGTATTATCTGAAACTCAGCAGCTACTACTAACTGAGTTTGATTCGTTGTTTGTGATTTTTCAACATAAACTTTCAATAGGTATCTTAATTTTTTCGCTTTCGCTTAATTGTAGTCATTTTGCAACAAACAAATGATGCACTATTACAAAAGAATCAGAGCGCGCGCGCGACACAACATGTAAGTCAGGACGGGGGGGCTGCGAGAGCTCGCGCAGGGACCGCTACCCGCTGCCACAAGAGATAATAGGTACGTGTTGTTGGCGTAGGTATTAGGCGTATTTAACGAGATGACGATCGTATTAAGCGTTAAGAAATGTATAAAAACATGTCTCAAGTTGCAGGGACTGACATAAAATGGCGTATTATGCGAGAAATCGTATTAAGCGAGATCATATTAAGCGGGTTCTACTGTAATTTGTCTAGTTTTTATATACATTGGCTAAAATATAACGATATTTGTTGAAGGTGTCGGAAAAAATAAGCCGTCTGGGAGCTTTCAACGAAAACGCTGTCTAAACCCTTTGAGATTTAACAAAATGATGTATGGTGGAATTGTGTATCTTATATAGGTCTACAGAAAAGTCCGCGATGGCATATGTCTATCTCTTAAGGATAACATACTATATCCATTTGAATACTTAAAAAGTGGGCAATTATAAAGCGGTAATTGGAAAGCTATTTACACAAATACGGTATTAATCGTTATAATTTTAAATAAGTTAGAGGCTTTAAGCATTTCATGCACATTATTTTACTTTTTTACACCATATAATTTCAACGAATATCTTAGGAGTAATCGCAAAAAATACGGGATATGAGATACGGGATATGGGATCCGGGATCTGGGTTCCGGCAAACGGGATCCGGTAAACGGGATTCGGGTTCCGAGATACGGGAAACGGGATCAGATTTTTTTTAAATGTATATGCTGTGCGGACGAAGTCGCGGGCAAAAGCTAGTTATCCATAAAAGACAAAGACGATTGAGGACATCTTTTTTGACATCGATCAAGCCGACCCTCCCCCAAGGAGGGTTTAATGAATTAACTGAAGAATCAACTATAAGTGCGTGTGCAAAAGGAAGAAAGTACACACCTACTAATTTTACATAAGGTAATTATGCTACTGAAAAACTTTTGATAAAGATAGATATTTAATTACAACAGAAAAGAACACACATACAGACGCAATAAAATAAAATATCCACAAATAGTCTCTTGAAAGAATATCAAATATTTTATTATTTTCGTACTTATACCGATTTGAGTCCAAATCTACCGATTGTGCATTTTGAAGTTCGAAACCACTGTTGTTCTGTTCCAGTACCTACCTACCTAAATATATATCGACATATATCGTATCGATATTTTTAGTTATCGATATACGTTCAGTAAAAAATATCGATATTTTTACCCCAAGTGAAAATTCATTGTGTAAAGTAGAATGAAGGGGAAATTAATTTAGGAAATTGGTGCCTAGTGCGCATCAATTGGTTACATAAATATCGAATTGGATACAAATTATTTATACTGGGAAATAATTATCGAATATGTACCTATATTTTGTGATTGTACAGATCGAAACATCGTGAGGAAACCTACCCTAATCCCTCGGGATTAGGTAATAGTCAGTTCCTGTATACCTACACGGCGACAAGGTTCACCACCTGTCACGTTGGGTTCTGACTATCAGGTGAAACGTGGGCTTTGAGTTGGTTAATACCTCCACAATGTGGTGGTGTATGGCCACTCAAGCCTCTGACTACCCCCGAATGGGGATAAAAGTCGTGACGTTACATTATATTTTGTGATTTAAAATATCGACGATATATATTATAGATTATTTTCTGAAAATGATATCGATATATCGATAATTTATACCAAGCCTAGTTCAGTTCCAACAGTTTCCTGTTTTTTTAAGATAATAACAGGAAAACGAAAACTAAAATGTATTCTGTATCACCAGTATCAAAGAGAAACCAGTCTCACCACACCACAATATCATGCAGTTCAGCAAACTTCTGAGGACTTCCAAATCGCTAAGAGTGTTGGATCTTTCCAATAACAGCTTAGCAGGGTTGCGAGGGATTTTTAAATCACTGCTGCTTCAGGGCTCCATGTACTTTAACATCGCGCTGACGCGGGAGGCGTGCCCGCATACACGTGGCACCGATAACGGCGTGCAGGCATGGTGAGCGCACATGTGCATATCGATATACTCGTCACAAATACCGTAATATCTATTTATTTAATGCATTTTTGATCACATTACGCAGGACCGTTGCCGCTACGCAACTTGAACCACTTGACGGTGTTGATCCTGACCACCAACACGCAGTGCGTGTGCGCCCGTCTCGGTCAGTTCCCTGCCGCGGTTCTAGAGACCACCTCAGCGATACTTCATCACGCAGCTTATCGTGGGTACTTTGATATTATATAATGTACACAAAAATGCAGAATTTAGTACCTATTAATATGTACATTCACTACTATTATTTTTCAGAATACCGATCTGCAGTTCAACACTGTAGTCGGCATGAAAGTTTGGGCATTGGTAGACTTTGCATCATGAGGACTACGCGAGTGTGGCCGGACTGGAGCCATTGACACTGGCCGCTGGATAAGCTGGCAATCACTTTGATTGGCTGAGGACAATCAATCCTGAGGACTTGATTCTTGGTGAGGAAATCAAGTTAAATAACAGTTGGTCATTTTCTGAAATAATCAAGCTCCAATAAAATTGCTCTGATTGTTTTGAGAAACCAACCAGACATAATCGTTGATACAGCAGATGGAGTGACTCGACACCAGTGACTATCTATGTAATACAGTTTTGTCATTTCGATTAGGTGGTGGTGCGGCGAGATATCCTGGAGGCGTATGGGGTAGCGCTGGAGGACGGCGAACCGTAGCTCGTCTGTCCATTGTGTTTCTGCTGGACTACCTCTCGCGGCAGTTTCTGAACGCAAAGATGCGCGCATAGTGGCATCACATACATGCGCTGAGGCGATGTTTGGTTATGGCCGAAGCATTAGCGCGTTGCCGGCGCCGATTGTGCGCAGAATCGCATAAAGCAGCAGAGAGTGTAGGTAGAGGCTATACCCTCGTATCAACCGTCGGAGCCTTCGCTACGCCTCCGAATCCCGCACCATTCAGAGCTGGTGCAATGGATCTTCAGATTAGTCTTCTCTTATGGTGCGTTCCATTCACTGTTAATTTCGTAATTTTCGTTATTTTCGTTCATAAATGTCGTTCCACTCGAACCAATTTGTACTGAAAGTGATAATTATTATAGTTATTAACAGTTTTTGTGGACGAAAATAACAAAATTAACAGTGAATGGAACGCACCATTAATATCATTGTGTTATTAATAAAATCGGAGAAAGAAACGACGTAGCTGTTTAATTTAAAAACCCAAAATGACCCAATTGCTGGCTGAAATTTCCAATTCAAGAATGAGTGAGAATTTTCGCCTTTCGGAATGCTGGGCTTGGTCGCGTTTAGAGGCTAGGTACGCGCCGAGAGCAACTAGGTACCTAGCATTCAATCAATGGGGTGCCGATTTTCTATGAGTTTCGTCAGTGCATAGAGGCATAATGCTACCAAAGGTCCAAATAAATTAATTCTTGAAAAAAAAACATCACATGCCGAGTGAGAGACACAAACCACATGTTTGTTTCGCTCGCACAGTTGCCAGTTGAGGAAGAAAGAGAGAATGATAGGTATTAATTTTATTAGGATTTTACTAGGTAGGATTCTACGAATAAAATTTATTCGTAGGTAGGATTTCCACACTATTGCGAAAATCTGCGCTATTTTATCCCCTTACGAATGTAGATATTATGATAGGACCAAAGGTACGATGCGATATAACTATTCTATTGTATACTCATTCCATGATTTGTTAAAGAAATTAAAAAAAAGTTGTGTCAGTCAAAATTGTGTCATGTCAATCAGTCGACAGCCACGTCATTTTTGCTTGGATGATAGAGCGTACGCGGCGTAACTGAGATAAAGTAATTCCGTACAAAATGAATATTTTCCGTTTACTTGGTGATTTGTCCCATCTTCTGGCTATTATAATACTTCTGCTTAAAATCTGGAAAACCAGATCATGCGCGGGTGAGTTAAATTGGTGTTTTAGTGATTGGATCACCCGGCACATTTATGTGTATTTTGCTTGTGGACTTGTAACATTGTGGTTTAAATTTTCAGGCATTTCTGGAAAGTCTCAGATACTTTTCTCGGTCGTGTACACAGCAAGGTATTTAGACCTGCTGACGACTTACATCTCGACGTACAACACGGTCATGAAGATGGTATTCATTTTCACGTCATACGCGACTGTTTACTTGATGTATGTCAAATTCAAAGCAACGTACGACCACAACCACGACACATTCAGGATTGAATTCCTGTTGATACCGTGCTTGATACTGGCGCTGTTGATTAATCATGAGTTCACTTTTATGGAGGTTAGTATGTGCGATTGGTTCTGAAATGGATTTACATTCAGTGTCTATACTTCTATAGAAAACCTCTAAAATGGTTATTTTATCGTGTTGTCAACAGCCTGGCTTAAAAGATCTAGTGTAGATCGCTAGGCTTACTGCCTCTAAGGTGGTTGTGAATTCTATTGCCCAAAATATTGTGAAAATTAACCTTTGATTTGTCATCCATATTATGGTACCCATAAAAAAAAAAATACTCAGGTAGGACCATAATGTTGGTTTTTATCTGATGATATCAAGTAGTATTTATTAATAATGTATATTTACATGCAACTTTAAGACCATGTTCTTCTCAGTACATCTAAATCAACAACTGAGCAGCAATAACAATTTGTATTTCATTGTTTTAGATACTATGGACATTCTCAATTTACTTGGAATCAGTGGCCATTCTGCCGCAACTGTTCTTGGTGTCCAAAACTGGAGAGGCTGAAAGTATTACATCACACTATCTATTTGCACTTGGATCGTACAGAGCTCTGTACATCTTGAACTGGGTAAGGTTGGCTTGTACATAATTTGATTCATTTGTAACAATGTTACGAGAAGATATCTTTGTACACATATTGGTACTGAACTGGATGGAATAACACAATTGCTGATGGATAAAGATTAAGAAATTATTTTTTCTCTATAGATATTCCTTGTAGCAAATCTGCCAGAAAACTGGGTAGTGTTATCAGATTACAAAGTTTTTAATGTTGCATTTTTTTTTCAGATATACCGTTATGTTGTGGATGAACACTACGAGTTGATTGCCATCATCTCTGGTGTTGTGCAAACAGTGTTATACTGTGATTTCTTCTATCTTTACATCACTAAAGGTAAATTCAGGTTTTGAATTTCATTTAGCTGGAATTAGACTGGGAGTGCAGGTTTAAAGGGTCATCTGATATTCTTAATTAATTGTTTTAATATGTGACAAGAGCATTTAAAATATAATTTGATAATTTTTACTATGCCATATTTATGGTAATGGTAGGAGTTGGTTGCGGGCGGCAGACGGCCGACGGCAGGTGGCAGACGTCAATCCCATTGAATTGAGTGCCGTCGTGCCGTCGCGGCACATGTCATCATGACAATTTTGTATGAAACTGACGGCGACAACTGACGTCGCCGAAACTGCCGCCCACAACCAACTCCCACCTTAACAATCAAACAACACATAAAGGGGTAAGCAGTTTTTTTTTAACTGCTTGAGTTTTTAATATTTTTTTCTTTTTTCCAGTATTGAAAGGAAAGAAGTTGCAGTTGCCTGCTTAGACAAGAATTTAAGAGGATTGCGTAAAAACAATCTGACAGTCATGTCTGTGAATATTCTATGTGTGAGCCGATTAATTACCTAAGATCTAGTTGTACAAACATTACCTGTGTTGTACTGTTGTGAAAATGTTGATTACTAATACCAATTGTGTGATTGTGTATCTGCATTCTCATGTACAGTCACAAGCAATAATAAATGGTCTTGATTTTAAAACAGTTCTTATCACTTAATAATTGTTAATTTGCATATAAGGGATCTGGAGCAGGTATAATACTGTGTCTAGAACATTAGTTAGCATGGAATGAATAATCCATCATAATGAATTTTTTATTGTTTTCTAATTTACAAATATTACATGGTAAAAAATAATTATATTACTAAAAAACTTCCAACTATAGAAGTTTATCAACATTTTCATTATTACTTTATTTACGAACTCTGATATTTTTTATGGCATTGCCATATTGTGTTGGTGAACTATGCTATACTATTATTAATGGCATATGGAATAATAAATTAACTTATGGATTTACTTAATAGAGGCTTTATATTTCATTATTACATTATTTGTATTGCATTCCCTAATTTATCATCCTCAAAAACTTAATTATGAATTTTAACATCAATTTTTTAACAATTAAAAGCGACAACGAAATTCTAAATTTGTTAATAGTTTTAATGTTAAATTATTATTTTTGCTAAACAAACACCAGTTTTTATTGTTCGTGACTGTACTTAAGTTTAACTACTACCCTACTGCATATTTTTAACCTATAGGTATAGTTATTGACATTATTTTCAGTGCAATTTAATTTTTAAAAGCCACCTATTGACTTTCCAAATAGATTAAAACCTACTTTATTGTAATTGGGGTTACATTTTTTGTAAAACCTGTTTCTAAAAATTATGTAAGTAAGGTATAAATTTTTTAGATTTTGTCACTTCTTCCCTAAAGGAAAGATAATCGACATTATTTTACTAAACAATACTTGTTAATATAACATAAAGGTCTGTATATCTATGTATTGTTTATTTATATTTAAGATTTATACACATGTATTTTGTTTCCATAATATCTCATTACAAGTTAGACCTTTGAATTTAGACCAAATTTAGTATTATGTATTCTATAGTTACGGATTTGTGTGCAAGCTATGTGCATGGCAGGTACGTGCGCCTGCGCATGGCTCATCAATGTATGGAATGTCAATTATTCCACGTATCATACACTCCTTCCATAAATTGTCACACAACTATCCATAGTATGATATAGTCTCTTGCTTTTTATATAAATATCAATAGCGATGACGATGCCACCAGTTTGACGCGAGTACTATAGGTATACCGCAAGTGCTGTGCCGCGCCTTGGGTATGCGCGAGGAGGTGGGAGGGTGGGACGGCGAGAGCGATGACGGGTGGTGGAGTGGGACGGCGAAAGCGATGAGCCCTCCCGTCTCGCCGCTTGCGTACCTAAGGCGCGGTACGGCTCCTGCTGTATACCTATAGTTAATATTATATTTTTTTTTGTAATATCCATTTCATAAGATTTTTATATTTTTATATTATATTCTCAATGATTTGGCAAGTATCTAATATCTATATTAAAAAGCGTTATTCTATAGGTTTTAGTTGTTCGCATTAGTGTAATTTTCAGTGTATTTCTTTCAGGTGCTTGATAAGGCCTGCATTATCATATTTTAGGTAATATAATATAGTGTTCACTTATTTTCCAGATAAACAAAATAGATCAGTATCTTTGGCGTAACAATTCGGTAAATGTAGATCAAACATTACGTTTTTTACAGTGTAGTCGTAAGAACTTATGTCTTGCTATAAGAATTTCTGAATAAACTAAATTTGGAATTGGATTTATTTTATTTATTTTGCTACTTCTACCAAGATCACAAAACAAAGACTATTACAAACTTCATTTCCCAAATATCATTTCGGCATACGAATGAAAATCTGCAACATGCACTTGCTCCTGTAAACGGAATAATAAAAATAATTTAGTACCTATATTAGATATAATTATAAGTGAAGTGATTATTCCCCCTAAGGTAGAGTACTTATATAATCACTAAATCTTCCGTATAGAAGTTATAGTCAATTTACCAAGGCAATAATAATATATCCTGGGACATTTTTTACACACGGCTAACTGATCCCAAACTAAGCAGAGCTTGTACTATGGAAACCAGATAACTGATATTACTACATATAATACTTTTTTATTTGTAAATACATACTTAATATACATATAAACCCAGACTCGGGACATACAGACATGTTCATGCACACAAATGCATGTCCCGGGTAGGTTTCGAACCTACGACCTGCAGCGTGAAAGGCGCGATCACGCCAACCACGCCATTGGGCACGTCAATACAAATTACAAAGCATTTGTCCTGAAAATTTCAGTTATTGCTATTGTAAATGAATTATAAAGATTTTATTAAATTATACAAATAAATATTACCCCCAACATAGTGCTGCTGCTCAATAGTTTGAAAATGCCATTTACGAGCGTGCTCTCACTTAGCACGGCCGTATAAGTCACACCCATTCTCCGATTTTCTTTAATCTGGAAAATGAAAATAGACACCTTAGAGATACACTTTACCTAATATTTAAAGATGGGCAGAGTAAAGTTATATGCGCTTTCTTGGCAAACAACAATTTCCATATGTACCTGGGATTCTAAAGAGAGTGTAAAATCTGGCAGAAAGCTCGATATATTTTTGGATTCCAATTTTTGGTACAGCAAGTTTGATAAGTCAATCAAAGTATTCCTTTCCTTAGAATCTGAAAAGGAAATAAGTTTTTGGAATCTGCAATATAAGTTAAATAAAGTGTATCTAAAATATGATGTAGTCTGTAGTATACTTTGTACCCGTACAATCCAAGGCAAAAGATATTTTAAATGGCGCAATTTTTCTGTGAAGTCGCAAATATTCTTCCTGACTGTTGTTGCTTAAACCATCCAATAAAAGTGTGAACAGAGCCACTTCTAGGGACATTCTACAGCGTAAACATGATGTGGTTGGATCCTGCAATAAAAAATACTCGAGTTCTACCCCTTATGATTGGTATTTTATCATGACATCATTTTGTAACTCTTATAATCCATCATTACTGTAATGGTTCACATGAATAAAACATTCTGATTCTATATGTATAGCTTCAAGTGTTAACAAAATTAAAGCATTATGTTCTTACATTTTCACAATTATACATAGTTATACTTTCAACAGGTTGTTGGCCACATGGCATCTGAGCTACTACATCAACAGAGGATGTGTCACCTTCATATTTCATGTCATTTATAGTAAAAAGACTTGGTGTGGTAGACACCTGAAACAACAAACTAATTACTTACTACATAAAATACTATTAATATAGATATCTGTGCGAGTACCGCCAGAGGTCACTGAGTATGTAAAAGAATATTCAGAACTTAATATATTTTTTTAAGATTTGTATGGATTTCCTTCCCCTTAATGCCAAGGGGGAAGAAATTCCATAAATAGATTTTAAAGTCCTGGGTATTCCTAGGCCACCAGAATAAGATCAGGAGAAATTAATAATACAAAAAAAAATTGCATGCTGCACTCACAGAACTCCACCAATATTTCCTGTACCTCTGCCATGTGATAAAGTATTGCATAACATCCTGTTGGGGGACAAACAGCTCAAACTGAAGATCTGATCTCTTGTCTGGAGAATACTGTGATAAAGTATGTTCTAATATTTCATCATCTTTGTATTCATGTACACTTTGCTTTATAATTCCAAATACATGGCTATTATATTTATTTTTGAAAGCACTATTTAAATATACTGGCATTTGTTTATGTGTTTTTGCATGTATGTATTGAAGCCAATTTATGTGAATATTCTTCATTAATATTTGACTAGGTTTTTTCAGGGTATATTTCATACTATCATCTGACTTAGTAGGTAATAACTTGAAGAAATGCTTCATATTAACTATGGTTTTGATATCAGTTTTCATTTTGTTTTATTTTTGATGTAATCTCAGAATTTACTTCTACTTCATGTAATGGTATGTTGCCTGTAGGTGCAACAAAATAATCATCTTCTTTTACAGAAGCGTTCTTGAGAATGCTTTTTTGGCAATTTCCTTGGGACACTTTATCTTCTCGTAACGTTAGATTCCTGGAAGAATATTGTCATATGATTATTTTAGACAGACAGGGAGTGTTCATACTTTCAAGTGTAGTGTTTCTTCTCTACATTTTATTTTGTATAACTGATGCCTTAATCCCTAATTTATACCCCCAATTTATAGAAAGTTAAGATTGAATTACTTTTATTCCTAGAAATGCTTTTTAAAACCATTGTAAACTGGCTAAAATCTTTATGAAACTGTCTAAAATCTTTATAAAGTTGGGGGATCGTTTGAGCCAGTTTAGTATGGTTATAAAAAGCTTATCTAGGAACAAAAGTGATTTGTACTGCCATAGTAATTCCATCACAACTTTCTATGAATTTAGGGGTTATACTTTAAGAAGTTACAACTAATAACATGTAGTATGTTTAATGACTAATGTATTACTTACTGTGCTTCCAAGACTGAATAAAGAGGCTGCACATTATCAGTGCCAATATGAAGAATTTTATTGGCAAATGTAATTGAATCTTCTAATATTTTCACTCCTTCAGCTGTATCGTATTTTACAAGAGACAGCCTTTCTAAAAGTGCTATAGTATTCTTATCAACTTTAACTGCAATATTTTCTTTATTTTCCAAAGTCGTGATAGGTGAGGTTGGTATTTGAACATTTAGGTGTCTACATGAAAGCTGAATGAAATTTATATAAGGAACATGTCTTCTAGCAAGTTTAAACAACATACTTGAATATCCTATAAATGAGATGCGTTGTTTTCACTGTAAAAGTAAATTAAAACGAAAACTATCAAATCAAATCAATGGTCAATGTATGGTGCGTTCCATTCACTGTTAATTATGTTATTTTCGTCCACAAAAAGTGTTAAAAACGATAATAATGTTCACTTTCAGTACAAGTTGGTGCGAGTGGAACGACATTTATGAACGAAAATAACGAAAATTACAAAATTAACAGTGAATGGAACGCACCAGTAATGTAATGTTTTTTTTTTATTTTTATAAGATTAGTTTTACGGCCCCTGGGAACTAGCCCTTTGGAGCCTAAAATCAGTATACTTTTATTAATTTTTTTCTTAATTCCACCTTATAACTACCTTAAATCTACCTTATAACTACCTTATTTCTACCCCCCCAAACCCTATCAGTAAAGTGGCGGATACTTTACTGACAAATTACTAGACTTCTTGGGAGAAGCCGAAAATCATGTTTCATCACTTTTGTTCCAATTGCCCACACTCACGCACATTTATGACCATATAATGGTTAATATTCCACCAATATTACACATTATAATACACGAAAACACAAGTTTTGGAAATTAAAACAAAAATCACAACATGACTTTTCCACTTCCCGCCAAAAAGCCTGTATGTAATGTAATGTTTTTTTTTTTTTATAAGATTAGTTTTACGGCCCCTGGGAACTAGCCTTTTGGAGCCTAACATCAGTATACTTTTATTACATTTTTTTCTTAATTCTACCTTATAACTACCTTAAATCTACCTTATAACTACCTTATTTCTACCCCCCCAAACCCTATCAGTAAAGTGGCGGATACTTTACTGACAAATTACTAGACTTCTTGTGAGAAGCCGAAAATCATGTTTCATCACTTTTGTTCCAATTGCCCACACTCACCCACATTTATGACCATATAATGGTTAATATTCCACCAATATTACACACTATAATACACGAAAACACAAGTTTTGGAAATTAAAACAAAAATGACAACATGACTTTTCCACTTACGGCCAAAAAGCCTGTAATGTAATGTCATACGCAGTGTTGCCAGATGACCATGTGAGTTTCCCCCGATTTTTTTCAAAATCCCCCCGAAAATTAGCCTTTTGAGAAAAAAAAAACCCCAAAACAGTTTTTACTCATTAGAAATTTCAATTTGAATTTTCTTTTAAATTTCAATTGTCATTTTTTATACAAAAAAACAAAAATAGGTACTCTTTCCATAACTTCGTCACAAAACGATAACGAACTAATTGAGTTAATAGATAGAATTTATTACTGAAAACTGAAAATAAGTAGGTATTGATGATCCTCCGTGTTTATTTTTCCCCCCGAAAATCCCCCCAAAGTTACCGTCCCTCCGAATCTCCCCCCAAAGGCGAAAAAAGCCCCCGAATTTGCAGTGAATCCCCCCCCATTTGGCAACACTGTGTCACAGAGCGAGCACAGGCATTTTGGCGGGAAGTGGAAAAGTCATGTTGTGATTTTTGTTTTAATTTCCAAAACTTGTGTTTTCGTGTATTATAATGTGTAATATTGGTGGAATATTGACCATTATAATTGTGCGTGAGTGTGGGCAATTGGAACAAAAGTGATGAAACATGATTTTCGGCTTCTCCCAAGAAGTCTAGTAATTTGTCAGTAAAGTATCCGCCACTTTACTGATAGGGTTTGGGGGGTAGAAATAAGGTAGTTATAAGGTAGATTTAAGGTAGTTATAAGGTAGAATTAAGAAAAAATGTAATAAAAGTATACTGATGTTAGGCTTCTAAGGGCTAGTTCCCAGGGGCCGTAAAACTAATCTTATATAAAAAAAAAATATGAGCGAGCACAGAATTGGCCATTTTTCGATTACACGGCACGGCACCGGCACCGGCATGGCGGCAGCTTTTTCGTTGGTCAGTGACCAGTTGTCATTGGTTATTGACCAATGAAAACCCCGCAAATAGCTGTCACTGTGCCGGTGCCGGTAACGTGCCGTGCAGTCGGTACCTAAACGGCCAATGCCGTTTACCTGACCAACGAAAAAGCTGCCGCCATGCCGGTGCCGATGCCGTGCCGTGCAGTCGGTAAACGGCCCAAACAACAAAAATTGTTTGACTGACAGATGACACATTGGTCTTGTCAACCTGCCCAGTGTTGTCAACTATACAACGCTCTACCACGAGCTCTACCACAGGCATAAGTACCTACCAATAACGAAAGAAAGAAATTAGGTACATACCGACCAAGCGTCTCATCCTGATCAATGACGAAAGATCCCGATTGAACTGCCTCAACCACATGAAAGTTGGTATTTTTTTAAGATTTCTGGCAAATGGTCTGACAGTTGACACATTTGACTGACAACTGACATATTGATTGACATAATGTATTGTCTGTCTTGTCCATAGATTTATAGTAATAGATCGGAAGCTATTGTTTATGGTATACATATTTGATGCAAATATGGACCACATTAACGAAAACATATCCGTCTCATTCTTGCACGTTACAATTTAGCTATGTAAAACAGTCCAGTATATGTCATATATTTCCTTTTTCTGGAAATTTTTGGTTGGTTCTGTCATTAAAATTCTCCTTGAAGATCTTTTTGGACCGACATATTGGACCGTCGGTTATGTTCGGCTCTCTCTGGTTAGTAGTTCAGCTGTCATTCTACCGTCTTAACAAATTATTTTAAATTTTACGGTTAACTGTGTGTATTTTGTGACTCTTTATTATGTTATTTGGGATTATTAAGGAAAAAACAATATAGTTTAGTGTTGCGTTAGGGCATGCAGTTCTGATTCTCGAAAGAATTTCGAAGGTTTGTTATTTTCCAGGTTAGTTGTGTTATTTTCATATTTAAGTGTATTTATAGTGTGTGAAAATAAATTTTGGGTACATTATATTAATTTTTAATTGAGTTCCCGTCTATAATCGTACTCTCGAATTCATATTTTCATATAAAATAGAACAAACAAATATTTGCTATGTTTACATATAAACGTAGTGCTGTTCTTATAAGTTTTGTTTCAAAGTTATCGATACAAATTCTATTCACCTACACGTTGGGCCGCGCCGTCACCCCGGGGTGACCACAAAGAAATTATTTTTGTTTTGGAAGGTGCGGGACTGCGCCGCCTTAAATTAGTTTTATAATATTTGTCATCACTACTCACGAACATAAAGATGCGCGACAGAGATAACAAGTTGATTTATGGATAGTGAACATTTTAAAATTAAATGTGGGATTTGCTAAAACGGCTTAAAGAAGTTAAAATAGAGTTTATTCAAAATCTCCCGATTTCGCAAGATTTTTAGCTGATAAATTTGTCGATTTTTAATTTTACGCTTTTGCTACACTGGGCAGTGGTAGGTAGGGATGATGGCCGTGTATGCATGAGGCTCTCCACACGTGCATATTTTCGTGGTAAAGTTGAGGCGCCAACAAGGCCGAGACATTGAAATTCTGGTGGTCTCTAACGTTAAATTGCGAACCCCGAAGAGTTGCCATGTGAAAATGACTTTACTTGAGCAGCAGCGTCACTCTGCACAACCATTTTAGAGGGAAGAGGGTGACTCGCTCCACAGAGCCATAAAATAACATAATAGTCATAAATAAAAACATAATTTTGTACTGCCTACTCCCGATTAACGTGATATTTGTGCTGCGGTCTCTTTCCCCCCTTCATGACACTTGACTGACCGACTCGTTTGGTACACTCGTCGTCGCGGTGCCTCCTGTGTCTAAAAACCTTAATCGCACGAAATCTACTCAATCCTTTGTGTAATTGTGTTGTGTGAACTGGATAAACCCAAGTGAGTGCTCTAGTGATGTGCCTGCGCAGAAGAACCTGACGATCTAGCCATACCACCCTGGAAATGCACCCGCCTCCATCGTGTCGTTGATGTACACGCTTGACATTGACCTGAGCCTTGCAGATTTGTCTCCCCCCTTTTTTGCCTTATTTGATTTAGCCCAGCATAGCTGAACCTACCTAATCAGGACCCAGCACTTTTCCCGCGACATGATCGTTAGGTATATCGATATGGATACTATCGACTAACTAAAAGTACAACACTTTTTGCTGTGCGCCATTTTGGACGATCGTGTGCTCGTGTTTGGCTACAGATGACGTCACATAGGGCTCGTCCTTTCTCTCTTAGGTCATTGGTCTTGTCTATATATGTCAATATAACCTCAAAGTTAGTTAAAGTTTCCGAAATTTGTTTGTGGATAAAATTATTATTTTCAATTCTATAGCTTGATATCAAAAAAGGTATGTACGTAAAGTATTCCTTTACTTACGGCATCCTAGCTAGAAAACTGACTGTATAATAATTTTAATCTAATAAGTTACATGTATTTAATACTTTTTACTGGTTTCATGGGATTATTGAACATAGCATAAAAATTAAATGTAGGTGCCTACTTACCCCTCAACTTACCCATTAAAATTTATATTTTTGAATTAAACTTATTTATTTTTTTGGTTATGTCGTGTTTATTATTATATGGGTTTCGTACCCAAAGGGTTCCAACGGGACCGTATTACTAAGCCTACGCTATCCGCCTGTTTGTCAGCGGGCTGTATCTCACGTAATAGGTAGAGAGTTACAATTTTCACAGAATGTGTATTTAAATTGCCGCTATAAGAGCAAATACTAAAAATGAAATAAAATCCAAAAATAAAGGCAAGAAGAAACTTGATGTTTTTGACGTGTTTATTCTTAGGTGGTACGGAACCCTTTAAGTGCGAGTCCGACACATACTTGGCCGGTTTTATATAGTTATTTTTCAAAAGTAGGTAGCTAGGTTTACAATTTTTTTCTTTATTGGAATAGATACCCAATTGTAACATGGTAATTTTCTTTATAAAGCTTTGAGTATTTATCTAACAAATTCTTGTTTCAGAAAAAATGAAAAAGTATGCCCGTAATATGATATATGACAAACTGCATCGAGGGTCTGTGTTAGTTTGTATTGGACTAACACTCTATGGGTCAGTGTTATTAGGTGATCACTTTTACAAATACTACAAGTATGTGAAGCCTCAGATTGAAGCAACGAAGGCAGCGGCCCAACAAGAACTTTTAGCTGAAGGAGCTTCTGATAGAATACTTTTAAAAGAGTAATATTGTACATAAAACTCTTACGTAAAGTTATTGTTAACTTAAGTTGTAAATGTATTTAATAGATACCTAGTCTTGTTTTTATGTTATTTAATTAAATCAGTACCAGTCTATAACTTGTGCATTATTTACAGTTTTTTAGAGAAACCATAATAGTCATAAATATTTATTTATTTGGTTTACATCATACCAAACACTTACATACATGACTCACCGCGCAATGTACAGCCGAAACAATGGATTGGCTGTACGTTGCACGCTGCCAGATTAATATCACATCCTCTCATCCATCATTTTTAACTCCGACGAAAGAAAAGGGGATTTATCAGTTTGTAGTGTGTGTGACTGTGTATCTGTTTCTTTCTGTGGCTTCATAGCTCCTGAACGGATGAACCGATTTTGATTTAGTTTTTTGTTTCTAGCCTCTAAATCCCACTGCTGGGCAAAGGGCTCCCTTTTCTATCTCCACAAGTCATCTAGGGCTTTGTAGTGGCCACATTTTATTTACCTACAAAGGTACCTATTTCAATCGTTGCACCACCCTCGCCGCGGTTGATCCATCATCTATCTTACTACTGTAAATTTTACTTTTGAAAGGCTTTACTAGATGGCGTTAGTTGTTATTCACGCACTTAAAAATAGGAGTCTGGCAAAGCCATTACCGAGAAAGAAGGAAACGTGAATGTCGAAAATAGTGTGCCCATTACACGGTGTCCATGGGCACAGTACCTAGGACTCAGTCGTTCGCGGAAAATAAAGTTGAAACGTCGATATTAATAATAATAATATCCTGGGACATTTTTTACACACGGCCACCTGATTCCAAACTAAGCAGAGCTTGTACTATGGAAACCAGATAACTGATATTACTACATATATTATTTTTTTATTTGTAAATACATACTTAATATACATATACACCCAGACTCGGAACATACAGACATTTTCATGCACACAAATGCATGTCCCGGGTAGGAATCGAACCTACGACCTGCAGCGTGAATGGCGCCATCACGCCAACCACGCCAACGGGCCCGTCATATTGCCAATATGCATAACACTTCCTTTAAGCTGTTGATTGTCGAACTGCGTGTGCGATACAGATGTACGCATTTCGCTGCATTTAGTACCTAGACATAGATTTAAGTTTGGTTGAGCGCGTTACCTAGTGGTGGTGCGTGCGCTGAGCACAAGTCTGATGATTGCAATGTACGTATATGTAACTTTTAAAATACCTAGTCTACCTAGTAGGTAGTAGCCGGGTTACCACAGGACAGTACAATTCGGCAAAATTCGATGACTGGTCAATACTTTAATCGGTCAGTTAGGTACCTACTTGTACAACAACAACCGATCTCTAGTATGACATAGATAGGTAAAGCCTATCAAATATCTAAAACTGAACTAGGTTAACAAATATTTAGTGCAAAATGGATCTTTCAGTAGGTATTCCTATAGTTACAGCACGCAGCAGGATTGCTAAAGCGTAGTAGGTACGCGATATCTTTAAGAGTAAACGTGGTTGTAATAAATAGTTAGATAGGGCTGGTCACGTGCAGGTCGTCCCATTTATGCTTCTTGTGAACACTGAAGGAAGTGCTTCAATTATCTCTGATGGATAGTGAGAGTTAGATGCGGCCTAAGGGTCGCCTCGTCCATATAACTTCTTATCTACCTCCGTAGGGAAACTTTATGACATCTTTACGGGAATCGAAAAATATGGACGACCCTCGACATTAAAACGCTGGCCTCGTACCCAAATCCGATTTAAGAACTAAGGTCCTGGCCACACTACACCATTTAGCGAGTAATCGGCGATTAACTGCGACATCGTGCATAGTTTATGGCCGGCCGGCAGTTAATTGCGGTTGGCAGTTTGGAAGTTTTCTCACACCTAATTTAGCATCCCCTTTCCCGGGATTGTAAATTTTTAATAACTAGCTTTAAACAAGGAAAGGGGCGTAATAGGAAAAGTTGTCGTGGAGACGAGATTAAAAGAACACGTTGAGATAAATAAGTGCTACCTACCTGCCTATTGTTTTTAGATTTAAGTAAGTACTTATTCTTGTATTGCTTTTTAAAAACGATAAGATAGTCTCGTATTTTACCCACATTAAACCTACTATCTCCCTACTTATAATCTATTTAATAAAACATTAATTTATACCTACCTATCTAATTCATCTAAGTCTATGTTGTCCAATCTTTGATGTTATCTGCGGTGACCATGACCAATTATTATTGTATAATTTTACAAACCAGTTACACAGCATACCGCGTGCTGTTTGGACGTCTAATAAGTTTAGTGTCATGTCTGCGAAGGTTCCTGTCGTGAAGTTTAGTAATGGACAGACTTGCCCCATTCTAGGGCTTGGGACATGGCAGGTGAGCCTTTTTGGGTCACTTTACACTATAAACTTAATTTAGTTTTACCCCAAATGCGTTATTGATGAGATAGAGGTAAAAGTGGTTGCGGCCTTGCAATAGCTTAATGGTCAAGTAACTAGATATGTCGCAATTCTCTTTTTAATTACGTATACTTATGGGTAACTAGCTTACTTATAAGAATAGTACCTACCAAGCTATATTTTTATGTCAATAATAACTAACTTTTTAACAACGTGAAGAGATGGGTGCTTACCTAACCTAACAATATAAACCTGCTAAGAGCTGTTCATAATCAACAAAAATGTCAAAATCGGTAAGCAAATCGCGGTAATTTCAAATATCTACTTAACTAGTAACTCGTACCATATGGGTACGAACGATATCCTATATAGAAACTTCAATTAGGTAAGAACCTAAAATGAAAAGTCACCGTTATAGCTTTCACTACATCTCATCCCTTAAAAAAGGTAAAACTTAGCCGCTATAATTAAAGTCATACCTACCTAGTTTTTTGACCCTACTACTTATCATGCAACTAACGATCTATTCTTCAAGTCAAACCCCGGGGAGGTGTCACGGGCGATCAGCGACGCTATCGATGTGGGCTACCGGCACATCGACTGCGCGTATGTCTACGGCAACGAGAGAGAGGTCGGGGACGCGATCAAGGAGAAAATTAAGCAGGGCGTCGTAAAAAGGTCTAAATATATCTGTATCTATTTACCCCGTACCCTCTGATACGCCATTCTTTCTGTTCCGGGTCCGGCCGACCCTATTTCACCCTCACCGTCACTTCAATCCCCATACGGTTGAACTTTTAACAAAATTTAAATTGATTGATTTCTAAAATGGAACAAAATTCCAATGAATACATAGGGTATTCACAGAGCGGAAAAAGGCGTGTAGGTAACAAAAATTCCGTTTCAAATAGTTACGGGAACAACGTTTTCGTTGTGATTTTGATGCTCACAAAATTGTAGCTACCTACGTACTCAGCACAAAATACACATTTCATTACAAGTTAATATTTCCACAGGGAGGATCTTTTTATAACATCAAAGTTATGGAATACGTATCACAGGCCGGATTTAGTAGAAGAGGCTGTAAAAACGTCGATGTCTGATCTCGGATTGGATTATTTGGATTTATATCTCATTCACTGGCCTATGGGCTATAAGGTAAGCCCATCTTTTATTATGCTTAAAACGCGTAACGAACTGGGTTTTATGAGAATTTGTAATCAGTAGCAAGCGACGAAAATTTGTTGAATTTAGAAGCGCAGTTTATTTGTGATCAAATGTGATTTATAGGTTTAGGAAAATTAATTTTAGATAGCCCTTGTATGCAACAATCAGACACAATAGAAAATCAATTCTGTCTCCAAATGGGAACGAACTATACCTACTATCTCACTATGTGGCCTCAGTCAATCTTAGTCACCTACCTAGTACCTACCTACCTGATTATAATTTGTTATTGTTACGAGTATGTATTAATCATCGACGTATTAGTATTAATTAACATTATTAATTTACTGATATCTGCTAATTAGACATTATTGCTATTTAGGGAATCAATGAGTGAAGTAGGTCGAAATGCTAAGCAGGATGTAGTTTCATGTAAACCCGTCATAAGTAGATAATCTGAAGATGCAACGTTTCCCGCAGTTCAAAGGGTTTTAACTCAACGAAGCCCAGAGCGATAAAGTCTTTCTGATTTCAGGAAGGGAGTGATATATTTCCTTTAGATGCTAACGGCAAAACGATTAACTCAGACGTGGACCTTTTGGATACGTGGAAAGCGATGGAGAAACTCCTCGAGAAAGGGTACACGAAGAGTATTGGAGTCAGTAACTTCAATTCCAAGCAAATTGATCGTATTCTCAGCGAGGGAACCGTTAAGCCCGTGGTTAATCAGGTAATCTTTAAATTGAATACTGATTTAAATAATTAATGTCAATTGATTCATTTCATAGTCATTATTTTTTTCATTTAGGGTTGCTTTATTTCTGTTTAGGTTCTTAAATATTTTTATTTTCAAAATTTTGAAAGAATACAATAGGCCTCCAAAGGCCTCTGCTTATTTTTCGCCATTGGAAAACCATTAGTCTCTAATATTATAAATTTGTAATTGTAAATCGCGAATTCTTCTGTATCGTAGTACCTACTAATTGAATTTATATATTCTGTGCCTACGTGCTATGGCTGTGTTGTTTCTTATTTGTGTATTCAGAGCTTAGACATACTCGATCGGCAAGATCACTTTCCCTGACCGCACAGAATGGGAAAGTTATCGGTGCAATTGAAATTGATATACGTTGGTGTCAAATTCCATTCGCACCACTCCATAACTTTACCACTACTATATTCCCCAAAAGGCCAGGCGATAACTACAATACAACGAGACAGTCCATGGACTTGAAAATTGGACAATTCGGAAGCAATCGACATAAAAAACAAAAGACAGAATAAAGTTGCACCCTCCCCATCCTATTTCCACAGGTAGAGTGCCACCCGTATCTAACTCAACAAAAGTTACTCGACTTCTGCAAGGCTCGGGGCATCGCGCTAACGGCGTACAGCCCTCTCGGCAGCCCCCAGCGCCCGTGGGCCCAGCCCGGCGACCCCTATTTGTTGGACGATCCCAAAGTGACGGCCGTAGCAGCCAGGCTGAATAAAACTCCAGCACAAATTTTAATTAGGTGAGGAACTTTTAGATAACATATTAATGAGTGTAAAAGGCATTTTTGTTGCGTATTATGAATATGAAATGAAAAATAAATTATTTCAGGCAAGTAAGTTTTTTGAGTTGAAATCTAGGTAGGACAGATTCCAAACGAGGGTCGAATTTAGCAAAATATCTACCTACTGTAAGCTATGTTTAATTTGTGTTATGGTAGCTATAAGTGAAATTTACATTAATTAAACAGAAGCATTAAAATCAGTTGTAGGTAGTACCTACCTACTGTTATAATGTTAAAAAAATCGATAAGGAAGAGTTTTAAATTCTTGAAATAGGTCAAGATCAATGTTATGTTTCTTTGTCGTTTTAATTCTCATTGGCCATATCGGTACCTATACGCTAGCAGCCGCTACCGTTTTGTTAAAACCCAATTAGACCCACATTTATCAGGATTAACAATAGCAATTGACATTTGTCTATTTATTTTTAAACACTGAGTTAATTGCCTTTACAATCGTCCCCGTTTACGGCAAAAAAACGAAAGCGAAAAAACATTTTTCCTCATAAATTATTCCGCGGTCAAATGGATGGGAATATAAATAATTTCCATTTGACGATTTCCATGGCAGAGATGAAAAATCAAATACTGGTCCCTAAATAAGGTCAGCAATGATGTTAAGTATTTGCGTCGTCTTATTATTATATTTCGAGAAGGTACTTTGACAGAAATGTTTGAATACATTCTTTGGGCTATCTACACAGATACACAAAGGCATTCTTACGGAGGACCTATCTACTCGTATATGTTTTAGAGAGTAGGCACCTACACCTAATGTATAGTGGGACAGGGTAAATTAGGTACATCGCGTCAATATAATATAATATAATATGAGACATATTTAGATGCCGCAACATCACCTTGCATAGGTGCAGTGCAGTGATTGGCATTGGCGAATTAGTAGTAGGTGTCTTACTAGATTAGTACCTATAAATAAATATTGCCAGACAAACGCCAATATATGGTTTTAAACTAAGCAACGGTTAGATGCTCAAAGCACTAAATAGATCAAGCGGTAATACCTATCTATCTATCCTAGGTAAATGTGGCGACTTGTTATTGGCAATTTGTAAATCCATTTTAGTTGTTATATAATTTTGTATTAGTCCGTAAGTCTTCTGCAAGTAAATAAATAAATAAAAAGGTTACCTTAGGGAGGGCATACATTTAGATAGAACAGTGACGAGGTCTCCAAGTCTGCCAATTTTTGACCAGTTGAAAACCAGTTGTCGAAATGTTGTCGGCCGAGGACTACTAATGGCGAGCAACACGTCAGCCGAAGAATTTGCATTTTACGTTGAAGAATTCATGAAGAAAATTGGCAGATTTGAGGCCCCGATTGCTCAGTCATATTCATTAGGTACTCCATGGTATTATCTTTATAGATTGAATACTGGTACTTCGCTCCACGAAACAATTTTGGAAGGGTATGCCTCAATGTTATACGAGTATCTTAAAGGCGTGTTATTTTAGGTTCGCGATCGACCGCGGTATTATTGTGATACCGAAGTCAGCGAGTAAGGCACGGATAGCTGAGAATTTCAACGTTTGGGACTTCAAACTGTCGGAAGAGGACATTCAAACTATCAGCAGTTTGGATTGCAACGGACGCATCATGCCTCAGACAGAGTAAGATATTATTTATTACTTACTAGCTGTGCCCGCGACATCGTACGCGTGGAATAAGTATAAAAAAAAATGTCATGTTTGCTAAAATAAAAGTAGCCTAAATAACTCCTTATAACATCAGCTATCTGCTAGTGAAAGTCCCGTCAAAATCGGTCGAGCTGTTTCGGAGATTAGCTGGATCAAACAAACAGACAAATATACAGCAATTTTATAAATAATTTTGTCTGTTATTTTGACATTACAAACAGACACTTCAGTTATATATTTGTATAGTGTATGATTTTCTTCCCCGTTCTATTATTATAGTCGGATCAAACGACTGTCATCATTTGAATAAAGCTATTGAACTAGTAGAGCTTTTAAATAATTTCTTATTTTAAATTCAAACGTTTGTTGACTAAGCAATGTTTTTTTTTCAGGGGACGAGACCACAAAGACTATTCCTTCAGTGAAGAATTCTGAAATTTTAAACCTAAAATTGTTACAACTTCAAATCATAGGTACTTACCTATTTGTACAGCGCTCTCTATATCTATTTGATTAGCAAATTTAGCAATAAATAATGAAATTACTGCCTTATATTTAATCATTTAAAGCTCGTATTAATAAATACATCTCAACGTTGAGAAAATAAAATAAGTGTTGCAAAAGACTCGAGTTCTTTTAGCCCTCTCAAAGAGGCTCGAGCTTTTCTATGGGGCTCGTCGAAGAAAAACGACTCCGAATATTTCAAGGCTAAAAAAGGACTCGAGTTTTAAATAAACCTCGAGCCCTTTTTGGGCTCGGAGTTCTTTTAGAGCTCCGTTGTTGTGAGCTTTCTAAGTATAAGAAGGAGTCGCCTTATAGCTGACTATTCCTGGCTAGTCTATTTTATTCCTGACTATTCTTGACTTTTTTGACTATCCTGACTACTCTCGACTATTCTTGACTATTCTTGACTATTCTTGACTATTCTTGACTATTCTTGACTATTCTTGACTATTCTTGACTATTCTTGACCATTGTTGACTATTGTTGACTGTTTTGAATATTTTTGCCTGTTTTGACAATTTTTTGACGATTATTGTCAATTTTTGACCATTTTTGACTATTTTTGACTAGTTGTGACTATTTTTGAACATTGTTGACTATTTTTTGTTGTTTTTGGCCAATGTTGACTATTTTCGACTATTTTTGACGAATTTTGACTATATTTGACCATTGTTGACTATTTTTACTATTGTTGACTGTTTTTGGCCAATGTTGACTATTTTTGACGTATTTTGACTATTTTTGACGAATTTTGCCTATTTTTGACCATCGTTGACTATTGTTAATTGTTTTTGAAAATTTTTGACTTGAATGACTATTTTTTGAACATTGTTGACTATTTTTACAATTGTTGACTATTTTTGACGTATTTTGACTATTTTGACAATCTTTTACATTTTTTGACTAAGTTTGACAATTTTTGACTAAGTTTGCCTATTTTTGATTATTTTGACTATTTTGGACTATTTTTGACTAGTTATGACTATTTTTGAACATTGTTGACTATTTTTACTATTATTGACTATTCTTGACTATTCTTGACCATTGTTGACTATTGTTGACTGTTTTGAATATTTTTGCCTGTTTTGACAATTTTTGACGATTTTTGACTATTTTTGACCATTATTGACTATTTCGACTATTCTTGACCATCGTTGACTATTGTTAATTGTTTTTGAATATTTTTGACCTTCTTTTGACTATTTCTGAATATTTTTGACTATTTTCGACTATTTTCGACTATTTTCGACTATTTTCGACTATTTTCGACTATTTTCGACTATTTTCGACTATTTTCGACTATTTTCGACTATTTTCGACTATTTTCGACTATTTTCGACTATTTTCGACTATTTTCGACTATTTTCGACTATTTTCGACTATTTTTTTACCATTGTTGACTATTTTTAGCCATTGTTGACTATTTTTAGCTATTGTTGACTATTTTTGACCATTGTTGACTATTTTTGGCCATTGTTGACAATTTTTGACGTATTTTGACTATTTTTGACGAATTTTTGGCGATTTTTGACTATTTTTGACCATGGTTGACTATTTCGACTATTCTTGACTATTGATGACTGTTTTTAAATATTTTTGGCGAATTTTGACTATTTTCGACTATTTTCGACCATTTTCGACTATTTTCGACTATTTTTGACTATTTTTTACCATTGTTGACTATTTTTAGTTATTGTTGACTATTTTTTACCATTGTTGACTATTTTTGGCCATTGTTGACAATTTTTGACGTATTTTGACTATTTTTGACGAATTTTTGGCGATTTTTGGCGATTTTTGACTATTTTTGACCATGGTTGACTATTTCGACTATTCTTGACTATTGATGACTGTTTTTAAATATTTTTGGCGAATTTTGACGATTTTTGACTATTTTTTACCATTGTTGACCATTTTTAGCTATTGTTGACTATTTTGGACCATTGTTGACTATTCTTGACGTATTTCGACAATCTTTTACATTTTTTGACTAAGTTTGACAATTTTTGACTAAGTTTGCCTATTTTTGATTATTTTTGACTATTTTGACTATTTTTGACTAGTTGTGACTATTTTTGAACATTGTTGACTATTTTTTGTTGTTTTTGGCCAATGTTGACTATTTTCGACTATTTTTGACGAATTTTGACTATATTTGACCATTGTTGACTATTTTTACTATTGTTGACTGTTTTTGGCCAATGTTGACTATTTTTGACGTATTTTGACTATTTTTGACAAATTTTGCCTATTTTTGACCATCGTTGACTATTGTTAATTGTTTTTGAAAATTTTTGACCTTCTTTTAACTATTTCTGACTATTTTTGACTATTTTTAACAATTTTCGACAATTTTTGAAATTTTTTGAAAATTTTCGACAATTTTTCACTATTTTCGACTATTTTTCACTATTTTTGACCATTTTTGACTATTTTTGACTATTTTGGACTATTTTTGACTGTTTTTGATTATTTTTGACAATTTTTGTCCATTGTTGACTATTGTTAGCTATTGTTGACTATTTTTGACGTATTTTGACCATTTTTGACTATTTTTGACCATGGTTGACTATTCTTGACTATGGATAACTGTTTTTAAATATTTTTGGCGAATTTTGACGATTTTTGACAATTTTCGACAATTTTCGACTATTTTTCACTATTTTTGACTATTTTTGTCAATTTTTGTCAATTTTTGACAATTTTTGACAATTTTTGGCTATTTTTGACTGTTTTTGATTATTTTTGACTATTTTTGACTATTTTTGACTATTTTTGTCCATTGTTGACTATTGTTAGCTATTTTTGACGTATTTTGACCATTTATGACTATTTGACGATTTTTTGGCGATTTTTGACTATTTTTGACCATGGTTGACTATTTAGACTATTCTTGACTATGGATAACTGTTTTTAAATATTTTTAGCGAATTTTGACGATTTTTGACTATTTTTGTCTATTTTTAACCATTGTTGACTATTTCGACTATTGTTGACTGTTTTTGAATATTTTTGCCGAATTTTTACGAATTTTTGTCAAAAATAGTCAAAATTCGTCAAAAATAGTCAAAATACGTCAAAAATAGTCAACATTGGCCAAAAACAGTCAACAATAGTAAAAATTGTCAACAATGGTCAACAATGGACAAAAATAGTCGATAATAGTCAAAAATAGTCAAAAATTGACAAAAATTGACAAAAATAGTCAAAAAGATTCAAAAATAGTCAAAAATAGTCAAAAATGGTCAAAAATCTTCAAACTCCGCCAAAAATATTTAAAAACAGTCATCAATAGTCAAGAATAGTCGAAATAGTCAACCATGGTCAAAAATAGTCAAAAATCGCCAAAAATTTGTCAAAAATAGTCAAAATACGTCAAAAATTGTCAACAATGGCCAAAAATAGTCAACAATGGTCAAAAATAGTCAACAATAGCTAAAAATAGTCAACAATGGTAAAAAATAGTCGAAAATAGTCGAAAATAGTCGAAAATAATCGAAAATTGTCGAAAATTGTCGAAAATTGTCGAAAATTGTCGAAAATTGTCAAAAATTGTCAAAAATATTCAGAAATAGTCAAAAGAAGGTCATAAATATTCAAAAACAATTAACAATAGTCAACTATGGTCAAGAATATTCGAAATAGTCAATAATGGTCAAAAATAGTTAAAATTAGTCAAAAATAGTCAAAAATAGCCAAAAATAGTCAAAAATAGTCAAAAATAGTCAAAAATGGTCAAAAATAGTCAACGATAGCTAAAAATAGTCAACAATAGCTAAAAATAGTCAATAATAGCTAAAAATAGTCAACAATGGTCAAATTTAGTCAACAATGGTCAAATTTAGTCAACAATAGCTAAAAATAGTCAACAATGGTCAAAAATTGACAAAAATGGTCAAAATACGTCTAGAATATTCAACAATGGTCCAAAATAGTCAGCAATAGTCAACAATAGCTAAAAATAGTCGAAATAGTCAACAATGGTCAAAAACAGGCAAAAGTGGTCAAAAATGGTCAATAATAATCAATAATAGTCAATAATAGTCAATAATAGTAAATAATAGTCAAAAATAGTCAAAAATATTTTTGACTTATGACGTATTTTGACGAATTTTGACTGTTTGATCAAAATTCGTCAAAATTCGGCAAATATATTCAAAAACAGTCAACAATAGTCAAGAATAGTCGAAATAGTCAACATTGGTAAAAAATAGACAACAATGGTTAAAAATAGTCAAAAAAGAGTCAAAAATAGTCAACAATGGTCAAAAATAGTCAAAAATCGCCAAAAACAGTCAAAATAGTCAAAAATAGACAAAAAACAGTCAAAAACGGTCTTAATACGTCGAAAATAGTCAACAATGGTAAAAAATAGTCAACAATAGCTAAAAATAGTCAAAAATAGTCGAAATAGTCAACAATGGTCAAAAATAATCAAAAATTTTCAAATATAGTAAAAATAGTCCAAAACAGTCAAAACAGTCAAAAATTGTCAATAATGGTCAAAAATAATCAAAAATAGACAAACATATTCAAATAGAATAGTCGAAATAGTCAACTATTTCGACTATTTTTGACCATTGTTGACTATTGTTGAATATTTTTGACTCTTTTTAACCATTGTTGTCTATTTTTTACCAATGTTGACTATTTCGATGACTATTTAGTCAAATAGTCAAAAACGGTCATAATGCGTCAAAAGTAGTCAACAATGGTCAAAAATAGTCAACGATAGCTAAAAATAGTCAACAATAGCTAAAAATAGTCAATAATAGCTAAAAATAGTCAACAATGGTCAAATTTAGTCAACAATAGCTAAAAATAGTCAACAATGGTCAAAATACGTCTAGAATATTCAACAATGGTCCAAAATAGTCAGCAATAGTCAAAAATAATCAAAAACAGTCAAATATATTCAAAAACAGTCAAAAATGGTCAAAAATAGTCAAAAATAGTCAAATATAGTCAAAAATGGTCAAAAATAGTCAAAAATAGTAAAAAAAGTCAAAAATAGTCAAAAAAGTAAAAATAGTCAAAAATAGTCGAAAATAGTCAAAAATAGTCAATAATAGTCAAAAATAGTCAAAAATAGTCAAAAATAGTCAAAAATAGTCAAAAATAGTCAAAAATAGTCGAAATAGTCAACAATGGTCAAATATAGTCAAAAACAGTCAAAAGAAAGTCAAAAATAGACAAATATATTCGAAAATAGTAAAAAAAGTAAGAAATAGTCGAAATAGTCAACAATGGTAAAAATTGAAAAAAATAGTCAAGAATGGTCAATAGTGGTCAACAATAGTTGAGAATAGTCGTGTATAGTCAACTAAAGTCAAGAATGGTTACAAAGGGCTAAAATAAAAAAGGGCTCCAAGCCTTTTTAGAAAGAGCTTCGAAATAAAGGCTTTATTTCCGAGAGCCTCCTCTTCGCCTCGAAGACTCGGGGCTGAATTAGTTCTTTAGCCTTCGAGGTTTCTTAAAAAGGCTCGAGCCCTAAAAATGAGGCTAAAGAACTCGAGTCTTTTGCAACACAACAGTCAGATCGACCGACACTGTTTTTGACAGAGATGTTCTATACATTAAACGTCACAACTGCATCTTAAGATCGATCTCAACTTTGAGATAATAGGTATGACCCTAAGCTAAAAGATGCGTCAAATTCCCAAGTTAAAAAATCCATGGTATGGTTTTCAAAACCAATAGATGACTGTGTATGTTGTGTGGGTAGGTAAGTACCTGCCTGCTCTGGGGTTTTTAGGTTGTTTGTAATGACCCACGGGGGTGTAAAGAGCTGTCAATTGGCGCGGCCCAGGCAATATCCGGCCAAACATCACGCTGCGTGTGTTTCCGCTCCCCTGACAGGCAGTTTGATTTCGCTAAATCGTTCACATTCTACCCCGACCTTTGAATCTGTTTGTCGAATACCTATAGATACCCACACATTTTGATACATTGAATTGTAAGGGACCACCTCACATATAGTTCGAAAGGTTAAATCCTAGTATTTTCTCTGTTTCTAAATGCTTCGATCGTTAATAAAAAGGACGATATCGTAGGTATAGATATCGTCCTTTTTCCGAAGTAGGTAAAGGTCACGAATACCTATATTCCATTTCAAACAAGGGCAAAAAATCCCTGAAATTTTAAAAAATGTAGATTTTATTTGAGATTTTACATTATCCGAATTCCCCTCGCCTCCCTATGTCCACTCCCCTTCAGATCGGCAACGTGCGAGCGATGCCTGTTATGCAAGCATATACCTAGGCTGACGTCTTAGTCATATTAAAAAAAAAATAGGTACATTGTTATGATGTTTAAATCTTCGATGGTCTAAATAACTTTATAATTCTTTGGCATAAGAATAAGATAGCATACCTACCTAAGTGTGTATAAGAGTCAAATTAAGTTTTGAACACCATATACCCTATATTATAGGCTGTGTTATTGCTCATTTTTGTGTGATGAAGAAAATGTAATTTGGCAAATTGTGAATCATATTACGACATGAGACCTCGGGACTTTTTTCATGTAGTACCACTTTCATACATTTGTTATTATTTGTCTTGTTACAAAAATACGTTATGGCTCAATCAACATTTTGTGGTACTATTTGGTTTATTTATTTAGGTACTAAAAGTAAATAGGTACCTACTATGTATAAGTAATTGTGATTAGAAATCCGGTTATTAGGTAATTTTGCCAATAACTGAAGGGTGACGGTGAATAGAATAATAACTGGGTTGCTTATCCTTCGATTTTTATGAAATTATGTTCGAACTATAGAATAAGTAAGAAGTAAGTAATCAACACTCAACTCTACCTACCTAAAATTCAAAGTATAAATTACAAGGGGCATCTCTCCCGTGTTGAAGGTAAGTACTGCTGAAAACCACATTCAAACAATGGTACTAATCCAGGGGCGTGTAGTTGCGAGGGCGGCGGACGCGGACGGCGGAGGCTCGCCCGGTCCGGCGCGCGATTATAAATTCACACTCCATTATTCACAATTGGCTTCCATGCCGGCACTGACAGCGCGCCCGATTATTCGTTAAGTCCTAACTGCGTGCACCAGATAACGCCCCAATGCGACTTAACTAAAATACACAAAGGCTATGAATCCAGAGTTTTGGTATTTTCAATTTCTCTTCACTGCGGAGCTAGCTAGATTGCGCCTAAGCTAAACATAATGCAAAACTGAAAAGTCTTGATAAAAGGCTCGATTTCCTCAGAGAAGTACTGTTGTCCCAAATGGAATGATGCCGTATTGTGGCAAGGTAGGATAGAATCAATTGAATATTCAAGTTCCGGTCAAAGTAGGTACCTACAGTGCCCCAAACTTGTCTGGCCCGGTGGCCAAAGGAGGAACTATAATTTTAAATAGAGAAATGTCATGCTTTGATAATCTCGTATCGACACTACCGACGCTCGCAGCAAGTCAGTCAGTCAATTGTGGCCTTGTACTGGGGTCCGGCCTGAATTCTGAAAAGTCTAAAATTACATTAAAATCTGAAATGCTTTGTACCTAACTAGTCGCGTTGTACCTGCTTGTGCATCTTCAGATGAATAAGTTTAAGATTACAGGGTACCATTTGTTCGTACGCTGTTCTGGTGTGAGTTATGACGTGTGTAACAAATGATGTTCAGTGAGAAGCACGGGTGCGGCGCGGCAGGCGCTGCTCCGCGCCGCGCGCCCTCACCCGTGCACCAACTCGTTAGTGAATCCGGTTACAGTTGCCGTTCATAGTTTGTGTGCTCTTTGCCTTTTGCATGACGGATGTTCAACCAGGTTTTCTATTTCAATCTTTCTCTTCTAAATCATCATAGTTCTAGTTGCTATATAGGGGTGGGTACCACCTCAGTCAAAATCTAAAAAATTACCTGCGTGAGGTCAAGCCACTTGGACATAAGCGGCTTGATAACAAGCAGGTACATTTTAGCTTGAGTCAAGCACGCAGTGCTTTGATGCAAGCATCAAGCAAGCTTGGACCGTGCCCGCGACTTTGTTCGCGTAGAGTTTTGAAAAAGATTACATGCGACTATATCTGCGTTGAATTGAATGGGTTTTTTGCCCAGATCCATAATTCTTTTTCTAAAATAAAAGTAGCCTAAGTTACTCCTCATAACATCAGCTATATGCCAGTCCCGTCAAAATTGTCAAAACAGCTAAGTCCCGTCAAAATTGGTCTAGCCGTTTCTGAGATCAGCCGGAACAAACATGCAGACAGACAGACGTACAGACAGACAAACATTACCGTATACTTATACTTTCAAATTAATTTAGTAAAAATCTGTTATTTTGACATTACAAACAGACACTTCAATTTTATTTATTTGTATACCTAGATGTTATTTTAAACTAGCTGTGCCCCGCGGATTCGCTCGCGTGGGTGTAAGCTTAGCCTATGTCTTATTCCAGAGCCTACACCATCTACGTTTCAAATTTCTCAAATCGGTTTAGTAGTTATGGAGATACGTGGTAACAAACATTCACACACACCCACACTTACTTTTACATTTATAATATTAGTAGGAAATAGTATAGGAAGTAGGATAGGATTTGAACTTGACATTTCGTTTCGTTTCAATATTGTCTCGTGTTTGTTTGAACTACCGGATCGATTGGAAAGTCCGTTATTTGCAGTTCAAATTAAACCTTTTATGTGATTTCTCAGTTAAAGTCTGTGAGTCTTTTAAATCGGAACTTTCATAAGTATTTTTAAGTTTGAATAAAAGAAAAACACGTAAGAATACTATCACATCCTCGCCTCTATATTTATTTACAATTTATTTACATCCCAAAAGAAAATAATACTCAATTATTATTTTTGGTATCTAAACACTATCACAGTTTACCATGCGTGGTGACCGTGGAGACCGGCACCGTAGGCTACGGGGGCGGCGTGGACCAGGGAAGCGGCGTGAACGAGGGGCGCTGGGTGGGTCTGAGACAGGGACTGGGTGGCGATGGTCTGGCTGGCGGCGAGAGCAGGCGCGGCGTAGGCAGCGACAGCAGGGGCGGCGATGGCGTGTCCGTAGGCAGGGGCGGCGTACGCAGCCACGGCGGGGGCGGCGATGGCGTGACCGTAGGCAGGCGCGGCGTACGCGGCACCGTGACCTACGAGCTGCTTAGCGAGGACGGGGGCGACACCGGCGGCGGCACCGTCGAGCTGAGCCTGAGCGGTCTGCACAGCGTCGACCGCTTGCCAGGAGTGGCTTTCGGCGGCGTTGATGGCCTGTCCCTGGAGCTCGGAGGCCTGGTCGTGCCATTGGCGGGCTGCGTCGCCGGCGGCACGGGCGTGGTCGCTAGCGTCAACGTGGGCTTCGATGGCGGCGCCGGCGATGTCACCGGGCGAGATGGTGGGCAGGGCGGGGGCGACGGCGTGCGCTACGGCCAAGGGAGCCGCGTGGGCGACGGCCAGGGGAGCCGCGTGGCCGTAGGCCAGGGCCGCACCGTGACCGATCAGGCCGTGGGCGTATGGCGCTGCCAGCAAACCGGAGGGCGCGGCTGCGGCGCAGGCGAGGACGGCGGCTACAATCTGCAAAAGTAAATCGATTTTAACATCTATAATCACCTAACATATCGACAGCATCCGTGTCACAACACTTATTTATCACATCACAAGCACAAATTAATATTTTTGTAATTATATCTTTTTGAATTATTTAATTTTGTACACATGGTTCAACTAACCAGAAATCTCATCGTGCACTTCTTGGGTAGACTGCGCGAAAGCTACTGACTGCCCCCATTTGGTCGCCGGCCGTTTTTATACCTAGGTCGTGCCTCGTAACGTTAAAAAAAAAGTAAGTGAGTGGCCATTCTCAAGGGCGTTAAGGGTAGTCAGGAAGCGAGTATATTTGTGTATGAGTGATAGATTTGTAGGTATGTAATGAATGGCGGTGAACAACTTTTTAATATTGACCTTACCAATGCACCAGCTGCTAACATTACCAAGTGGGTTAACATTTCAATAATTGGCTGGTGTTCGAAATTTAACTCTACCTATTCGAATAATGGACAGCTTTTTTTTCTTTAACGGCTTTTTCCTGTTATTTTTTAATCTGCAAAGTTTTTGCGGAGAAATGTCGAATAATAAATATTGATTATCTCCTAGTAAACTGTAGTATAATTGTAAAACAATCTAGTTTATTACGCAGCATATAAACACATGTTCTGTAAATATTACATGTAATAGTAAAAGCTAAGTAAACAATTTTATTCTAACACTCGGACTCCATGATATTTACCTGACATCCTATTTTGGAAAATGTCGTTTCGCGAAACAAACTCGGAGTCTTATTATTAATTTAAATATAGGACGAAACAGTTCCGCTTTGAAAGCTAACTCTTCCATAAACAGGAGAGTAAACGCCTTCCTTTGTTAGTAGTCGTTTAAACAAATAACCTTTAATTAACTAATAATTAGAAAGGCTATTAATTAAGGCACTAAGTACGCTACGCTTACTCGAGGGCGCCGGCTATAATTAGGAGGAAATCAAAACTAACTCTCTTCGCGTTTCCTGTTAAATTGTGTTCGGCGATACAATAAAACAACATTTATAACTGCTAAATACAAGGATTTCTTCAGAGATTGTAGATAAAATTGTTGATACTTAGTATAATATTTTGAGCATTGACGTCAAACAACAAGTAAGTAAGTGAATCGATATTTCGACATATAAATATGTCTCGTGTATGCAGTCATCATTATGTCTCGTGGGTTTATTTAGTTGCATCCAGAATGCGAGCCGGCTCTAAATGGTAGTTTGGATACGAAACATGAAGGTGATATAACTGCACCAAAACTGTATCCTGACTGCAATTTATTGATGGTATAGCTAAGCTGTAGCCAATCGACTGCAGCACATAATATATGGGCTGGCTCGACTGGGGCACTACCATCTCACAGAAGATCAACGTAAAATTGTACCTAAATTCGACAGATTTTGATTGCTGGCTAAAGTACGGTAGGTCATTGAGTTCTATTTTTAATTCTAACCAGATATAGTACGGGCATTGTCTTCAAAGGTAGATAGGGAAGCAATATCCGGTCAAACAACTTCCACAAAAGTCATTAAACTGTTTGATTTCACATTTCTCTAAGGTTTAGTACTTAATTGCCCTAGCAGGGTATTTTTGTTCCATAAATGTAAAAGGTGACTTTAGTTTGACTGCTCCAATTGTTATTGCTAATTCTTGTTATGTAGCATTTCATAACACTACCGACTGTGATTGATTTTGTTTAAGGTACTGCAATGGTTTTAGTTAATATGGGAAAAATAACAAAACTCCTCAGTTAGCCACCAAACCATATGATTTAAGTACAAGGCATTTCTTTGAATATTGAGTTGTCTTGGAACCCACACGAATTTAATCAAAAGAAACGATAGGAGGAGTTATAAGAAGATTATTCACTTCCCTCCGTTGCAAAGCGGGCGACAAAAATAACAGTATAAGCTGATTGCCACAGAAAAAAGACTGTTACAACTCATGGAGAACTTTTAAAGCACCACGGATAGTAATAAAATACTATACAAGGCATGTAGAGGCATATAGAGGTGATAGAGTGCGGACTAAAACTCGTCCAGTCCGGCGTATGATTATAAATTCACACTCCATTATTCACAATTTGCGTCTATGCCGGCACTGACAGCGGGCCTGATAATTCGCTAAGTTCTAACTACGACCGCTGCGTGCACTCGATAACGGTCCAATGCGACTCTACTGAATACACAAAGGCTGTACAAATCCAGCGCGGGAGAGCCGACTAGTTCCCGCACCTGGCTGTCTGAGCAGCTTTAATAACAATTAGCTACGTGGTAACGTTGTTTTTTAAAATTATTTTGCATGTGAACTAGATCTGATAATACAATGAACAGAATTAAATACAAATGCTTTTACTTATGCACCGGTATAGAACTTAATTATCTCATAGCTTTTCAATTGCATAGTATCAGGGGCATTTGGTATAAGAGCCATAACACACCGAGACCCCATCGCGTCGCCAGCTACCGTAGCCAACTAATTCGTATTGAAATGTATGACAGGTAACACACCTGGCGACGGACTGGCGACGTCGCCAGCCATACATTTCATTGGCTATGGTGGCTGACGACGTCGCCATAGCTATCCGGTGTCTTATGGCCCTAAGGGGGGGGGATCTATAGTTACCTACGTCCATGCAAAATAGTACATAACGAGTCAAAGGTATAAAGATACGTTGATATCTTTGCGGAGGGATGCATCAGACAGATAATAAGTAAGAAGGAACGTAATAATCAAAGAGACGGACGTTTTGGGAACTGGCAATTACGAATGATGGATTGTTGAATTCCGCCCAGACAGAAATGACCCAATGTTTTAATATCGTCTTGTTTCTTTCCTTAAGCTCTCCGGTAATTTGTCACTAAGTAGGGGTTGGAATAAAGAATCTTGTTTAAATAATAAAGTTGAATTTAATTTGTGCGCTGGGTTGGATTTTGGACTCGAGTCAACTTGAGTTTTGATTTAGTACGAGATAAATGATGGTCTAAGGCTGTACCTACCTAATATATTGTTTCCGTAAAGAAACGTACACGTTAATGATATTTTCCTAAAGGTTTTTTTTTTAAACAATAGTCCAAGGTCAATATTTTTTTATTCATGTAGGCCTAATGCAGCATTTACAAAGGTCACGCAAGGTGATGGTGCAACATTTGTCCACATCCTCACTGACTTATTTTATTAGGTAGTCATACCTATGTATACCTATTATGTGTTCACTCCTGCCCACCCAAACTATCCATGTGGTGTTTCAATTAACCGTCAGTGCAAGCGTAACTTCGCATTATATTTCGTGAAATACGAGTACCTAGTTTAGTTCCTCAAATACCTCGTGTTGCAACGCAGTATCATATTTGAAAATTACATTAAGTAATTTGTGGCAAGAATTCCCTCGTTTCGAGGATACCTTTCGGGGAATATGTAGAGAGTTGGGAATGCGGTGCACTGTCCTGAACATTTTCATATTGAAAATGCTTGTGCGAAAATTAAAATTCCTCTTGGTATAGATAGACTGTGAGGTAAGTGAAATATTACTTGCGCTACAGGGAACATTTGATTAATTTAGGTATATTTCTTAAAGGCTATGTAGCAAAAATATTAAGTAAGTTAAGAGTTGGCTATGTAGAAGTAGGTATAGTAGTAGTGCAGTTAAATATTATTTCGTTTTGGTTGCCTACATACAGTATGTTCAGAAAACCCTGTCCGAGCCGAAACTGGTATTTAGGTGTCCCAATCACATGACCAAATAAAATAAAATAAATTAAATATTCATGATAATAAACATATTCATGAAAAAATTTTTAGCCTTTTTTCCCCCATAATGTAGCTTTTAAAAATATGACAACACCGTTACCAGCAGTAATTATGGTAGATCGTGTGGCAGCACCTCTGACCACAACTTTGTGGTCAGAGGCGCTGCCACACGATATCTAATGACGTCATTTATGTTTTAAAAAAATGTAAACGGGGTAGTTGTTTACCAAAAAAAGGGGAGGCCTTTGCCCAGCAGAGGGACACTTACTATGATAAAAAAAACTAAATAAAAAATACCAAAAATTATTTTTTTACAAAAATAGAATCTAATCTCGATACCCAACAATACGTTTTCGGGTCGGAGTTCGGGCAGGGTTTTCTTAACACACTGTATATATACGTGCTGTACATAATATGTACCTACAACACATTGAACAGCACTAATCTATTTACCGCACAGGTTAGAAAATAAATACCGTCATAAATTAAAGGGGTTCATAACATCAAGGTAGGTACATTTATTGGCCATGTTTCGCTAAAGTGTCCAGTGATGCGCCATCCATCTTGCCCGTGCCGGGTCACCTGCGCCGAATCAACCGGACGTGATGGACCGGGCCGCTCATGCCCGTAAAATGCTGCTGCCGGTCGATCGTATAAAACCGTATGAGATTATAGCCATTGGAACGTATTGTGTTTTAATGCATTATTTTCAAGCTTTTTAGTTTATTTTTTAGTCCGCTTACCTATCAATAATATAAGGAGCTATGCACACGGGCCACTTTTGCGGCAACTGGCAACTCGCAACTAGGTAGCTGTTTTCTTATAAAACAATTGCGAAACAATTGCGGCAATCGCGGCAACTGTTGCTGCAACTGGCAATTGTTTTCTGCAACTGCCAAAAAACTATTAAAAAGTTGATAGTTTCGGTAACTAAGTTGCTAGTTTCGGCAACTAAAGTTGCTCCGTGTGCATAGCCTCTAACCTATGTAGAGCAACTTTTCCAAGACTAGACTGGAAATTTGCTGAATTTCATTTCACGCATGTTGTGTTCCGGAACAAAGGATACTTATAACACATTCGATTTGTTTTTATCAGTAAGTAAGTAGGCACAGCACTAGAAACTTCAAATCCTAAACGTTTACGGTGACCCATGATATGTGTAAATAATTATAGGACCAACAATAAATCAAACCGTACCTTGTAGAAGGCAAGTACTTACATGTTATGTAGTGGGTAGGTACTCTTACATAAATATTATTCATGGTAGGCATTATTTCCCCATTGGGAAAATTACTGACGATTGCGGACTCGGCATAATTAATTAACGCGGATAGATATAAAATTAATTTAAAAACTTGAGTCCGTCGCGAAGTTGCGAGGGCAGAAGTAGATTTATCAGCAGCGTGAAACGCTGAAACAGCGGGCGACGTGACAAGCGCGCGTTAATTCTTACTGCGAGCCTTCTAAACTGTAACTGTACCGACTACGCGTACTACCTACTTCTATCTAGTGATGTGTGTTAGTTGCATGCGTATATTCGCAGGCAGGTATCTAAGTACTACGCAAAGTTATCGCATCGCTAATCGTCATAAATGTTGCATGGGATATCTCTCTCTTCGCCGCACTTAGTATTAATCCTAAGGCTTGTTATTCGATAGGTCACTTATTTCGTTCTTAGTCCAATACTGTGCATATGCGTAAATATTATTAAGTACCTTCTTCTGAAACACTCGGTAGAGTAAATATAACACCATATGCGAAAAATCTATTTTTTACGTAAGTTTCTTGTTGCAATCTTGGCTGCAGTCGTTAAGCCTTGTCAGAGGCCTTTGGGCGGCTTGAACAACTCTGACACCAGGTTAGCCACTAACCGTACGATAAGAAGAAGAATGTATTTTATACCACCGTTTGCTGAACGAATGTTTTGTAAAAAAAGAAATGTAGGTCCAAGAAGTAGATTAGTGCTCATAGTCTATGCGCGTAGCTGGGTACGGCACGCGGTACGCATAGTGCGTACATGGCTTAAAAAGTGTAAGGGTAATTAAGTATGATGGATATTCGGAGTTATCGCGGGTGGCAGCGACGCGGGCCACTCCCAACTTTCTTATCTTTCCCTGGACCAAGTTTACGATGTCTTTGCGATGAAAGGACAGCTGATTATAGCGTGTGTGCCCATATCGCCTCTAATTTTAGTGTTATTGTTGCTTATGAGCTGGGTCATGGGCCACTTAGTTCACGGAAAATTATTCATGTGTGAATTCGAAGTAGGATGTCATTATTCTATGCATTTTGCATGTGGGTTGCAATGTTGCGACTGATTTTGTATTATTCAAATGCTTATCAAGACTTGTAGTGCTTATAATATGCACCTACTAGTTGCTGCCCAGTAATTTTCTTCAAAGTATTAATCTCAAAAAGTTATAGCTAACAATAGTAGATTGTATGATAAGGGAGCAAAATAATATTTTTACAGCGAGGGCGCTTTTTTGAATCCAGAGCGAAGTGAGGGATTCTAGAGTAGAATCCCGAGCGTAGCGAGGGATTCTTTAGTAGAATCCTGAACGTAGCGAGGGATTCAAAGTACGTCGCCCGAGCCAAAAATATTTTGCGCCCGAGAGATACACTCTACTTTTCATCACCCTCTATGAGAAAATAAAGGGCTCCTCATATTTTATTGTAATATTATTATTTAATAAGACATTTAAAGGTGGTAGAGCCAAGCTGTAGCCAATTGACTGCAGCTCATATACGGGCTGACTCGACCGGGGTAGTACCACCCTCTCACAGAAGATCGGCGTAAAGTAGCTATTACAGCTGCGTTTCGTACGATGAGTGAGAGAGCCGCAAGCCCAACCGGCCCAACCGGGTCGGCAACACTCGAGCAATGCCTTTGGTATTGTAAGCATCCATAGGCTAGTTCGCGCCTTTTAATTTGTTTCTTTTTTTATTCAGCTGGCGGTCGACTATGGGCCCCGTCGCGTCGTACCAGCCAGTCTTTATTCAAACAATATCTGCGTTCGATTTATTTGGCGCTGAACACTAAGATATTCTAAATTCAAAAAGTGCACCGCAATTTACGTAATTGCGGCGCACTTTTTGAATTGCGCAATTTACGTACGTAAGTTCATTCCGGCGCACTTTTTGAATTTGGAACAAGTTTCTTATACACCGCCTTAAAACACCACCTTTGGGCTCACTTAAAGGCGAACCAAGTCGTCCTTTTCGAATAGATGGGATGAAAAGGTACTTTGCATACCTACCTATATTTTTTTAAACGTGTGTAGTTTTTAAACGAGCGTTGAAAACGTTTCTGATATTATACCCTCTATAAATAGTTTTAAATAAATTTTACCGCAATGATGTCTCACTATTAAAGAGGAATAAAACGGAAATAATCGAGGAAATTAAGTCGGAAAGCCGTCGGTAGTAACCTAAAGATCGGGAAACGAAAGGAGAGAAGCCTCGCGGCTGCGGGCGGACCCGGTGAATGAAACTCAGGGACGAACTCAGTTTTATTTATTTTCTAATAATAATTTAGATTATAGCCAAACGAGTACCTATCGACCCTTAGATTAAATTGGTCTTCGCACAGAAGTGTGAATCTGAAAGAGATGAAAGAAAGTGGTGTCTCATTGTGACACGTGGAAATTAAACAACAAGTAGTATATTCCTTGAGCCACAGTCTCTGAAGTGTACTTATTTAGCAGGTAGGTACTATATCTTCAGGTACTGACGTTGAGTACAATGCAATGTTATGGTGTACCATATCTGCTAAAATAATACATCAATGACTACTATTACTGTTGTGCATACATAATGTAATTTAAAACTGAACTATTTGAAAAATAGGTAAGTAGCTACCTAACTGAAGTGACAACAGCGATTGGATTTCCCCGTTAATTCATATGATTTCTATCTTATTTTTATATTTTTCTATATTAAATAAGTTCAATTTAATATAGGTAACATAAATTAAATTAAATATCGGAACATGAACCCATTTATTTGTAGCAGGGTTTGTAAGATTGCAGATTTATTTAAATCGGTATAAAAATTGTGGAAGTCCTAACTTATCAAAGCCAATACACACAAACTACAAGATTCCCTTTCCCTGCTTCAACAAAATCTTTATGTTACATCTAAGTACGCGTACCTTTGTATTTTCCATGACATCTCTAGAATGGCGTTTCGTTCGGAATGCGCTATGTAGATGCCCGGTACTGCCCGGGGCCAACCCTTGTCATGGAAGATTTGTAAACGAAAAAGCCTCTAATTTGGGTTTGTGTTTTGACAAGTCATCTAGAGGTGAACTGCCTTTCTGGGAAAAGACCTTCGGCTAGTTCTGCGATGTCCGATACCTTTCTCGTACCTATATAGGTACAAAATATTCTTTTACAAGCTTATTCGCTCGTACTTTTCTAATAACATAACATAGTTTCGTGTTCGAAATCTCTTCATGAAATATTTTTGAGCTGTCTTGATAGATATTCATATTATTTAGTGTATAGGTAATACATAGGTACCTATATAGGTATTCCTACATAACATTTAAAATAATAGTATGCAAAAATTACAAACATACAAATAAATCATAAATCAATATTGATACACACCAACTGTATGGTCCCAAACTAAGCAACGCTTGTACTATGGCTACCGTACAATGGACTAGGGGCGATCCCAGTGACACTCAGACCAGGGCAAATTACGAAAACTTCGTTTGCCTCTGGCGGGAATCGAATCGACGACCATGCAACTATCCGATGCAGTGAGGCGAGCGTCCAACGCTCTAACCACTGTATTGTCTTATAACAGTGACGTTCAGGATTTTATCAGGAAAACATATTACTGCATATACTGTGTAACATTAAGTTTATCAAACGAACAATTACATACTATCGTGTACAAAAAAACGTGTTTAACCACCCCAACCAACATTTATAATACGAGAAATTCCAGCTATAGATAACGTCAGTGTGAAATGTGCATTGTAATTGTACGGGCGGGCGGGATCAGGGGATTGCGGCCCAAGTCGGGCTCCGACACTGATGGGAACCCGATCGACTCGGCGCGAGATCCGACGATGGCCAATCAGAAACGATAGATGATGTAAACTACCCTTAAACATACACGTACATACATACTATCTATTCACAATGAAACCAAATCCTGTTCCCTAAAGGAACGGATAGCGATATCGGTACGTGTATAAGTATACTAATCCTGATTTACTAGTTATTGTTAAAATTTGTCGACTTACAAGAATTTATACAGTTAAACAAAAATGTTATAAACACCTGCCTAAACCTTCTCTTGTGCCTACTTGGCACGGCCACGTGTCATTTAGACGGCATATCATGCAGAGGTAGGGATAAAAGTAATAATTATTATTTAATTTGATTATTTTCATGGTGCAGTTTTCGTATGTAAGTTATTCCCTTATGTTTGTATATCGATTCTTATAACGTACCTAAAAAGTATAACAGGGTTTTTGTTACATAGATGTATAGTGCGTCACGTTCCATGAAAAGATTAACTACAAATGGCTTTTAGGAAGTAAACAAAGATACTTGATGGAGTGTCAGCTATTGAAGTGGAACTCTTGGCACTCGATGCATCCACATCCGACCGATAGCTCAAGCCCAACGTGACAGATGGCGACTCCGATATTGTACACAAATGTACCTACACAGAATGGATAGTACTGTAGAGTACGTTTTTTTTACTCTCAGTAAATCCTACATAAATAAACAAGGCCGTGAAAGTTTTAAGACGTATCTGAAAGTACCTAAGTGCGGCAGATTGATAGCTCTCTCCAAAATCCGTTGTTACCCTAAAATGTTCTGTTGCAAACAAGCGTTTTTCATTGCCCACATATCTTGATCAGGTGACGTAACCAAACATAAAAACCAAATTGTACATCTTTTTCTTTTCATTTAACAAATCCGTCTTGACGAGGGTGTTCTGTTTTTTTTGGCAAAAGCACAAATAAGCAAGATACAAGAGCAAATCCTGCTAGATCACGTTTGAGATCTCGATTTTTTTCGATTATTTAGAAACAAAAGCTGGCAGAGGGCTTTTGTGACGGAAAATATGGAGCGTACGGACTATTGACGTCAGGAAAATTGGTTTGAGCATACACATTAATTAAAAATACGTTCGTGTTCATAAAAGCTATTGTTTTGAGTGATTTCAAAGGGTTTTCACAGTAATATTTAATTGAGTTTATACCTTATAATTCTTTAAAACCTTTTTATTTAGAATCTACGTACCTCATACCTACATAGATACCTATGTCGTAGGTATGTAATACCTAACCCGCCAAATTTATACAGGTTTAAAGCCAGTTTACAATGGTTTTACAAATCATTTCTAGGAACAAAAGTGATTTGTAACACTGGTGTAAGTCTATCATAACTTTTTATAAAGGCGGACACAATACAGGTTTTTTTACGAATCTAATGCCTGCGGGGCGCTGCGCCGGCTATAAAATAAAGCAGTAGAGATACTGTAGTGGACGTCTGCCTACCCTTTCGGGAAATAAATGCGTAATGGTGTAAAGATATTTGAGTACATAGGTACCACCGTTGTAGTACATATTTTGTGGTTTAAGTTTAAATGTGATCACAAGGGTGATTTTTCACGACACCTAATTAATTTTTAACGAGTTGTAAAAATAAAGGATGTTGTTGTTAATGCGTTAGGTCCCTAATTAGCAGGTGGGGGTGAGGCCCCGACCGCGTCCCATTATTGTGGTCAAGGGGCCTGCGCCCAGGGACACCTGCGCCCATTTGTTATTACTCGTTTAATATGCGAAATTTCATAACTAATGTTATTGCTGCGTCTTTTGTTTGATACAGTCAGAATCCATCCTTTTTGTTTTTAGTTACATACTCCTAGAGTTGCTATTACGAACTCGGTACGAAAGCCCAATAATCCGATTCGTTCGGGCTTCGAATTTTGCATTTTGACACATTTCCGCAGTATTAGTATCAAAATGACAAACGAACGAAACAGAAGGTGGTGATGGTGGATTTTGTATTCCTTAATAAAAACATCAAGATGATGAGGTTGCTAGTTTCCGTGAGATTTTCATTTTTTTTAGACAGGTACTTAGACAGAAAATGTCTAAGTCTAAGAAAATGTAAAAGTCTAGACTTCTAGCCAATGGAACATTTGTTTTACGTTGCAGTTAAAAAGGAACTTTCAGTTAGGTATACTTAGTGAGTTAACCACATCGCTAGAACATCCGGTCCCGCCGCGGATCTCCCGCACATCCGCGCAGTACGCGGTCCGCAGCACAGCTTGTGCGGCCGCAAAGCCATTGCGGTTGTCATCCACATTCATGATAGGTACTCGTATGGCCTCATATTGCAATTAGATAGATGGAGTTTTATTACAACTTGTAGTAGGAGAGCTGATGATAAATATCTATATAATAATTATACTTTCATAGGTAGTATATAGGTAGTAAACAAAATTATTATATCATTAAAAAGTTTTCGCAAAGCTGAATTTATCACAATCTTTCAGCATTGTCCGTGGAGCTAGAGGCATTGTGACATTATAGGTAGGTACCTACCTTTGCTTAGTGCTATAACATTTAACGTATAGATGGATAAAGGTTATGCTATTTAAATGTCAAGGTCAAGGTCAGTGTCAAGGTCGTTTACTTGACCTTTAACAATTTTTTCACTAGCTACTCTTTTATTTTAGCTCCTGGACTAAACAATAAAATTGTGAGAACACCTACTTAATGGTAAAAAAATATTTGCAGCATAGGAATCAAAATATTAGGAGTGGGTAGTAAATTATATTCTCCAAGTTGAATGTTTTTACTTGAATTACTTGTATTGTTGATATAGCACCTACCTAGTTTAGGATCTCATTCAAGAAAATATTGCGTAAATCACAGTGAATCTTAAATATAATTGCTCGATTTTAATCCTCCTATTCACATTAACATCCTGTTATAAGAAACCCCACTGTGCCCATCAACATTAGGTGGCTAATGTTAATATTATTCGAGTCTATTACGATGCAATTGCGAGGAGCTGGGCCGACGACGGTGCCCGCTAACGATGTGTTGATAGAACGACAAACATTTGTCTGTTTACCTCTAAATAGGTTCTAATGCCCTTTGTGCGTGTCTGTACTTTGTCACGGTCTATAATATCGTGGACTAATAAAAAATTGGATAAGGTGCCTTAAAAACATTGAATCAGGAAAAAGTTTGTCTCTGTCGTGTTTAAAATGAAATGTGTTGAATTTCAAAGGCTAGTTTCAAAGCATCTATTTAATTTTAAAGCTTAGTTCTAAAGCATCTTTTGAATATTAAAGGATAGTTTTAAAGAATTTGTTGACTCTTAAAGGCTAGTTTTAAATTAATATTTTTATGACAATCTCAATGGCAATTAACAGTCTTGTAGGTACTTTCGTTAATAGTGTTAGCAAGGGATCGGACCGATCCTATTTGAACGGATTAAGCCATTAGATTGATGTCGTGAGCGCCGACAATAAGCTGAACAAGGGTTGAGCCAATTAAGGGCATTTTTCATGAGTTTTATTATGTTTACACGTTTTATTTGTCTGAAAAGCCTGGTTTCGATCAATAAAAGCTGTGTATGGCTTATTTGAAACAGTTATGTTTTTCAACTTGTGTAGGTACGGTTTGTCTATTGTACGTTTTGTTATACTTGTCCTATTTGGTAAGCAAAGATGGCGTCCAGCGGGGCATTTGCGTAACTTTTTGTCAATGTTTCAATTGGTTTCGTATATAATTGACATAGGATGAATGTTATGTCTACGCAGACAGAGCGTCATATCTGATTGATCGGGCGGGCCGCTCGGTTTCATGTGAACGCGTCTATTTCAGAATTAGAAAGGAATCACTTACTCCTGATTTTGAAATAAACATAGGTACATTTGAGATCTAAGAATAAATAGTTGGTATAGGTAGTCAGCTGCGATATATAAATAGTGTTCCGAATCCACTGTGGTTGGCACAAGGTTGCAGAAATACCCTAGTTTTGGTACAGAATAGATAGCCTCGATCCGGGCTTCAGCTGACTAAATTACAATAGGTATTTCATTGTATTACTTATTTCATTGGCATCAATGTTGAACGTCCTCGTTAGGGTTAACAAATTCTAGTAGGCACCACAATTTCACATGGCAATAGTAAGTTCAAAAACTAAAACCCGACTACTGAAAAATCACGCTCTAAAGTATGAAACAAGAAAATGCATCTGAAATTATTATGTGCAAACTATTCAATATTTATAGTCTGGTTAAATAAACAACATAGGTACCTACACGTAATATATTTTAATGTATTTAATGCATACCCATAGTGATGTTCGAGGATAGCCGTAGTCCGTAGTTCGTATGTCACCTACTGTAATAAAACAATACCTTTCTAACAGTAGTAAGCATTCATAAGCTTTAAGGCAAAGTGGTATATGCTTCAAAATGATACCTCATTTATCAAATTATTATAAGTAGTTTGGAAGTTAGGAGCATATATAGGTAGGTACATATCCATATACAGGCTGGTGACGACATTATGACAATAAATTTAAACACGATCCCTACTAGTCAACCACAATACTTTAAAATTGTAAAATTAGGTTTACATCAAAATTGTAAAATCTAAATTTTCACACAAATTAAATGCGGAAATAATCTAAACGTAACACTACATCCTTCATAATCGTCTACTGACCTCATCGATTGACCTGTAGGTACGAGGGTGGCATAATCGCTTCGGTTTCGGTGTATTTGGCGATGCATTTGTAGGCGTAAAGTTAAAATGGTAGAAGTCAAAAAGCCATCCCGTGGCTATACGTTTGAATATATTTTGATATTTTTTTATCTACGAACTACTCATGTGATACCCAGTATGTGGTTTAAGTTATTGTCGTTATGTCGTCACCACTCTGTATATAGCGGTCAAAATCATAACCCTCCTTTTTGCCTCACCATAGCCCGTAGTAAAAATAAGCCTAAAATATCACACTGTTTTTAGTATAAAAGTAGGTGTTACTCGCGAATAAGGCCTAGTCTTGAATATACCTGACATAACCATGTCACGTCGCTAGTTCATGCTCAACGTGACTGGTGGCACTTAATGCCACCTCCAGCTTCAATATCAACGGCCTTTGTCACACGTGTGAGTTTCAACATGTTTTCCTTCATCCTTTGAAGCTCGCGCGAGATTCAAGTTGTACACAATCCGGTATTCTCAGTTGGAATTTATGACTCTTGTTTTATTTATAGGAATAGTTCACATAAGCTGTTGACAGTGCGTATCGTATTTTGTTAGTTGTGTTAAGGTAACATGTTTATTAGTGAGCAACTTGTAATATTTGAATTTATAACGAACCGTGTCGTCCTAAGAAATTAACAAGCTTATGGAAAACCGGTACAAAATCGGTTTACTAGGTACTTAGTAGTTTCTAAGTAAAGCCCGAACAAGTTGATGGCCTGCGTTTGGGTAGGTATTAGTAGGATCATTCGCAAAACGTTTATTTTAGTAAAAAGCTTAGCATAAACAATTGTGTAGCATAGTTAAATACAATATTACTTAGTTAATAAAACTTAAATCTCTTGTATGATTATATCTATATCTATACTAATATAAAAGAGGGAAATGCTGACTGACTGACTGACTGACTGACTGACTGACTGACTCATCAACGCCGAGCCGAAACTACTGAAGTTAGAGACATGAAATTTGGATAGTATATATATTTTGTGACGTAGGCAAGCAATAAGAAGCGATTTTGGAAAATTCAACCCCTAAGGGGGTTAAATAGGGGATGAAAGTTTGTATGCAAGTCCGTCATTTTTCAAGTTAGAATTATGAAAAATTATGTTGAGGTGTCTTTTTAAAAATAAAAAATATGGTTTTCGGCGTTTTTGAATATTCAACCCCTAAGGTGGTAAAATAGGGGATGAAAGTTAGTTGGGAAGTTTGTATAGATGTTCGTCATTTTTGAAGTTAGAATTATGAAAATTGGTGTTTAGGTTCCTTTTTAAAAATAAAAAACTTGAATTGCTGCGTTTTTGAAAATTCAACCCCTAGGGGGGTAAAATAGGGGACGAAAGTTTGTATTGAAGTTCGTCATTTCTGAGGTTAGCATGATGAAAATTTGTGTTTAGGATTCTTTTTACGTATTAAAAATAATAATATCAGCTTTTTTGAAAATTTAAACCCTAAGGGGTTAAAATAGGGGTTGAAAGTTTGTATGGAAGTTCGTCATTTTTTGAAGTTGGAATTATAAAAATTGGTGATTAGGTGACTTTTAAAAGATCAACATTATAAATTTCAGGGTTTTTCAAAATACATCCCTTAAGGGGGTAAAATAGGGGATGAAAGTTAGTTGGGAAGTTTTTATAGATGTTTGTCATTTTTGAAGTTAGAATTTTGAAAATTGGTGTTTAGGTTCCTTTTCAAAAATAACAAACTTGAATTGCTGCGTTTTTGAAAATTCAACCCCTAAGGGGGTAAAATAGGGGACGAAAGTTTGTATGGAAGTTCGTCATTTCTGAGGTAAGCATAATGAAAATTTGTGTTTAGGTTTCTTTTTTCGGACTAAATATAATAATTACAGCTTTTTTGAAAATTTAAACCCTAAGGGGTTAAAATAGGGGTTGAAAGTTTGTATCGAAGTTCGTCATTTTTTGAAGTTGGAATTATAATAATTGGTGATTAGGTGACTTTTTAAAGATCAACAATATTAATTTCAGTGTTTTTCAAAATACATCCCCTAAGGGGGTAAAATAGGGGATGAAAGTTTGAATGTAAGTTCGTCATTTTTGTAGTTAGAATTATGAAAATTGGTGAATAGAAAAAAGGAAAACATATTGCGTTTTTGAAAATTATACGGGGTATGGGATACGGGATACGGGATACGCGATATGCGATACGGGATTTGGGATACGTGATACGAGATACGGGTTACGGGATGTGGGATGTGGGATGCGGGATACGGGATACGGGATGTGGGATGCGTGATACGGGGTACGGATACGGGATACGGGATGTGGGATGCGTGATACGGGATACGGATACGGATACGGATACGGATACGGATACGGATACGGATACGGATACGGATACGGATACGGATACGGATACGGATACGGATACGGATACGGATACGGGATACGGATACGGGATACGGGGTACGGGATACGGGATACGGGATACGGGTTACGGGTTACGGGTTACGAGATACGAGATACGGGATGCGGGATACGGGATACGGGATACGGGATACGGGATGTGGGATGTGGGATGCGTGATACGGATGCGTGATACGGGATACGGATACTGATACGGGATACGGGATACGGGATATGGGATACGGGATATGGGATACGGGATGTGGGATGCGTGATACGGGATACGGATACGGGATACGGGATGTGGGATGCATGATACGGGATGTGGGATGCATAATACGGGATACGGGATACGGGATACGGATACGGATACGGATACGGATACGGATACGGATACGGGATACGGGATACGGGATACAGGATAAGGGATACGGAATATGGGATACAGAATCAGGGATATATGGATACGGGATTTGGGTTCCAGCAAACAGAAACGGATTTTTTTAAATTTAAATCCTGCGCGGACGAAGTCGCGGGCAAAAGCTAGTAGGTAATAAATTCAAACATACAAAATGTCAAGGGATTGTAAGTTTTGTTAAATTGAAAATACGCACACGATGACAAATACGCAAAAGGACAAAAACGTGAACAACCAAGTCAGATTAGACGATCTTACCACAATATTACGACAGAAAGGCGAGGAAGAGGATGCAATAACATCTCAATCTGATTTAATTACAATATAATCCACTTTTGTTGTCAAAAGATGTTCAAAATCCCATTGTAATCCTAATATCGATAGACGTTATGGCGTATAAAAATAAATGCATTCCTCAAATAGACAGCAACACCAGGTGTGGTGGCTCTTTGTTAGCAAATATCTAATAATACGTATTTCTCGGCTTCAAAAGGAAAACCGGGCTCAATGTTTGAACACCGCGCTCGGCTGTAAAGCAGCGATTTGTGTACAGCGGAATGGAGTCAAACTTGAACGATTACTTGACACAGGACTCCAAGAAATTGGTTTGAGTTGAGCACTTTAGGTTGCTCCAGTTTTCATAACGTATCTACTAATTGATTGGTTTATTATATTTTACTCAAAAAAGTTTATAATGTTGTCATTATTTCGCAAACCTTCTTCGAGCAAAATCGGATTTGTCGTACTGCAAGACCCACATGACATATAATGTATTATTATCGAGTATGACCAACATTATATTGCTGTTATCTGACCGTTGCCATGGAAACGTAGCAAACAGCTATGTTTATGGTTCGTAAAAAAATCTGATTGACGGTTAAAACGAGTTGGTCGTGCCGTTGCCATGGAAACGTAAACAGAGAAAATAAACAACTATAGATATAGTTCGTAAAAATAAAAACATAATTGTATTAATTTTTATAGCTAGTTTTGTTTAAACTAATAGTCGAATTTTTCAGTAAAGGACTATACAAGCCTTGGTCTCCAATGAGTGTACTGCTGACCACGCTATAATGGCCTCAAGCTAAGCTTCGCTACGCTCTCGGCCTCCAAGCTGGGTCATCATTGCAACCCTTGCTGGCCGCGCTATAAAGGTCATTTATTTTATTTTATCTTTTATTTTAGCTTGTCCATCAAGGGTTGCAATGCTAACCGCGCTGTGGAGGCCTGGAGCTGCGTTGCGCCGCGCTTTCGGCCATCAACAACGCGGAAAACAACACAATTAGGTATTAGAGACCACGGCAGTAATGTACTATTTCGTGTGTTTAAAAATGTGTAAGGAGTTTTTATTGTATAAATCCCTCTCTCTGCATTTCTCAGTCTACCTAAAGATCTATGACCCTCATCTATGTGGGGTGACAGAGATAATTAAATGTATAAGTAATTAGTTATATTTAATCGTTATAGTTCTGATTCCAGTTAGTTGGATTATTAATGAAACTCACCCTTAGCATAGCGTTTGCGTCGCTTAAAAACATCACAACATCTAGGGCTAGCTGTCAAATAAAGGTTACATTGTGACTAAAAGACCACTATCGCGTTAGCAAATTACCATCCCAGCTGAGATAATATTATTCAAACAACTAAATCCTTCACTATTAAACTACTGAGGATTACTATTAATCACGTCAAGATGTTTACCCTCATCCCCCGTCAGTTTGGGGGGAATTATCTCAGTCGAGATAGATAGAAGCGTCGCTCTCTGGCGGCGCGGCGGCGCTACCGCCTCGGCGCTGTTGGAAAATCTCTTCGGTTCGTAGCAAGGTTAGTTGGTGTAGACCTGAATAATCCTGTTTGTAAATGAATCAATTTATATTCGATCAATGGAAATCAGGTTGATGAGTGGTTCACGACGGAGCCCCGCCTTTAAAATGTTCTTTCAACTTAATTACTTTTTGTTGTTGGCAAATTTTATATTCTTAAATTCCGTCTAGTGGGGAGAGTTCCTACAAAATTCCTATCTATTAAGTAGTACCTACCTATTTTAAAAAAATTATACCTACATAATGGAATAGGTGTTGGATCGTTAGGCGATAAATCCCTAAAATAAAGTATGTAATTTGAAACCTACCTATTATAAATGTAGTATAAAGCGCGCTCCACATTCACGTCGTGAACACCCGCGAACGCATTGTTCACGCTGCGTAAACAATGGGTTCGCGGGTGTTCACTGCGTGAATGTGGAACGCCCTTAAGGAAATTTCTATAATAATTATCGCGAACTTTCTTGGGCTTGTAGTCACGAAACTGTTTTATTTTATGTTCGGTTTTAAGATGTCAATTTGTAACAAAAGTAGAAGAAACTTGTATTAGGTTATAAAAAGGGCTATAAATCCTTGCCGTTTATACTTTTTCCCGTTTATTTGCGATCGAGTTTGGAAGTTATTTTCAAGGTTCCGGTGGGTGTCGGTAAAACGACGAGTTCTCGCGAACTTTACACCATTAGGTGTGGTAGGTATACCTATACTGATTTATCAAACACTTTATTCTGATTCACACCTCGTGTAGTACACAAATCAGATAACTACTTAGGCGCTAGGCGTAATAAAACTGAATAATTGAAAGCAGTCACGGACAGTAGTAGTTTCAGTATTGTAAATATCAGTGTTTTATGGTTACTGCGAATAATTTAAAAATACAATCACTGAGGTCGGTGGGTGAAAATCACTGCTGTCGAACCATATTTCATCGCTATTGTTCGACACCGAAACCAAATAAACGAATTGTGGGAACCTAACTTAAAAAGAAAATGTTTTAGGTATTCATAATTATTGATCGTTCAAAACGAAAAGGTGCCATGTTATTCGAAATTGAAAATATTCGAGCTTAAATAGCTCGAATATTTTATTTAATTCGGTACGCTGAAAGCAGAAAGCGCACCATAACCGCAACCAAGTTAAAAGATAGTGACAGAAAGTGAATTCAATTTAAAACAAAAACCCGGTCAAGTGCGAATAGGCCTCGCGTCCTGAAGAGTTCCGTACAAACTTATATTTTCAATAACACTGAAAAGTATATTTTTATTTCTTTGTAATGAGTGAGAGTGACCCTGGATTCAGATTTGGAACCCCATAAAAAAATTTACCTCCTATCTTACTCCCTTTGGGGTGGAATTTTCTAAAATCCTTCCTTATTCTAACGCCAGTTATTTGGACTGTACGCTGTCTTGATGGACGGACAGACATACTACAAAGTGATCTCATAAGAGTTCCGTTATTATATTAAGGTACGGAACCTTAAAAATAATACCGGTGGCATTATGTTCGCAGCGAAATGTGCAGCGTTACCTCAACCAGATATTGCAGGCCCAAGCTGTTCCTGACGCGTAGGTATTGTGCTGTGGCGAACTCTGTAAATTGCTTTTCGTGACGATAAATATTTTAATCTGATTGGTGGTCTGTTACCAATTAATTGTGGCTTTAATTCCGTCACAAAAACAACGCGTTACACTTAGGTGATCTATTTGTGCCTGATATGGCATGATTTCTTCCATTATTGCGACAATTGTCAAATGTTTTAAAATTGTATGATGTGTAATCTTTTGGCTGAAAGCTGTTCCCCGAAATACAGGCTTTGTTCTATTTTGGGAGTTAGTTTCTTTAAAGAGTATAATTGATACCAAATTATACCGAGCTCTGTAATTTTACAGGTGTATATTTTGGTGTGGGTTTCAAAGAAACATTTTTATTTTAGTATTATTGTTCAGGTAAATAAATTTGGGGATTTGGGGAAGCGGCTGGTAGAGGCAACCGGTGACCAGAACGCTGGCTCATATCTCGCATAGAGAATCGGCATTGTCATTCAACGTGGCAGTCCTGCCAGCCTTCTGGGCACTTTGCCATTCGACGGCGGTCTGGCACAAGTGTATTTTTAGTAAATATGTTTATTATATACTAGATAATAAGTAGGTAGCAGTAGTAACGACTAGCTTACATAAATAAAAAAATGTTTAGTTTGAGTTTGGTAATTACTTTAATCTCGCACAATAATTTTTTTTTAAATATCAATTTACTTTACACGCCTATAATTAAAATATAAAAGATAAGCTGTTCTCCAAAAAAAACCCCAGATAAGTAAGTTACATAAAATAGGTACTTATCGACAGGTCAAGCGCCGCGCGAACCCTGCTTATCATTCTTATAAGAAAAGGTAAGGACGTAATTGGTCGTTCATAAGCCAAGCTGTCAAAAGACTACATTTTTGCTCACAAGCTGAATTGCACAGCGCGTAGCGCCGATGAATTTTAATAAGGCATTCTATTATGATTTCGTATTCACACAGAGTATCTCGCCACGGCTAGGAATTGATTTATGCTATTACTTTTATAAATGGCTCTTCATTGCAAACACTCTGTTTATAAAGCTATTTCACGGAGCTACCTGCATTTTCTTTCGGAATATTCCACATTTCTTTGTTAGATATAGTAGTTTGCAGCTCAGAAATAAAACTAGCATCTATAAACCATCGGTAGGTAAATAGAGAGCGGGAGTGGAGTGTAGCAACTCCAACAAGACGATGTTCATTTAAAGAGTTATGTAACTCTGTCTCCAGTGAAGTTTGTCTTGGAGCGAGACGCCTGCCGTCGTAACGTTTTAACTTTGAATAGGTACTCCTCTGATGGCGTTTATTTTCTTCAAAATATCTTACACTCGGCCTTTGTTAAAATACTTTCAAAAGTAGCTACATAACATCATTTCAGCACGAAGGTATCATTCCGTTTTATTGTACGTGGTTCAGTGTTCATCTCGTTTTGTTAAATCCGTTGCAGCGGCTCCTGAAATGAAGTTTCAGACGTCGCGCCCTCATTTTGAGAAAGCGCGATTGAGATAAGGCACAAAAGTTGTTTTTGAGGATCGAGTTTTAATTTGCCGAGAGTAATTGTTGTCTGTAGCTGCACTTTGCGCGGAAAAAGATAGAGAAAATAAACAAAGGTTTTATTTTCCCTCGAAAGCCTCCTTGACGAGGGTCGCTCGGTGTTATTCTGCATTGAAATGAAATGAGGGATAAAAACTAAATTAAATGCTAATTGGGAGATTCGGCGGAGGCCGGGGAACGGATTCGATCGCGCCGTTCACTCGCGCAACGATATTGAGCAATAAGGTGTAATGATGCGCAAGACAAATCCAATTATACTATGGAACTTAACGTCCGCCGGCTATCCTATAAATTCACTCGTAATTCGCAGATCACAACGCAGCGAGTTCTTTTTATAAAAAGCCCAATAGTATAGTTAACTAGTTTAGGCAGCTAATAACATAAATACGAATATAGCCGACGAGCAAATACGGAGCTGAACCTTTCCGTTCATGTAATAACGGGTAGCTGAGAGGAGTTTTTCCCGTTTATTGGGTCGTTAGGATATAATTTCATCTCGTGTTTATGACGTCATAAAAAGTTTGCAGCGCTGATACAACCACTGTCAATTACGGCGGCCGTCTCCCCTGCGACTTTTTGATTTTGAAATTTGCTCCTTCAGTTATCATTCATTCATCACGCCGGCTTCTTGCGAAGTTACAGCCTGCTACCGAGTTATTACGTAATGAATTACGCACATAAAGTTATACCGAGGCGTGTTTGTGTTTTGCTGCTGAACGTTAAGTGTTTTTATTCATTAATTATGATCTCCATTTTCTGTACTCTGTGATATTGAATGTGATAATGGATGTTTTGTCCCAATGACATAATTTATTTCTAAGTTAATTTTAATTAGGACTAAATCATTAGCGACATGACCATGATTTTTCTTTCAATAAATTAGTTGTTTTATTTTGTTTCAGCTTCTCCTGTAATTGATCTGTCTAATCTTTTTAAAGCCAAATAGATCTTCAATCAATTGATCTATGAAATACCGAATCAGGGGCTTATTGCGAACCCGACGAGGAGAAAATGTTCGAAAAGGCCCAGACCTCTTGCGGAAATAAAGAACTTACCCACCTACGTACCTAAAGGTCTTCGCACCAACATTAATAAGCAAGGAAAAAGTGCCAGCTAGGCATGATCCACGATCCTAAAGGTGTGAGGTGACATAATACGCGGGTCGCAGCGCGCCGCCACCGCAACCGTCGCCTCGTCTCCAGACAATCCTCGTACATGAGCTGCGGCATGATTGATGATCGACTAATACGTATTCTCATTACCTAAGCCCGACGTTACATAAAAGATACTCAGGTACATACTTCACGGTAATAAATCCGCGAAGGTTACGGGCTAGGTACTCGTTTTTACACGTGGGTAAGCTCTGTTGCTGCTGTAACCAGCTCGTAATATTAAAACAAATGACATTATTCCATATTCGGAGATGTATAACTTGGATCTCTTTATATTAAGAGTAGGTAAATAGGACGTTACTGAGACTGCAGAGAGCAACATCTTCGGCGTCATCGTCACTTTCCACCGTGAGAAAGGGTTCAATTACTGACCAAGTGCGTTATAAACAAATAAGATTTCGTTGTCAGTTTATTGACTATAGTTAAGATTACAGTTATTAGCATACCCCTAGGCCCTAGGGAGCGGGTGGTAAACCAGAGCTTTTGGCCTAAGGGGGCCAAATCAGAGGCCAATCAAGGGGGAATTTCAAATACAATATAAGTATGACTCATATGTTAATATGAGTTCTTAATGAAAAGGGATGGCGGTTCGGGTCCAGATGGGGGGTGGGACCCTGACCCCCGCTCAGTACGCCTACTAAAGTAGAGCCATGAAAGATTAGTTGGTAAATCAATTCAATTTGGCGATAAGTTTGGTTTGATTTTGATTCAGTTTGGTTCTTCTAGCTAGTCGATTTAAACTGATAACAGAATTAACCACACAGCCTGTCTACGAAGGTTTACCGTCTACGAGTTTGGGCTCTGTGCGTTTTTATTGTTTATCTGTGGAGGATTTTAAAATTGGGTTAACGATGATGCTGAGTCGGATTTTATTCAAACGAGCCTTTTCATAATTGATTGAAGGCTTTACTTACGAGAAACCCACATGTCAAAACATGTCTTGTGAAAAGTAGGTGATGTTTAACAAATATAACTTTTGGATCTAAAGTACTTATCTAAATTACTAAGGACTTGCACAAGCGCTGAATTGGAGCTGTATCAGATGCGAGTTCGTTACGGAATAACACGTACCGAGTATACTTTCAGCTGATAATGTCGCCTCGTACTCCAGTGCATGTTGCGGAAATTACTTTATATTGGAGGTAACAGAAATAGCGCACGCGTTTTATTACTTGATGAAGCTAGGTGGGTACTATAAAACGAATATCAGTAAAGAGATGAGATGATTGGATGCAAGTATAAAAAAATATTTACCTACATTCTGAACTAGTTATATAGATCTTCTGCAAGAGCAGTTTCTTTTTAAATAACACACAACAACAACTACTACTTATACTCTTTATTGTGACCGCGATAACGGAACAAATAGTTAAGCTGTTCCAGGAAATTATTTGGAATAACTACACTACAAACCGTACGTTTACTCAAAAATGCTTATAATGTTGTCATTATTTTGCAAATTTTCTTCTAGCAAAGTCGACGTTGCTGCGCTGCAAATACGATAAAGGCACCATCAAATTTGTATGAGATTTCATATCGTATTGAGGAGCTCCTGGCTGTGCCAGCCCCCGCGCTGGTGCGCACATGTTTTGGCGGACAAATTTGCTGGACGGGATTTTGCCGCTAACAATTTTTTTGATGGCGCCAAAACATGTGCGCATCAGCGCTGGGGCTGGCACAGCGAGGAGCTCCTCAATCTGCCCCCCCGAGCTGGTGCGCCACGCCCCGGCACAAACAGTCGCGTTTTTAAATTAAGATGAGATGACATCATGATCATGTGATGACATGTAAGGTCATTTTTGAGTAAAGTACTATACAAGCCTTGGCCCGCAATGACTATACTGCTGGCTACGCCATGATGGCCTCAAGCTAAGCTTAGCTACGCTCTCGGCCTTCAAGCTTGGCTATCATTGCAGCCCTTGCTGGCCGCGCTATAAAGGCCTCGACCTTCGGTCTCGGCCTTTATTTCAGATTGTCCATCAAGGGCTGCAATGCTGACCGCGCTGTGGAGGCCTCGAGCTGCGCTGCGCTGCGCTCTCGGCCATCAACACCGCAGCCAGCAATACACTCATTACAGACCGCGGCAGTAATGTTCTATTATGTACCTTTGAGAAAGTATAACAATTAAAATCAGACAATTTGTTATACCTAATACACTACTAAAAATAATATTTTTGTAGGTAATAATAACAGCAGACTTCAATTAATGGCTAAAATAACACATAAAGTGCAAAAAATATGAGTGCATCAGATAGACCGACTGATGAATTAAAAACACTGCGATCGTGATTTCTGAATCGGACGCGAATGGAATTTCGAAATAGAAAATTCCAGTATAACAGAGGTCGGTCGGCTGGTATAAATTAATTTCGCGCTGACCCGTGTATTAATATTCAGAGCACTCTCAAAGTCCGCTTTAACTGCGGCCGGAAATACTCGAATTTATTAATTTTACCGACTTTCTTCCAGCGGGGGCCAATGGATTACTAACATGTGATTAGCTGCAATATTAGATTTTTAATAAAAATTAAAACAATAACCTTAATAATTGACCTAGCTTATTACGACGACTAAATAATGGTTATTTTAACACTTTTGGGGTTGTAAACAACAATTAACTATTGATAATTTGCATAATAATACAAAAAGTAATGTGAAAACTTTACACTGCTATTTCTGACAAAAAATATAAATAAAAATAAATATAACGTCACGACTTTTATCCCCATTCGGGGGGTAGTCAGGGGCTTGAGTGGCCATACACCACCACATTGTGGAGGTATTAAGCCAACTCAAAGCCCACGTTTCACCAGATAGTCAGAACCCAACGTGACAGGTGGTGAACCTTGTCGCCGTGTATACAGGAACTGACTATTACCTAATCCCGAGGGATAGGTAGGTTTCCTCACGATGTTTTCCCTCACCGTTAGCGAACTGTAAATTATGCACATAGATGAAAATTCATCCATTGGTGCATGCCCCACCGGGGATCGAAACTGGGACCTTCTGATTGAGCCCAACGTGTTCGCCCCTAGACTACAGTCGCTATTTCTGACTAATAAGTAAAAAAGTTATAGCACAAAAGGACTAGCCACTGAAAATGTAACGAATGTCTTTCTAAGTGTATTTGTGTAATGGTTTATAGTAATGGAAATGAAATTGCCCCATTTATTCGTTCGACCCGAATTGAACCTCCAATTGATTATAATAAAATGTAGATTTATTTAACCGCTCTAAAATGGAGTACCTAATTTAAAAGAGTACCAGTTTAGTTCTTAGTTACAGATTGTTTGAAATATGTATGATATAAGGTTTTATTTAATACACTACCAAGTATTCATTTTTTTTATTGTTCCATAAACGGTGCTAGTATAAACTACACTTTACAAGTAAATTAGCATTGTATCAGTTAGGGCCTCCGCAGACTTGCTACTTTTAGCATCGGCGATCGGCGATTTTGATGCTGCGTCTCGCTCGTTCGCACTCGAAGAAACGCGACGCAGCATCGATACAGTCGCAAAATCGCCGGTCGCCGATGCTAAAAGTAGCAAGCCTGCGGTGGCCCTTATATGAATATTTTATAAGTCTTTATTTCTAGACATGACTTTTTACTGACTTCCTAATATAAGACGGATTGCCGATAAATCCAGTCAAAGCACATTACGTGTACGGACTTCAAATTACCGTAAAGGCAGGCACATACATGTAGGTATGTAGCATCTCATGTATGTAGCATCTTTTCACGGGAGTAATATAGGAAAAGATTTTGTTTCCAGTTGTCACCGGCCGTTACTACCCGGAACACGCAGTAAAATGAACAGTACAGAACACGCACAGAAACGCGAACTCCATACATCTAGTTCAAGTCACAAAAAATACTCCGAAAAACAGTTTCCATTTGGCGAGCAGCAGGTGTCCTTCGCAATCCCATCGTCAGCGGATTAGTCCATTGTACGGATATAAATCTCTGCCGGACGGGAGGGCCGGTGCTTACCTCGTTCTTTTAGGAACGACTGGATCCGCCGAGCGGAACGTCATTCTACCTGTCCACCGTAATAATCGGAGAAAACAATCCCAATATTCACAACCCTCCGCTGCTCGTTCACGTCATCCGTATCCACCGCGACATTATGTAGGTGCGGGTAATTTGTAACATTATTAAGTTAGTGTTGGCAGATGTCGTTACTAAATTATGTTTATCCGACAGGACGCAGCTGTAGACGGGCGTCACTTAATCCCCTCACACGGCGGCGAACTTGGGAGAGACTGTGTCAAAGGGAAATGTGAATAATGACAACGGCTTTCTGTGTACACGCGCTCTCCAACGCACGTACGCTCACTGAAAGGGCCTAATTGGAAATATTGGTTCGTAATTGTTCCGTATACATTGGAATCCGTTTTCTTTGAATGTGATCACGGAGCGGAATGTCGCAGGACTCGCAGGTGCGATAATTTACTTTAACAACGCAATAACTATGTAAGTGTCGGCGTAGATCCGCGGAATACAACGTTATCAGAAGGTACGCGGGGCGTAACCGCCGCTCCGAATATTGACACAATATTATTGCAGTTTTGCAGCGAATTGTTTTGTTGTTGATATTATAACAACATTGTTTTGGTGAAATGTGTTTTTAAAAATGTTAGCGGGGTTCTTATTTCCCTTGAATACATTTTTCTGTATTTCCTAGCTACGTACCTAAGTACATAAGTACCAGGTAGATAGGTAGGTAAGTAGAAACCCATCAAACCGCTATAATCTAGTAGGTAATCTAGATTTACGAGCCGACAGAATCTCTCAAAATAGGAATTTCATAATATACTGAGATAACATACTAAACTGCAATTTAATTACCCACATGAAACAGGAGGAATGTCCTTTTCTTGTAGCTTCCGAACATCGATTATACGTCGTAGTTGACTAACGGGCCTTTAAATCATACTTAATGGTGAATACGCATATTCTCGTTCGAAATTTATTGGACGATAGTAGAATATATATCAAAAATTCACCATTGCAGGTAATGGTTTCTTCGAGATAGCTTCAGTTATATTTTATGATAGAGCCCCGAGATTAGCCGGTAAAGTAGGTAATTGATAGCACGTTAATGGAGTTTGCTCTTAAAACGAATAAGTTCCTAGGTACCTAGGTATAAATAGTTACTGAATTTACTGTTACTCTAAATTCACACTATCAAGATAACGTTTTTCTATATTTTTTACAGATAAAGGCTATCGGCACCGGTGTTGTCGTCATCTTAATGTGAATGATTAAGTTGTTATAGAAATACACGTTTCGGTATAAACATAGACCAATAAACCTAATAGACGCCATTTACCACCCCTATTGCATAAGAATGCAATCGTCATTTAACTGGGTATTGAGGAAGCGGCGAATTTTGATTGGTTCGTTCAAGGTCATACTTGAACGGACCAATCAGGTCTGTTTATACAATATGCTGTGGTAATGAAAAAGCTAGGCGAGCGGGCGTCGCCAGTCTATGCGACGTATATTAGGGTTATTTGTCTGTAGGTACAAATAATCGTTAAAAATGGTCAACGTTATTTTTCTGATAGTAAAACTATTATACTTCTAGGAATAAGATGTAATAGGAAATTTAGTAGATTATTTTTATATTAGTGCCTTTTTAACGACATATAATTTTACCTAGTGATTTAATGTTCACACAATATGAAGATCAGCTTTCAAAATTTCCAGCAGCTCACCACTAAGTTACCCCAAGTGCGCGGTCACGGAAGTTTCCAAGTACCTTATAAAATTAAGTAGATACCAACACAATATTGTTCTATGCTTATTAAAGCTCCGTTATCGAAACTTGCTATCTATTGTATGGGTAATAGAAGACTGCGGGGAATTTGTGTGTTGTATGAACACGGGTAATATTCTTTTAACTTACTGTGACGTGTTTTCTTCTCTTCTTCTTTTTCAACCTATCGCCACGCAATGCTGTGTGTAGGTCTCCTCTATAGCTTTCTAATGCTTGCGATATTGTGCTTTCTGCATCCAGGTCGTTCCTGTCACTTTCATCAGATCGTCGGTCCACCTCTCTGGTGAAGTGAAGTGAATTGGTGCGTCCAGATGCCTCACATGCCTCACGGGTATTTAGTTTTGACGTCGCCGCGTCGGAACGCATACCTATAGTGCGCGACAGGTCGAGATGACATTCGGGTTATGAGCTTTTGCAGAATAAAATCCGAATCAAAATTAACAGGACTCGATAAATAATTAAAATCGCCCACAAAATTATTAAATTATTCTGTTGCGTTGCGGGTCCGGTGAATTTTGATTCGGATTTAATTCTGCAAAATGCTCAAAACCCGAATGTCATCTCGACCTGTCGCGCACTATAGGTAGACGTTATGTCATAACATGAGTGTTCGGGCAAGGCATGCGAGGACGCAACAAAGTTTGTTAGTTAATATAATTATTAACTTTCATTCGATGTTACAGCTACCTATGGCAATTTCTGGTTCTATTTAATTTCATTTTATTACAGATCGCTTTTTCTGCATAGGAATTATATTCTAAGTAACAGACCACAGACCGGACTATATATATAGTCTTTGTACAATATAGGCGGCAAACAAGCTTACACACCGCCTGATGTTAAGCAGATAGCGTAGCATATAGATGCTTGCAATACCAAAGGCAAAGGCATTGTTTACACATTGTCGACCTGAAGGAGTGGGCTATAGAGGGAGGAAGATTGCGCTTCTAAATCTCTAACTCATCGTACGAAACGCAGCTGTAATAACTACTCTACGACGATCTTCTGTGAGGGTGGTACTACTCTGGTCGTACCAGCCCACATATGAGCTTTAGTCAATTGGCTACAGCTTTCCACCAATGATAAACAGCGATAAACAGTGCAAAATATAACCTATACACTTCTGCCATCCTACTATTTGCTAAGACCACACCAGGCGTGTAGCCCGTAACTTAACAATATTAGTTATCCTTATTAAACTGTGTTATCGGGACTTGCTATCTATTGTCCCGGCAATAGAGTACATAGCAACACACTTAGGGAGTGCGGAGTTTGCTCAACCTCACTTAGATGTTATTATATGCGATGCTGTGTACGTGCGGAATATTGTTCGAGTTTGGGAGCGAAAGTGGTTTCATATTACGCCTTAAGGTTGCTAAGTTAGGGTTACTTAAATTATTTTATGGAGTACTTATCTTAAGTTAATTAAGTCAAAGTATAAGAGGACCGTTCTGTGGAACACTTTTTAATTTAAGAGGTCCCCCGACTACAATGACACTGCACTTGTTTTATACATTTTAGTTCGTTTTTGGCAGGGCAGTAGTGTTTTTTTTTTTAATTTTAAAATTTTATTTTATGCATTTTAGTGACAGCAGCCAAAAATGAAATGTTTGTCTTACATGTACACCCTACCTATGTTAAATTATGCAAATAGATTATATATTTTTGAAATGTGCACATCAAGGCCTTCGATTTGATACCCATGCTGTAATAATGGAAGAAAAAAATATTTTTTTCACATTTGAATTTTGACCCATAATGCCGCCATATTGATTCGAAAAATCCCAAAGATCACCTCACGTAATTTATGGACGCCCCCTAACTTAGGCTACTTTTATTTTAACAAACATGTTTTGTTTAATTCCATGCGTACGAAGTAGTGATGGGATGTTCTCGAGAACATTCTCACCCTCGGAAACTTACGCGGAAACTTACTCGTGAGAATTTTTGAGAATCTTATATTTTGGGTGACGTTATCCTAACTTTCAATTTTAAAAACAATTAAAACCACCATACTTGCATGTTTAATGAGGTTTATGCCAAGTTTAACATGCTTCATAAGATAAATTCTCGAAAATACTCACGAGTAAGTTTCCGAGGGTGAGAATGTTCTCGAGAACATCCCATCACTAGTACGAAGTCGCGGACACAGCCAGTTCCGAATAAATTTGACATAGCCATGACATGTCAAAAGCTCACATATTGATTTATGCAACACAATAATATGTAAAATAAAATATAAATATAACGACACTATATCGTATGGCAAAACAAAAGGCAAAACTATCATCACGTCAATTTTATTTAGAATAATCGCGTCTGAAAATGTTAGTGTTTTCTGTAATGATATTTTGGCAAGGCATTAAATAAAACGTATTAAAAACAATACTTGTAGGTAATCACACAACTATGTTATAAGTACATTCAGATAGAATAGTCGAGGAAATGGCAATTTTCCTCGCCAGTAATTCGTTACTAGCACGCCATTTTTCCATTATCCAATATCAATATTGTTTCGTCTTCATCGCTCCGAAATGGAACTCTGAGACTACGCTAATGATGGCATTGCATGTCCTACGGAATGGTTCATTCTCGGACGCATGTTTTGTCTGCGGTAAGAAAAGAACTTTTGAAGCACTATTAAGGAGAATTCTAAACGCGGATCGAGTAATCAACCCCTCTGAACCACGACCAAAGAGAAGCTGTACGAAATAGTAATATGTTCGTGCAAAGTCGGTCAAGACTTTTATTGTAATTTTCCCCAGAATGAACTTCGAATTTATAAAATTGCCGCCCGAATGCTGACGACCCCGACAGTGATCAACTTGAATTCGAACATTATTACCATTTCTTATGGCTCCTAGTTGGCTGTAGTATACTCACAAAACATGAAAAGTACCTAGTCACCAAGAGTTCCATAGGTGCTGTGTTCTAACAGTGTTCTAAGATTTTAACCACAAAACGTCTACATACAAAACGTAGCGTTCAGGTGCGCAGTATGATCACTTTGCTCTTTTGCTACATAATTTTCTTGTTTATAGTCGATTTAAAATGCAACTCAATTGCATACGAGACTTCGCCTTAAACGACCACACGTGACCTAAATAGGTAAATGTGTATTTTATTTTCCAGCAACATTATCGAAGTTTGCCGCAATTTGGGAAACTATTCAATTTTGATAATTATTTTACTATTAACATCTATACAACTTTATTTCCTGAGCTCACGTATTAGTGAACTAAGAATAAACAAAATATTATTCAAATTGTATTGAAATGTGCCTTAGCTATTTCTACATACATATATTCTACATTATTGTTATTAGATTATAAGCTTTTAGATTATTTACATGGAATTAGAGACCTTCGAGTTCTACAAAAGCCGTGAGACGAAGTAACCTCGTAGATGTCGAGACGGGAGGCACAAAGTAAAGCTTTATCATGTAACACCGCGACCGCGTTCTAAGATTAATGTTTGACTAATGAATCAGCTCCGCGACAAATCAGTGCCTTAATGGATAGTACCGCTGTGAATATAATATCAGATAATGTGGAATTATTTTGAGGTTTAATAGGTTCAATGTCCTTAAAACATAAAAACAAGGGATTTCAAAAATAACGGCCTTTGTTAGGACTTTAAACTTACCAAATAAAGGTTTATGCTGGTTTTAATCTAAATTGTATAAAATAAAATCGTTATCCGCGTCTGCCTGTCTGTTCGTGCGCTTTTATTTTACACCAGCCATAGGGAAACGATACGAATATAAATAGATTATTTATTAAAAATCATTCTTTATGACGTAGTCTTTATTTGTTTAATAATACGCTTTATTCAATAGCTACGTCCAGAAGTGTCACATGCCGCGCGAGGCTGCTCACCCACATGCCTCGCGAAGCACGACGTATGCCTCAGTCGCATGCCGCGCGAGGCAAATGGCGAGGCAACTGACACTCTAGACAGGGAAAGGTATACCCGATCAATCAGTTTGACACGATTGACATCGTTCTGTCTCACGACTGCCAAACTAGGCGACGCAAATGTGAGTGCTCAGGTGAGGCAGGGCGCGCATTTGCCTCACGTGAGGCAAGTCAAACACCGCGAGGAAAATTTTCCTCGCGCGGCATGTGACACTTCTGGACGTAGCTAATGAACCACGAATTTATAAAATGGTCGTCCGAATGCGTGCGACCCTGGGGGTTACCACCTTGAACTCGACCGTTATTACCATTTCGTATCGCTTCTCCTTGGCTGTGATATATTTATTCTAAGCAACGCAACGGATTTCGATATAATTTTCACTATCACTTAGAGCATATTTTCAGGAAGGTTTAATACATTCTAAAAAAATATAAATAGAGAAAAGCTGTGCGACGTCGAGGTTTGGTAGTTGTATGTTCCATTTTCTGTGTACTGTACCTACGGGTAGTACGGATAATCTTGAATAAACACGGGAAACTTCTTGTGAAATTGTAAAGCGCGTTGTAATTATCTCGTCAGAAAATATCAATACCCCGACAGATTGTCGAACTCCTGCGTTTGACAACCAATCACAGGCCCCTAGGTCCCTCCTTTAAACCCTCCGATTCCTTCTCTTATTAATTTTCACATAGGCCGAGTTTCCAACGCGAAGGGAGACGTAATTATGACGTCAGAATCTTTTGTCTTAAGAGTAAAGGGGGTTACGGTCTTATCTATATTAAAGCTTGATAATCCTACGGAGATTAAAGCGACAGCTGGCCGAGGGAGATGACAGCTCAGGATTAGGCATTCGTATATTTTTAGTAATTATTATAAAAACAAACCTAACTAAAACCATTGACGTATTATTTTAGCAGATGTGGTATCTTCTAACATCGCCATTACAAATTTGTGCTTCGGAGCGCTAGCAGACAAGACCAACGACAAGACTTTTGTCATGCACTATGTCGCACCGAGTCGTTCTTGAGATAAAATTGATTTATTTTATTTTGCGTTTTGTCTTGTCACGGTGTCAGTGCAGCGCACCACTACAAACATCTGTTATCGCACTCGCAATTGGACAATTAACTTATTAAATACATAAGAAGGCATCATTCACCAGCATACGAACCGTATTGGCAATACTGAGATGTTTTCAACATTATTATCCGCGAGCGACTGAGTCGTACTGTGTCTAAGGACCCCGTTTAATAGGACTATATTTTGGACGGTCACGTGTCACTCTCATTTTTGGTAATGTCTTTGACTGAAACTGTATTTTCCAAGGTTGTGGGTCTAAGGACAGATAAGTCGATTCGGCAAAGGGCGAAACCCTTGGAATCCTGTATCTTACCTACGGCTTAAATGGGTATCCGGCATTAAGGTGTCTGGATACGTATTATCTGTGATACTATTATCGGAGTAAAAACCAAGACAATAGGTAATTTGCTTTTCTTATAGAAAGCTACACGAGAGGATACGTTTTATTGGTAGAAATGTTATTATCTGGTGTAGTTATATAACCTAAGCTCCTTCGGACTAGCTCCTCGACATTATTATGTTTCGGATACCCTTCTAATCTTTAACACACATTCCCACATGATATCACCGTGTTAAGTCGTGCGATAATTTCCAATTTCTATAGCCTCGTCCAAATGTCTCAAATGCCGCGTGAGGCAACTTTGCCTCGTGTGACATGACGCACCCGAGCCAAATGCTCGCTCTGCCTCACCCGAGCGCTGTCATTTGCGTCGCCTAGTTTCGCCTCATGAGACAGAATGATAATGTAACTATGCAACTGTTTGCTCGGTTATAGGTACATTTCTCTGTCTAGAGTGTAGGTTGGCTTGCTGTTCCGCTGACCCGAGCATGTGACTGGCTGCCACGCGTGCCGCGCGCGACATGTGAGCGCGCTGCCTCGCGCGGCAGGGTTAGATATAGACGCCGCCCATGGTTATATTGATTTCCGAAAAACATGAATATCTTTTAATATTTTTTTGCTTTGAATGAGCATAAAACGAATTCTAGGAATAAATAAATATGTATTTACGAAATCCATAACGCTAAATGCGGGTTAAGAGGAAAAGTTTTAAAATCCGACCTCGACACGGGAAATAGCGGTGAAATGTAGTTTCGCACGTAATCCCTTGGGTCAGGCGGCTGATATTACATACATATTTAGAATCGACTCGTTCCATCTTGTATTTTGGTATACAATGTATACATAAAGCTATATATTATGTTGCGTTCTGGTTCAGTTCAATATTGTTACTAGGTTTCTTTATTTTTTTCTTCAAGTTTTTGATAATGGTTTTAGGTGAATGCCTATGATCTTTTTATAGTTCAGGTAGATTGATGTGGTTATCGGTGGTAGAGGCAAACTGTAGCCAATTGACTGCAGCTCATATACGGGCTGCCACGACCGGGATAGTAGAAGATCGACGTAAATTAGCTATTATAGCTGCGTTACGATACGATGAGTGAAAGAGCCGGAAGCCCAACCTCTCCCCTCCCACTTTCCCACTGCCTTTAAGCTCGGCAACGTACGAGCGATGCCTTTGGTACTGTAAGCATCTATAGGCTACGGTAACTGCTTAACAACAGGCGAGCTGTACGCTTGGTTGTCACTTTAGTCTTATGAAAAAAAAAAGTTTTATCCATGTTTTTCTTTCAGCCTGTACCTACCCACTGCTTGGTGCCTCTCTTTGCCGTCGTTCTTTCCGGTTCTATGCTAATGAATTCTAGCATGTACCGTATGCATGTGAAATACAATTGTACTCATACATATTTTTATTTATCTGGATGCCGGGGCTACGCCATTTCAGCGTTTAATCCACACGGTTTGAATACAGCGTGTTCCTAATCCGCGTGTATCATTAATCCTTGCTAACACCGATCTGAATGGTATTATTATTCGCACTGATCAATAGTTAGAGAGCTTCTGTTATTTTGTATAACGTTTCAAATAGGATTAGTTTACAGAGAGCAATTAGTTTCAGATCTAGTAATTGAGATACAAGCCACCTATCTACCAGTTCACACTAGGCCTTAATTTATTAGTGCACGATATTTTGTATGATGCCTCAGTAAATGCTAAAGATGATGTCTACCACAAAGTAATACAGTGAGGTACTTATTTTGATACCTACTAGTGCAGGTAGTCGGTTAGGTTAGAAGTTTATCTTATTTAAATTAGTTACTTTTAATAAAATCAACGAGCTCGTGGTAAAACTACACCCATTTCTGTACGGTTGATCTTCGATTGCATTATTAAAAGTACTAGGAGTAAGTTCTAGTTACTTTCAATAAGATAATTTTCATCTACCTATTCTTCTTCTTTTCGTGTCAACAGTTCTACTATTGTTAGACCTTATTTAAAAGGTATTTGGCCAAATTAATAGCGTTGGGTGTGGCCGCGTTCAAGTCCTCCCTCGTGCAGGTGTCCGGGCACAAGGGACATACCAGCAGGTGTTGCATGGACTGGATGGGATCACCACAGTCGCACTGCGTCATTGAAGGATCCCTGAAATCCCACTTGTACATGTTGAGTCTGCAGCGGACGACCTGAGTGCGGAGCCGGTTTAAGGACTTCCACACTGGCCAAGGCAGATCTACCTATCAACTAGTAGGTAATGAGTTATGATTTCTATGTTTTTTTATATGATTTCTCTTGACGAAAGTTAAAGGCTCATATTTTTTGTAGGTATATCAACTGTAGCTTTTACTCAAGCGCCATGCATCATATCGTGCACTATTAAATTAAGACCTTATATACACATTCAAGTTATATAACGTTATATCAGTTATATGACATGTTATCACAACTTTGTTTGTATTCATAAAACTCCTACACTGAAAATATAAAATGTTATATAGCTTTATGTAACCGTGATGTGGAGGCACCAGCTATGTTGCTACTATCGGAGAAGGAGTGGAGTTATATATGATTTAATTCATCTCTACAATGTAAGGTTCTGAAAATCACAAATGGCATAATACTTTTAGCCTTAAATTGTATGTTTCACCCGGAATTATGTCCTGTGGTCTGGTTTTTAATTATAACAATTTGTGTATTTTATTGAATAAAATGTATGTAAAGCTATGGGCATAAACGAGTGACAGCGTGTTTCTGACTGAAACTACTTTAAATAGAGTGAAATATAACTTGCAGCCTTCTCGGTAGAGATGGGTGAAATATAATATCAAATTTACGCTGAAGTTGGCGGTAACTTGCCGAGTCGTGGCAACATTAAGTGAGGTACTAATATAATGTTATGTAACAAGTAATAGATCCTGCAATTTCCGTTCTGTTTGCGAGCTGCGCTTGACACTGACTTGTGTTAACAAAACTTGTATCGTATAACTCTCATGGATTTAGGTACCTTTTATTTATTACAATATCTTTGACCTAGGTAGTTCAATCAACGAGTTATACTTACACTGGGTACTCCAGATTGCAATGGTGTGTTTTAATTATACCAAAATGTTGGTGCTTTAAAACTACGTGTAACGTTGGAGGAGGTAGAGTTGTCAATTACTAAAGAGAGCGTATAGCAAATGATAGCCATATTACATTAAACAATGATACCTAAGCTCTATCGAATGCAGAGCGGCCGATGTAATTACTAATTAGTGACCGAGTTAGTGTTGATGCCTCCGGCTTTAGCAAACAGATTCATAAAATGATTTAGTTTCATTTGTTAACAGATATTTATCACTCACGACCACAAATATAATATATAATATTGACGACCGCTGGGCGCAGTGGTTTGAGCGTTGGCTGCTCGACTCACTGCATCGAGTGTTTGCGGGTTCGATTCCCGCCAGAGGAAAAATACGGAAACTGCCTTTTCGTAATTTGCGCTGGTCTGGGTGTCACTGGGATCGCCACCGGTCCATTGTATGGTAGCCATAGTGAAAGCGTTGCTTAGTTTGGGACCATACATTTGGTGAGTAAGTCTAGCGATATTTATTTATTTATAATAGTAGGAAATGATAATATCAACACGAACACAATGTCCGCGAAGTAGTAAAGCGATTTATAATTGAGAACGTATCAATAACTCGACAGACTCTACTCGTAGATTGCCGGAGTCCTGCGTTTGACAGCAAATCACAGATCCAGGAACGCTGTTCTATTAATTTTGTTATATAATTTTTATCAGTTCTAGGCGAAAATGTATTTTATTAACATTTATTTATTTTGTAAAGTTTGTCCTCCATTTGAAAAAAGGTGAATAATTGAGACTCAATAACATAGTTTTAGCGGGGTGCAAGTAGATGATTAGGTACATTTTAAACATTTGATTAAGATTGCCATTACTATGTTATGACTATATTTAAGAATTACTTAGCGCCGCCATACACGGACTGCATTTTGCTGTCGGAACCGACAGCTCTATTGCAGTTGGATGCAGTCGACAGCTCGCGATTGCTTGGCGTCAAGCAGTCAGCGTGCTGTCCCGAGCTGTCGGTGCGGTCGACTGCAACCAACTGCAATAGAGCTGTCGCTTCCGACAGCAACATGCAGTCCGTGTATGGCAGCGCTAACCTACCTTAAACCATATTTATAAATACACCTATATGTATATTTAAGTTAATAGTTTAACCCACGTTGTTAATTCATAATTATTTCTCAGCCGGTTAATACGTCATCTAAATCGGAAATTCTGAAATTATAATTGGTTCATTTTCGAACTAACTTCCGATAGCCGGATGACGTACACTACCAATTCTAGCTACTAAATTGTCACTAATAGCGGCGATTCACCTGGGAATTAGGGATTGAATCAATAATCCCAGCTCGTTACCAGTCCAATTGGTACATGACCCGCTGTCTCCGGGACCTCGCGGGCGTTCGTTCCGTGGGGACGCCTCATCATCATTAACTAGATGGTATTAGGCATTTTGTATGTAGACTGCTAATTCTTTGAATCGGCAATCAACTGTTCTCTTCATCAGTTGAAATGTTCTGTTAAATATGTTTCACGAAATATAAATTTCGGAATCATTTCAGATTAATCGCACTTAAGTAATAGCCTCGCGGCAGCTATGTACTCTCTATGATTAAAACTTAATTGGCTTTGCGAAAACAGATGAAAACTTGATGAGGCTTTCCTTGATTATTAAATCAGGAAAATTGACGAACTCGTCGGAGCTTTTAAACGCGGAGCGCATTTGGGAAATGTATTTCTGTCATAACGCAAATGTGTGCTAGGTCGGAAACTTTTAAAATTCGACCTCGCAACGGGAAATGTCGGCGAAATATATTTTCACGGGTAATCCCGTGGGTCAGCCGGCTAGCATTACGAATTTAGAATCGACTCGTTCAATATTATATTTTGCAGCACGTCGGCTGTGTGTGGCACTCTGGCTGTTCACGTTGTCGTTCTGTTTATAAAGCCGACTGAAATAACGGGCTTAACAATCGTCCATTTTATTCTGTACACAATTGTTTCGGAACTTTTTTGTCGTATCTGGTTTCAAAGTACTATTCACTTATTGTGTAGGTTCCCTACAAAATCGCAAAAATATAATTCGGTAGTCTTATATATTTTTGTATTTCGTTTATAACGTAGAATATGGGACGCAAAACTTATGTTAACTATTTGTTATATGCCAATTCAACCAATTGTATTTCATAGCATACCTGCTTAATGAATTCCTTTTGTTTATCATGTTATAAGACTTATTTTACACTGGTTCCATAAGTTTTAAAACCAGCGACACAAAGGATACTCCCGGGGTTACACGATTTTAACGGCAAGCGGTTCGAAAACAAGTTCCCACACTTCTCTTTAGAATTGCATTCGTGGAAATAAAACAGTTTAGTACAAGCGCTGCGCGGGGTGTTCGCACCTGCCCCCGGCGCACAGTGCAACCACCGCTTATGGCACTAGCTCCAAAATCAAATAAATATGCCATGAAACATCTTTCATATAACATGTTGCGCAATACAATATGTAGCAGTTAAACTGAACACGTAGCTTACTCATTATTCAAACTTCAAGACAAAAGCTTTGAGAATATATTTAGTAAACCTGATATTTGTACAAATATTGGTACGTATTATGTTAGCTACAAATTACGATTAAACTTAATTTGACACTAAAATTATTTATGTCTTGCTCATATCGATTATGAGAAGGATGGCAATACAGTTAGATTACTATATACTTAGTGATGTTCAACAAAATTAGCACCTTTGCCTTCTCAAAATACATCTGCTAGGGAAACTTGGCTAAAAGGGAAACATCAATTAAAGGCAGATAAAGGTCACAGAGCTATTCCAGAATAAGGTCACGTATTGATAGAGTAGCGGCCTTTTCAGATTAATCAGTATTGGCTCGCGGAGGAATGCGGATCGCCTATTAAGCCACCAAATTGGCAGAAGTATTTTCGGTAACTTTGCGCAGGTTCGGGTGAAGAATGTACCTATTAATAAGATTAGTTAATGACCTTGAATAGTATTGAGGGACAATACTATTCAAGGTCATTAACTAATCTTATTAATAGCTACATTCTTGAATAATCAGGATGGTGCAGTTCCTTTCTAGTTCAAAAAACACTAATCATCTTACGAAGTGTTATTTAAAAAATACCGGTAGGCCCAATAATGCAAGCGCACTAAATTAAGTGAACAACATTATTGGGGAAAAAAATGTATTAATTAAGATGTGATCGGTGGAAGGTCGCCTTATTGTAAACGTTCGTTTTACAGGAACAATTTGCCGGCAGGGCATTTTTAACGAGAGGGTAGAGTGCTACGGCCGCGTTAATGAGGACGTAATAGGTGTTCCACGGAACGGAGCGACCTGATGCGATTCGGTGAGCAAGATAAAGAATTCACACCTCATTACGTTTGAATACATGACACTGTTTTGTGTGATTTACTTTTCGTCATACGATCACTTACTCGTTGTGACGCTAACGTCAACAGTGGTATTTTTTTATTCTTATTTTAAGGGTTGTCGAATCTCTTGTAGATTTTGTTAGTAGTTGTTTTTAAGATTACTCAAGTAACTTACCTTTTTAATTTAGTGACGTAGAGCGAGGGTGTACCTATCTCAAGTTAAGTTCCTGAGAGAAGGTTTAAAACTCATAGTTGCGTTTACATAATTTAACTTTGCTGGACTTGTTTCGTCACAAAATAGGTAGGTAAGTCTGAAACTAAGTATAAAAGTTTTACATTATCATAAAGTGAAGAGCAGAGTGCTATGTACCTACCTACGGTAGCATATTATAAACTGCATAATATATAAAATGTCACAACGGTATGAAATGTTGTTTGCGCTCTGTACCTATTTGCAAGGAGCTGTGAGGAAGATAGTGCATGTGGGTGGAACTCACGAATATGTACTTTCAACGAAATATGGAGTCATTTTTATTTGCAACCGCGGACAGGTGAATTTGTTTCAGTTAAAAAAAAAAACATGTGTGATTATTGGTAGATATTATAATAAAACATTGTAACACTAAATGGGATTAATACTTTGTTTAGATAAACAGGGTATTCACATGATTTATGTGATACTGATACATGTCGTTGACAGATTATTATTGTATAATTGTAGATAAGGAGTTGTACGTGTTATAAAATGAGTTTAATATTAGTAAGTAAATAATAGAAATGTATTATTCTAAGGTCCAATGTATTAGGTATGTGATTTATTTAGTAGTAAAGCGACATAAGTGGCATTGTACTGAATCGGAAGCGATTGTCATAGACCAATCATAACGATCCGCCAATGACAATCGCTTCCGATCCCATTTAGTGTTACAATGTTTTATTACAATATCTACTAATAATCTCACAAAGACAATACTGAAAAATTGTAAAAGAAGAGACTGGACAACAGACTAAGGATGAGACCTATGTAGCTTTGAAGCAATGTGCTATTTTCGCTACGTAATTTCGTAGCATAATACAAAGTTTATTGCTACGAATTAGCTGCTACGAGTTAGCTACGATGTCGCGTAGACGCCGGCGGGAGGCACAAACAAAGTAAAGCTTTATCATGTAACACCGCGACCGCGTTCTAAGATTAATGTTCGACTAATGAATCAGCTCCGCGACAAATCAGCAACGCTCTAAGTAGAACGTCTGACGAATCCGAAACTATGTTTCGCCACAGTTCAAATCCTGGATGTTTTGGCCTATATTGAGGATACTAATTACCATTTTAAGCTTATGCAGCTTGCTTCTTACTGCTGTTACGTAAATATTTTATGAAGCCTCGCTTCGCCGCTGGCTTTTCACGCGGATTAATATTTAACCGCAAGGAGTCAACATTTTCGGGAATTGAATAAGTTGTTGACGCGTATACAAAAAAAAAAAACAGATAAGTTTTTCGTTGCCATACTGTACTGTACTGTACTGTACCTTTTAATGAGACTAGACCCGCCATACACTCCCACCACTGTTACTCCTGTATCCCCTGAAGTCCTGTAACTGTAATGTACTGTACCTGAAAATCTATAGGTTATAAGATCTTCGTATTTCAAAGAGGTATAAATTTCTTCGGTTAGACAAACTGTTTTATTTAACAAAGAATATGCAAGACAAAATAATAAAAAAAACAAAGAAGAAGGAACTTATCCATTAGTAGAATTCGGTAAGACTAAAATAGAAGTTGATTTGGTTGTTAAGCCGAGGATTGATTTCCTGGTAGTTAGTAGTAGTAATTATATTTATTTTAATACAAGTTCAATAGTAGTTCACTGTGAAAAAAAACTTTTTTTTGTTTTGACAAATTATGTTGTCGTAAATTTTTTCTCAGTGTTGTTTGAATTCTGTTCAAGTGATAAATCCCGTAAATTTTTAGCCATAGTTCATAACGCATACCCATTTAATTTAACATTACGAGGTCCGTAGTTCGGATAGAATATCCCAATTCCCAATGCTAAAGAGATTACTATTACAAACGGCGGCGATATTACATTAAACAGCGATCAACACAATTGTAGTTAGCGCTCGATGTAATTAGCGACCGCGACGGTCCCACAAACACAGGCTTTACTAACAAGTATAAAGTGGTGACAGAATCGTGTTTGTTCTTATACAGCCTATAAGAAGAGTACTGGACATAGGGCGCCTCCATTGTGTCACTGATAGGGTATGCATAACAGATTCTGCTAGGACCCCTAAGCTATAGGTACAGGGGACTGTTTGTACGGCCCCTTGCACCTTCTACTACAGGGGCCTTTTACGATCCTGAAACATCTTTTTCAAAATTCGAAACCCGAACCGATAATAACTGATTTCGTACCTATCAGGTTTGAGTGGATATGTTCAATCAAAGTCGTTTGTTTATAAGTACGAAACGCATAGAGTTGGTTTAAGTTCTGTATCGTCATCTTAAAATGGTATAAGTTACCTATCTCACGTTAAAAAATAGAAAAGTTTTCCAACGGCAAGCCCCTTGACTTGGCTTGCTTGAAAAGCGACAAAATTATCTCGATCAAAACAGGCATAATTAATTACACGTAGAAAGTATTTATTTAAGACGATACAAGAAAAAAATGAATTTTAGTTTCGGGGTGTGGCTAGCGTCGAGTGAGCTGCCGAAGGATATATCCCTCTCGCTTAGCTCGGACAGAACAGCTATGGAGTAGACTATAGTATAGTTATTTTTTGAAGGAACAATATTGTTTAATTCGTACAATTAAAATAATATGTCCCAGTGCACCTTTTAAAATAGATGAAATGGATGAAAATATTCAAATATATTTTTTTCGTTTTATATGGGATTTTTATGTCGAGTGTATTTGAAAAAAATAATTTAATTTCTATGTTGTTTTTATTGCTGAAGACAAAGTTAGTCAAAAGAAGACAAACGATACCTACAATATGCTGATAGATACGTATAACAATATTTCGATCGTATAATAGCCTATAACCAGCGGACGATCCAGACGCGTCCAACGATATCTCATTAGTCAAATTATTATGATAAAAATAGTTTGGACGTTATACGGGAGCAGATGAACATACATACATATCGGTCAAAATCATAACCCTCCGCCCACCGTAGTCGGGTAAAAATGTACATACTCTGTGTCAGTGACTGACTGCCGGATATGAGTATCTTTTTCATGTTTCGTAGGCAAAGGAATACTTTGGTACTTAACTTCGATGCCGATCATGAAGTCATCAGCGGTGTCATAATATTTATTTTTACCATATTTAATTTATTTTTTAATTTAATTTTCAGTTTTTATTAATTTTATTGATTTAACCATGCATTTATTTATTGTTTATCTTTTTATCTTTATTTTTTTATCTATCAAAATCACCCTTAGACTGGTTACCGCCACAGGTGACAAGAGGGCTGGCTCTTTCCTTGCTCAAAAAATTCGCTTGACAACAGGAACAGCTTGAATACAGGGAGGACATGCAGCCAGTATCCCACGCGGACGGTATTTGTTTAATTAGGGGTAGGTTTTTATTTTATTGTATTTTATTTTAATTTATGTTATATTATATTGTATTTTAATGATAAAACATGAAAAATAAAAAATATTTTTTTATTTTTTTTAATTTAATTTTACTTTTATTTATTGTTTTATATTTATTGTGAAATTATAATAATTTTAATAATCAATATTGGACTATGTCTGAAACAAATACATTGAATTGAATAATTTAAATACAAAAATTATCACATTAACTCGTTAAATCACGGTTTACACCCGCTAGAACGAAAAAGATCCTAACATGGTAGGTAGGACCTGAGGGTTGGCCAGTTAATTACTTAAAATACACTATATTTATTTCAAGAAAACATTCATAAGATCTGAAGGCGTCGGACTCGCACATAAAGGGTTCCGTACCACCGTAGAATAAACACATCAAAAATATCAAGTTTGAGACTTGATATTTATTTTTAAATGTTATTATATTTTTAGTATTTGTTCTGCACCGGCAACAGAAATACACATTCAGTGAAAATTTCAACTCTCTACCTGTTACGGTTCGTGAGATACAGCCCGCGCTGACAGACGGACAGACAGACAGACGGACAGCGTAGGCCTAGTAATAGGGTCCCGTTAGCACCCTTTGGAACCCTAAAAAGTAGCCTATGTTCTCCGCCAAGACCCAGTCTATCTCCATACCAAAATTCATCAACATTGGTTCAGCGGTTTAGCCGTGAAAAGGTAACAGACAGAGTTACTTTCGTTTATAATATAATAGATTGAATAGGACGGACAAACATTTTCCTATCCATATCTGTAATGTTATTTTTTACGATAATTTATTGATGTATGATATATTTATTACTTGCCCATCCATACCTACAACAAACGCAATAAAGCGACTCCATTGTTTTGACAAGCAATGTATTCCCACTGTCGGCCCAAGACCATGCTGCAAGTATATAACAGTAAGCGAAATAGGGAGTTTTTACAGAAATGACACGAATAACTATGAAATGACAAGAGATGAAAAGAAATTACACAAGACAAGGAAAAGCAAACGAAAATCACGCTGCAGTGCAGGTCGTAGGTTCGATTCCTGCCCAGGACATGCATTTGTGTGCATGAACATGTCCGCATGTCCCGAGTCTAGGTGTAATTAAGTGTATATTTCGTTTGTATTTACAAACAAAAAGTAGTATATGTAGTAATATCAGTTATCTGGTTTCCATAGTACAAGCTCTGCTTAGTTTGGGATCAGGTAGTCATGTGTAAAAGAATTTCCAAGGATATTTATTTATTTATCATAGGCGTCGGCGGACTGTAAATACTGTACTGTACCTGTAATGTGGCACGACCGTAATATTTTTTCGTAATATTTTTAAAAAAATCCTTCACAGGTCCGACGTCGAACAAGTCCGAGCGGACACTGACAATACAAAGTTAGAGAGAGACATGGTTAGTTCAAGTACTTAAAATGTGAGATGGCGATATTGTGCGCGCGCTCGGAAATAAACAACGTAAGCGCCAAACCACATTTACTTGAATTAAAAAAAAACTACTTCATGAATTAAAATATGGTTGAAGGGTAGTTTAGATATCATTATTTGCTATGTTTTAGAAATAATTTCGTGATCTAAATCGTAAAAACATCGTGGTAGCAAGGAAAATTGTAAATAATTAGAGCTCATTTCATAAATTTTTTTTATCGAGAAAATTTCATCAAATCGTGATTTGGATTTAAAGATACTCAAGATAATATAGTCAAAAATCATACATCTAAATATAAGATTCCTAGTCCACATACTTACTTAAAGAAAAAGTAGAATAGAAAATCAACCAAATTTCGAACCCTCCTCTTAACAACTAAATCCCTTTCATAAAAGGGAGAATAATAGAATGGCTTCCATGTTATTCTTCCGCATTACATAGTGCTGCGTAAGATATTTCCATACAGCGTACAATAAGATTCTTTCAGAGCCCCTTTATCGAGGCGAGTGTACAAACACCGGGCTTACTGGCGCGGAAATATTTCGATCGAGTTGGTAACGAGATCCCGCGTGGAAAGCCGCGAGAACTGAATCCATCAGTTGTGTTGTTTAACATAGATTTTCAGTTAAATGTTTTTACAGTAAGTCATATTAATCTTCTTATATACAAAATATTATTTGAACATATTCTATTTAATTTGTACAGAATGTTCCCAAAATTATTCTTCGCTTATGCTAAAACTGTAATAAAACTAATATTTTTGGCAATGAAAAATCCAGTTCCAGTTTAGTCACGTACAAATAAGTTCAATGCACTGTGTGTCCTAGCCCTGTATGGAATTTTTAATATTATGCGGGTTGAGTAGAATGGGTTTTATATTATTTTGATGTGTGTAAGCTACCCTCAATTTAACGATGTTTAGATGGTTCGCCACTTTCCGCCTGCAATAAGTATCGGCCACAAATCGGAAATTAACCCCCTCCGCACACCTTACGCGCGTAGGACGCGAGCATTACGAGCACATACATTTTCTAACAAGTCCGCACACGAAGCGGTGCGTCAGCGTAGCGTATGAGATGTTCATCGTCATTACGACAGGCGTAGCGTGCTGGCGTAAAAAAGCAAGCGTAGAAATATTTTTATTTTTTTTCTTAAATTTTTTTTTTTTTTCTTTCTTTTTTTTTCTTTTTCTATTTTTTTTCTTCTTTTCTTTCGCTTTTCGCATATGCCAGTGTCAAGTAAAATATAATATTAGATTTTTTTTGATGCGTTAAGTACAGGAAGACCTTTGGCTAGGCCTAAAATACCCCCCTGTAGCTGTTGACAGGACAAAGGGTTTGGCCGATAAGTGGGCCCTCGCTCCCACCTAGCCAGTCTCGGTTAGGACAGACACGGGTGAACACGCTAGAACCGTAACCTTTTGATTTAAGTACCATTTAGCTATACATTTATATTTTACAAAGTGACATTAATTAAACAGACTTTATATTTTAAAAGTGTTTGAATTTGAACTACACGTAAACCGAGACCCAAGACCGTACTGTTAGGAAGAACACAATTTACACTAAATTACGAAAGTGGTGACCCCGGTCACAAATAAATCACCCGTGCTATCGAATTATTTCGCCTAAGTAACAAATTTACCGTGTCACTAAATCTTTTACCGGAAAATCAGTGTCGCGTCAGTATGGCTCTACCGCAAGAACAACAGCAAAACAATAACGAATTGGCAGCAATAACGCTAACAACTAGGATCCCTCAATTCTGGACGGATATGCCGCGGATGTGGTTTGCGCAGTTTGAGGCGATCATGTCACCGCAACATCAAAGCGAAGCCGTGAAATACGACTTGGTTTTATCAAAACTAGGGAAAGAAGAACTGAGCCAAGTAACAGATATAATTGATGAGCCACCGGAGACACAGCGGTATACAGTTTTGAAGACTCGCCTGCTAAAGGTATTTCAGGAGAGTGCGGCAGCTCAATTTCATCGACTGGTGATGGAAATGGACCTAGGGCAGCAACGCCCATCGCAGTTACTAGCGAAGATGCGTGAATTGGCCAAGAATTCAGGTACACAGGGCGATACCGTAAAGAACCTGTGGTTAGCACGCCTACCAGGTTGGGTACGCGCTATCTTAGCCAGTAGTAGTGCCGACGCAAAACTAGATGACCTGGCAGGTATGGCTGATAAAATAATGGAAAATCTTAGGAGCGGAGAAATAGCAGCGGTTGACGCACCATCGACGTCTACCACTGCCACGACTCAAATGGTCAACAGGGAACTGATAACAGAGATGAGAAACATGGCCATAGAGATCAGAAACCTGAGAAATGAGGTTAACAGCATTCGAGGACGTCAGATGCAGCGCGGAAGAGGACGATGGAATAGAAGCAGATCGCGTTCCAGATCAGCAGGACCAGCAGGCCCACGTCGCACACCTCAAAGCGCAGATTGGCTATGCAGGTACCATTTCAAGTTCCGGGAGGCCGCAAGAAGTTGTGAATCGCCCTGTACATGGAAGGCCCCGGAAAACTAAATGCCGTACAGTCTCAAGCGGTGGAAGATTGTACTGTAAGTCTCGCTAACAATCACCGCTTATGTGTAACAGACCGTAAAAGTAACATGACTTTCCTAATAGACACCGGTGCCAATGTATCGGTAGTTCCGGTCAATAGTGTGGACACTAGAAGTAAGTGCCGGGAGTGTGAGTACAAACTTTATGCAGCAAATGGGACAGAGATAAAAACATTTGGTGTAATTAATTTAGATCTTAACTTAGGTTTACGTCGTAATTTTAAATGGCCGTTTATATTGTGTAAGGTAGACAAGCCCATAATCGGGGCAGATTTCCTTAAAACGCACAGATTAATGGTCGATTTATATAATAAGAAATTAATTGATAATATTACAGAACTGTGTACGGTAGGGACCATCATAAGTTACCAAGGACCGTCAATCAAGAGTATTCAAAATGATAATCCGTTTCGAGAATTGCTAGAGGAATTTATAGAAATTACTAAGCCGGTATCATTCAAAGAAACTGATCCAACGCATACGGTAAAACATTTTATTGAGACAACAGGCCCACCGTTACATGCAAGGGCAAGACCATTGCCGCCGGATCGATACAACAAGGTAAGGGACGAATTTCGCCATATGGAGGAATTAGGTATTTGCAGACCATCGAAAAGTCAATGGGCCAGCCCGTTACACGTCGTCCCGAAAAAGGACGGCCAAATACGGCCCTGTGGAGATTACCGTCGTCTCAACGCAGTGACGAAACCAGATCGCTACCCAGTACCCCGGCTACAGGATTTCACCTATATATTGGCAGGTAAGACAGTGTACAGTCGTATAGATATTAATAGGGCGTACCATTTCATTAGCGTAGCGGAACAAGATATTGAAAAAACAGCGATCATTACGCCGTTCGGACTTTTTGAGTTCCCACGAATGACATTCGGTCTGAGGAACGCAGCACAGACGTTCCAAAGGTTCATGGACAACACGGTTCTACAGGGGATCGAGTACCTCGAAAAAAAAAACAAACAGTCAGCGTTGTTTTGCTATATTGATGACGTCATAATAGCTAGCGAAAATGAAATGGTACACAAAGAGCATGTTAGGTTAGTTTTTGAACGTTTTAGCAATATAGGTATAACTATTAACTTAAGTAAATGTTTATTTGGGCAGAGTAAAATAGAATTTTTGGGATATTCCGTAACTCCTGAAGGGATCAGTCCATTACCTGAAAAAGTAGAAGCAGTGACTAAATTCCCGAAGCCGGAAACAGTTGAACAACTCAGACGTTTTTTGGGAATGCTTAATTTCTATAGATCACATTTGCCTAACGCAGCAGAGTATCATGCCCACCTCAACCGATTTTTTCATAATTCAAAGAAGCGTGACAAAACCAAAATAGAATGGGATAGTGAGGCAGAGGAATCATTCGCACAATGTAAGGTGAGCCTACAAAGCGCCGTTACATTGTCGCATCCGATCTCCGACGCACCTTTATCGCTCATGACAGACGCATCAAATACATGTGTAGGAGCAGTTTTACAACAAAACGTTAATGGAGTTTGGCAACCGCTAGGATATTTTTCAAAGAAACTATCTGAGGCTCAAAGAAAGTACAGTACGTACGATCGTGAATTACTCGCTATTTACATGTCAATTATGCATTTCAGGAACATGGTCGAGGGACGCCAGCTAACGGTGTTCACGGACCACAAGCCGCTGACATACGCATTAACCAAGAGTAGTTCGGACAAAGAAACGCCTAGAAGGGTCAGGCAATTAATGTACGTAAGTGAGTTTACAAACGATATACAATACGTAACAGGAAACAAGAACCCAGTCGCCGACGCGTTATCAAGAGTCGAGTCAATAGTTTGCCCAACAGTTATTGATTACGAAGAATTAGCTTCAGAACAGGACGCCGACACTCGAGTTGCTCAACTTCACAATAACAACGACACACAAAAGTTTCAATTGAAACTAATACACTTACCTAATGTCAACAAAGGTTTGTACTGTGAAGTATCCACGAACAATGTCAGACCTTATATTACAGAACGCTTTAGAAAAACAGTATTCTATTCAATTCACAATATTAGTCATCCTGGTATTAGGACCACCCTTAAAATGATTTCACAAAGATTTTTCTGGCCAGGTATGAACAAAGATGTCAGGACATGGGCTAAAGCGTGCATTCCATGTCAAAGAAGCAAGGTGAACCGCCATACAATCTCGGGATTAGGCAGTTTTACACCAAGCGAAAGGTTCGAACACATACATGTGGACATAGTTGGTCCACTACCGACGTCACAGCGTGGTAACAGGTATTGTGTCACTATTATAGACCGTTTTACACATTGGCCAGAGGCGATACCGACCGCGGACATCACTGCGGAAACGGTAGCTAAGGCAATATATGAACATTGGATTTGTCGATTTGGATGCCCAATCAGGTTAACAAGTGATCAAGGTAGACAGTTTGAAAGCGAACTCTTTGATAAACTCTTAAAGTTACTTGGAGTTCACAGAATCAGGACAACACCTTATCATCCCCAGAGCAATGGAAAAGTGGAAAGATGGCATCGTTGTCTAAAGGTAGCTTTGACATGTAGGCTATCAGATAATGTGTCATGGGATGACGAATTATCAACAGTTCTTTTAGGACTTCGCGCCGCATCTCGGTGTGATACAGGATTTAGTGCAGCAGAAATGATTTTAGGTCAGACGTTACGATTACCAGGCGATTTTTACAATGAAGCAGAACCTAAGACCGTAGACGCGTATACTTACGTTGACAAGTTACGGAACATTGTGCACAGTCTGAGGCCTGAGGCACGACCTGTTAGCGATTCCAGGAAAATATTCGTACATCGCGACCTGACGACTTGTAGTCACGTATTTATTAGGAATGACATAGTTAAGAAATCTTTGACACCTACTTATGATGGCCCTTACCGCGTGATAAGTAGATTTGATAAGGTATTTAAGGTTCAATTAGCAAGTAGACATGTAGATATATCTATAGATAGACTTAAACCAGCTTATGTATTAACAGAAACCGTTAAGGAAAGCACAGATGTACCAGTATCCGAAACGACCAGTAGATTAGATAACCATCGTTTAAATAAGAGTAGCGATACACCGCTTACTTATACCACACGCAGTGGCAGAAGTGTCAAGCCCACCGTGCGTTTTTGCATTTAGATAACACAGATGTTTAGTAGCTAAGTATTTTACTACTTAAGTTTTTTTTTACTGTTTTTTTATTTTTTTATCGTTTATTTTATGAGAGTTTATGAGTGTTATAGATTATATTGTACTTTTTATTGTATTTTTGTCAGTGTTCTCTACCCAATTTTTGTTTTATGTATTAAAATTAATCATAAGTGTCTGTTAACTTTTTATTATAGTAACTTAAGTGTCAGTTTACATTATAGTATTAGTATATATTTCAGCATAGTATGAAGCGATAAACATTGTGAATGTTGTATTCAAGTAACGATAGGGTATTCACGAATTGTAACTTTTCTGTGAAATATTGTTTTTCAATTTTTTTAAGGGGGGAGTATTTGTAGCTGTTGACAGGACAAAGGGTTTGGCCGATAAGTGGGCCCTCGCTCCCACCTAGCCAGTCTCGGTTAGGACAGACACGGGTGAACACGCTAGAACCGTAACCTTTTGATTTAAGTACCATTTAGCTATACATTTATATTTTACAAAGTGACATTAATTAAACAGACTTTATATTTTAAAAGTGTTTGAATTTGAACTACACGTAAACCGAGACCCAAGACCGTACTGTTAGGAAGAACACAATTTACACTAAATTACGAAACCCCCCAAACCCTATTAGTAAAGTGGCTGATACTTTACTGACTAATTACTTAACTTTTTTTAGGTAAACATCTGGTATCAGTGACGCCATGTTTTCAACTAACGACATTTTGCTTACAAAAAGCTACGCCTACGCTACGCGTCGTGTGTAGAAGTCTGCACGTCTCGTGCTCGTTGCGTCTTTACGCTACGCCTACGCTACGCCGCCGTGTGCGAAGGGCCTAAGACAGTGGACTACGACCAAATTATCTTTGACTACTTATGTTGTAAACTGTCTGTAGCTGTCTATCCCCTTTAGTAGGTACCTAATAAAACCTAATACAAAGACCTTATAGTAGAGAAAAGAAAATGTGTGCGTATTGTGTCGTTACGTGGCGTGAGAGTAAAGTGGAATGGAACAGGCTGAAATACAAAATGAAGGCTAGAAAGGCTACCATCTTCTAATGGCCAGTGAACGTAGCACTATAAGCAAAGTAAACATATATCGTGTATTTTTAAATGTATAGCATCCGGGAAGCAAAGTACCTGATTAATCCAACGAGGTCTGGATGCAAATGCAACGCAATCCTGCGAATAGCCCGGGGCTCCGAGACGCCGTATTGGACTGAATTAATCTGGATTTACTTCCAATTAGGATATCTTATCTATGAAGACTCACCTTTTCTAAAGATAATATTGATCTCACGAGTCACATCGTTATTTCCTTGGTAGGTACATATTACCCTTAGGTACTTATAGGTATCGCTTATAGGCAATATAAAATTAAGAACTACTTTATTTTGAATTTGTTTTCTAATGGTTAAATTTTAATTACGTGTATATTTTGATTGGTAGATTGGAGTAGTTCATGCTGAGTTCATGCATATCAAAATTACACCCTCTTTTCAAATAACTTAATATAGAATTTTGGACAGTAGGTATATTTATTATGTATTATAGCGATGAACATATAGATTATTCTTTTATGTCTATACGATAGCCGTGCGCCAAATAGGATGTCCCCTTTATGGTATGAATTTTCAATGATTCTTACTCCCAAATTTATAAAAAGTTATCGTTACACTGGCATTGCAAATCACTTTTGTTCCTAGAAATGCTTTGTAAAACCATTGTAAACTGGCTAAAATCTCTATAAATTTGACGGTTAGGCCGTGGTCTCCTATTAAATGCCATCGGCCGCTTACAGCGTCACGCGTACGCCGCGTCACAATTTTACTATAGTGACGTCGGCGTCTGAAGGAGACCACAACAGTACACTTCTATAGTAAGCATTGTGACGCGGCGAACGCGTGACGCTGTAAACGGCCGATGGCATTTAATAGGAGACCACGGCCTTAGTGTTCGTCTACGGTATATAAGGGGCTCCTGTACAAAATGTATTGCTCCTAGACCAACCGGTTTAGGCTGAGCCTCGATTATAGAATTGTATTAAGAAGAGCGTATACAATTTCGTTCAAGGCGTTCGTGTGAACAAACAAAACATCACCATAATACCAAGAATATGGTAACAAAATATTCTTCCAAGTAGTGAGTCGTCAGTAACTCGACACCGGGGAGCGGGGGAGGGTGACAATATCAACAATTACTGTCCATGCGAGTCGCGACACTCCCTCGGCTACCATTTGTAAATTACTTTTGTTCATAGTCTTTGTTATTTGTTTATATTATACAGGGCTATTGGTAAAACACTAACAACCTTGCAGGGGCGTATTACTGACATCAAAAACAACAACTTTTGTTCTATGACTTTTTACAAAACAAATTATTTTTTTACAAAAATCCACTTTCTAAAATGTACGAAAAATATTTTTAATCTCTTCTAGAAGCAAGCCATGGTACGTGGTTGTATTCCACTTTGCCCTAAAGTACCTAAAAGTACCTCGGCTATTCTCTAGATGAGCATATTTTCTTGTTTCATACATTTTAGAGTGTGATTTTTTGTTAATTTTTTTTTTGTTTTTTAAAAAGTTTGAGAACAAAAGTTTTTGTTTTTGATGTCAGTAATACACCCCTGCAAGGTTGTTAGTGTTTTACCAATAACCCCGTATATTGTGACTATATTTAGTATTTGTAGGTAGAAACCTAAAGCGGGTGATTCAGCGAGTAAGATCTGCGATGGTACGCCAGCAAGCGGTTGGTATACCTAGCAATAGAGTATCTATAACACTGCGTTTGATGACCACATTTCACAGTCCACATTGATTAGTATCACAGAATAGATTAGCATCTACAAATATACGACCTATTATTTGTGGAACATTAAAAAACGAGACCGTTATATATTTTTTTAATGAATTTTGTAAGATTTAGAAATATCCTATTTTTAATAACCTACCTATTGAATCCCACTGCTGGAAAAACTCACCCCATCTTCTTACAGTATACGGTATATTTAATCTAAATATGTATAGGTATATTTAATGGTCTGGTTCAACTAAGGTTGACAACCTTTCTATATTATTGAGTAAACGACCGAAATGCATATATTTATTGAAAAAAAAAAAAAACATGATTCTACCTCTTTGTGTAACAAGTTTGCAATCAGGGAAATGCACTGGACATGTTATCTACTATATTTCTATTTGGCTTAGCTTGAAACAAACTACATATATACTTTGCACTGAAAAAAGGTGGTAACCCTAGATTCAGATACAAAAATCCGTACGGGAAGCGTGCACCTGTGCGGTGTGGCGCGGTGCACTTTACTATTGCATTGCTACACCACGCCAAAGGCCAAAACAACCAAAACCCGGGGTTCGTAATGGATTCTTAATGTAGAATCGGTCTTTGGAACAGCTAACAATTTTAAATTTTATTCATGCAGGTATACAGGCGGAGGTCGACGTTTAGTTTCCATTTTCCAAAAAATATACACTGGCTAGCTCTACCATCCTCACTGGGTGCAGTCGTCGGGGGATTAGGATAGGGTATCTCCATGAAACCGATTTTTCATATTTTTTTCAGTGAAGTATCGACTTCCTACATATTTTCATGGTCAATGTTGAAAAAATCTTGATCCGTGAAAAATACGAACAAAGTAGCTAGCTTCTAGCTACATGCTTGACAGGCTCTTCGATTTTCTTCGATGCGCCCAGTACTCGATCAGTGAGTGGTTGTATGTTATTAATAAAAAAATAATAAATAGTTCAAAAATATTTGTATATTTTGGTAAAACTTCGTGTCACCATGCCATCACAAATTTAACAAAACGAGTGGGAACGCCTGAACGCGCGCTAACCACTGTCATTCTTGCATTGTTCTTTAATTATACCGATGACTATAAGGTACTAATTAGATATGAAGCTAATCAAAAGCTACACATGTCGAACTCTCTGTATCCCGCCCCAAAATAATTGATACAAAAGGTCTTTGGTTAATTAAATTCCAGTGTCGGCCCTTTGGCGCCCTATGTCTGGGCCATTCACGGCTTCTTGAACAAAGTAAAGTGTTATCAGCGCGGCAATGCCCTGGAGAAGATTAATGCCTGTCTAATGAATCAGCTGGCGTGACAAATCAGGCGCCGCCAATGGATAAGGTCTTTCCGATCTTGTAGATTTTGCATTGATTTCCTTTAAGACATCCTAATTACGTACCTATATATTTTTATTTTAGAAGACATAGCGTGATGAAGAACGGATCATATTTTGTATCCGTGGGTCTAATTAGGTTTACATGTCTATTCTATAATGCTCGGGATACACGGCGACGCTCGAAACTCGACACTAGTATATCTCGGTGTAGCGACACCGCCACTATAACTGTAATAAGTGTCGACGTGTATCCCGAGCTTAAGGAATGGGGGCGAATGATCGCAGTGGCTCAATCAGGAAAATAATATTAATTACTACCCATTTCCCATGACTGCCGATGTGCAAAGTAAATTTATAGCGAGCCTTTAGGGCCGAAAGGAACATGTGGGCGTCAAGCAATATACGGTCTACCTATCACCGTTTCTATTCCATGATGGTCAGTGTTTTCAGTTTTTACAGAAACGTTCGTTTTATTCAAAGGTATTAATGTGCTTTTGTTTCACGTGTCAGTTTCAATCGTGGTCCCGTTCGGTACGAGCGAGGGCATAATAGACCCCTATGAAGGTACAAATAATATCGTTTTTGATAAAATGTGAAGTGTTCACACGCACCGGCCCATTGAACCCGCCGATCCGATTATCCGCGTAATGGTGCGGATAACGTATATCCGCGCCGGTACTCCACTGATGCCGGGTATTGTAACTGTAGATCAATGCTCATTGTGACTCCTAGTTGTTGCTCTAAATGGGTTTTTAATATGGCCTTTTTTTTTCTTCGATCCTTATCTTATCATAGCCAGAATCTTGGGCTCCTTTTAGTTATCATTCTTCTTCTTATCGTATGGTTATTGGCCAACCCTGGTGTCAGAGTTATTCAAGCCGCCCGAAGGCCTCTGACAAGGCTTAACGACTGCTGCCTAGAAGACAACAACTGGGATCGACATTTTACGTGCCCTTCGAAGCACGGAGACGCTCAGTTTAAATGCCACTAAATGGTCACCCATCTCTGCCTGACCTTGCCAAGCGTTGCTTAACCTCCGATCGTTTACAGATCAGTGATTGCAGCTGGTTATGAGCGCCTCATCATTATTATTATCATCGCGTTATCATCGAATAAGAGCTTATCCTTAAAGTAATACCTACTTGATTTTCGGTCCTGTAAGATTTCGCCGACTGAAAATCACTCAAAGTCTCTGTCTCGCCGTAAAAAGTTAAGTGGGATGGAAGAGCTAAAAGATATGCCTAATCCATGCAAATAAGCGTTTATTATGTACGATACGAATGTAGATGGCATGTTTCCTCAATATTTACTCCTCATTCAGAATGAACGGTGAACAGCCTATGTGAGGAAGGCTCATGGATCCATGGGATACCTATTACCTCCTCATTACCGAGGCCATATCGCTACGCCGCCCGCCCATTAACTGCCCCAAGCCAAATTGTGCCGCCCGAATCAATGTTTACGATACTGTCCTTCCAACGATTAGCTTGCGTTACCTACATCTTAATTTCTAAGATATTAATTAATTCCCAGTTAGTTTGAAAGTAGAAAACTTTCAGAGAATTTAATAAGTAATCCTAATTAAACATTCTGTAATTTTATGATTAATTTAAGAAAACTTTAACACATTAGCTGATAAAAGGGTATTTACGTGCTTAAATATTATTAAAATTATCACAAGAAGTTAGATTCATTCGTGCCTAGGGATCACACATGAATACATTATCATTAAAAGCACCTTTGGAATGATTTATAGTTGAAATAACTTTAATTTAAGTGAAATTTTGCATTTAATGATCATTGATTCAGTTTAACACGTACGTTAAGTTCTGTTACTTCCAATATTAAACTAGTCATTGGATCACATCAGAGGTGAACATCTTAGTTCTCTAAACTTAACTATCGAGTCCATAATGAGTCGTCATCTTCATAACCTTATTTGTCTTTGGAGGTATTTTTGTGATGGGCATCGATCGGTTCGTTTCGTCATATTCATGTTAAGTTGCAACTACAGCATAGCAAGCAACTTGGTAGCGACAAAGTAGACTTAGGACTTAAGAGGTTAGACTGTCCTCCACTGTCCATTGAATTTGCATGAGCACTACGAGGAGCAAGCAGCTACCTATTAGAATAATTTCTAATTATGCCTCCAGTAATAATATCTTAGGAAATATAGCGATTCAAATGAAACTGTAGTAAAACGAAGAAATGAAAATATGATATTTTTTATTCCTAACCTTTTAAGAAGTAAATGTTCAGTTGATCTAAAGCTTATTTTAATTAGTTTAATAAAGGTAGTATACTTATGAGGTTTTAAAGGTAGTATAATTTTGAGCTTAGTCAAGATTCTGTAGAGCTAAGTGTATGAAGACGCGTATATGTAGAATTTATATCTACGTACTTTAGAGTTTTACTATAAGAAGCCGTGTTAACTTTAAGACCTGTATAAGATAATGTTTTGTGATCTGATGTTTTTTTTTTAATGTAATAGTTTTAAATGTAATAGGCAGTGATGTAATAGGGGAACTAGTTAAGTACATCCAACTTAAAACTAGCGTCGAATTTAATTTCAGAGTTTCACGTGAGTTGCAAAATCTTGATGGAAACGTTTCCGAGGCAGTGGACACGTACATCTGTGTACAATCGCCTCAATAAAAGAGTCACGCTTCTAGAGCCCTATGTAACCCTAGGGAACCCTCTACTGTATCGTAGTGCCCGGAAATAAAATATACTTTCAGACGGAGTCTTGAACGCCGATAAAGTTTAACGTTTGCAAAAAATAAAGTTTTTTTTATTGCTCAGTAAGGCACTATGACAGACGGTCCACCAGATGGTAAGTGGAAACCGCCCTTCAGGACATCTGTAACTGAAGGGGAGAAGACGCGGTTCCGACCTCTTAGGGACCTGTAAACATGCTCATTGCAGGTGTGCATGTAGCCCATATATACCATCTGAAAAAAATGAAATTTAATATTATTCAATAATAACAATTTCTTTGCCATATCTCGCTATTTTGAAACGCATAAGTCATTTATTATAAAAGCAATATCGATCATTTAGTTTAGACATTACTTTGTTATGGATTGTTAGGTAGACGTAAATTAAAATCGAGTAGGTATCCTTTAAATGCAAGGTATCCTTTTCCAATATACATAATATGTAATAGTACCATTAGGAAATAGTAAATTGTTAATTCAATTTGCTATCTGGAAAAGTTAACAGAATTAGTTATAAAGACTGCATTACACGTGTTTTTTACGTTTTAAATTTAATTAAAAAATTCTTCACGTAGTCAGTGAAGCCTTCCATTAATAAGGTCACTAGAAAACATCTGCCAACCCGTGCCACAATGGACGAACCGCATTCCTTGTTCAGTCAACGCCGGCCAATTTCGAAATGCCATCACTCCATCAGTTCGTGACTTCACTTGAAAGCAGCTTGGTGAACGGGTATTTTCTGTAAAGCAATTCCCAGAAATACAACCGTAGCTTTCACATTAAAAAAATCTTCGGCTATATTGTAATTACTAGCTGTGCCCGCGACTCCGTCCGCGTCCAGTCGGTGAAGCCCTTAACTATAATTTTGTCTATCGTATTACGTCAGTCTGCATCAGTCTGAGTTCGTCTGTCCGTGGCTGTCTATCTGTACCAGTCTATACCAGTAAGGTGGTAGAGTCTGACCAGTAAGGTGGAGATCGGCATTCAAGTAGCTAATTTACCTTCGTTTCGTATGATGAGGGAGAGAGCCGGAAGCGCAACCCAGCCACCTCCCCGTCCCCTCCCACTAACCCCACTCCCCTTCAGGTTGGAAACGTGCTACCGATGCCTTTGGTTGCAAGCATCTATAGGGTACGGTAACTGCTTAACAACAGGTGGGCCGTACGCTTGCCTGGCACCTTAGTTGTATAACAAAAGTTTGACTTTATTTGTCTGTGTGTATCAGTTTAGCTGTAAGTATCTGTCTGTCTGTAATCTATCGGTAGGTGAGTATCTCTGTCTGTACCAGTCTATCTGTATCCGTCTATCTATATCTGTAGTTACTCACAGTATCACGACTGAGCGGTTGGACTCCAGAGCTCAATGTTTAAGTTTGTACTTGATACCCATGTTCCTTATTTAAAACTAGCTGTGCCCGCGACTCCGTCCGCGTCCAGTCGGTGAAGCCCTTAAATATAATTTTGTCTATCGTCTAATCTGTATTACGTCAGTCTGCATCAGTCTGAGTTCGTCCGTCCGTGGCTGTCTATCTGTACCAGTCTATACCAGTAAGGTGGTAGAGTCTGACCAGTAAGGTGGAGATCGGCATTCAAGTAGCTAATTTACCTTCGTTTCGTATGATGAGGGAGAGAGCCGGAAGCGCAACCCAGCCACCTCCCCGTCCCCTCCCACTAACCCCACTCCCCTTCAGGTTGGAAACGTGCTACCGATGCCTTTGGTTGCAAGCATCTATAGGGTACGGTAACTGCTTAACAACAGGTGGGCCGTACGCTTGCCTGGCGCCTTAGTTGTATAACAAAAGTTTGACTTTATTTATCTGTGTGTATCAGTTTAGCTGTAAGTATCTGTCTTTCTGAATCGGTCTGTCTGTAATCTATCGGTAGGTGAGTATCTCTGTCTGTACCAGTCTATCTGTATCCGTCTATCTATATCTGTAGTTACTCACAGTATCACGACTGAGCGGTTGGACTCCAGAGCTCAATGTTTAAGTTTGTACTTGATACCCATGTTCCTTATTTAAAATGAGTGAGTGCTCCAGACTCACGGCTTAGGTAAGAGTCACTTCGCAACATCGTGCTTAAAAAGTTAGAGTCCGGAGTTTATCGTCTAAGTCAATAGTCAAAGCGTTTATTATGTTTAGGCCTAGGAGGGCACTTACAAGTAGTACTTATTTTACATGTTTTCCTTAAATTCTACCGCCGGATCGGAAACGCGACCTCGCCTGAGAAGTTTCTACTTGATACCCACATTGCTAATTCAAAGTTAGCAGGTCCTCCAGATTTATGGTTTAAGCAGGCAGTTACCCAGCAGCATCATTCCTGAGGGGTTGGAGTTCAGAGTTCAATGTCTATGTTTCTATTACTACTTAATTCAAAATCAGCAGGTCCTCTAGACTTACTTCTTAGGTAGGTAGCTTCCCTACGGCATTAGTACTGTGGAGATGAATTCCAGAGTTAACGTCTAAGATTCCGCGTGATACAAAGACCCGCTTAATGTTTTTTATACGTAATTAGGAATAAAAAACTAAATTTCTTGAAGCAAGGAAGATATTAAATTTTGACATGTGGTGCAAGGCAGGTATTGTCTGATTTTAAGTATAGCGACATCTAGTTAAGAAAAACGAAACTTAAGATGGTAGAACGCAGCAATAAATATTTATTGTTATTATTAAAATTAAGATTATATATTCCAAATAGTGTCGGATCACACACAACGTAGGGCTCCGTAGGGCTCCGCTCTGAATAGACGTATTTCAATAACTAAAACTTATTTTTGGCTAGAATTTCTGTGTGGTCATAAAAATTTACAATCTATTATTTTAGAAAAAAATATCCTAGATGTTAAGTTGGACTATTAGTCATATCCATGCCAAATTTCATTGAAATCAATCCATTGGATTCGAATGTGTGCGTGTTCGAATATTTAGGTAGTTTTTGAATGTTTTGTGGCAACCCTAAATTTTACCGAAAAAAAAAATGCTAGATGTTAAGTTAGACTATAAGTCATATCCATGCCAAATTTCATTGAAATTAATCAGGTGGATTCAAAGTTGTGCTCTTTCAAACATTTAGAATTTTTAAGTAGTTTTTTGAATTTTCTGTGGCAACCCTAAACATTTTCGAAAAAAAAAGTATCCTAGATGTTAAGTTAGACTATTAGTCATATCCATGCCAAATTTCATTGAAATCCATCCGGTGGATTCGAAGTTGTGCTCTTTCGAAAATCTGAGCAAACATACAAACATACAAACATACAAACATACCCACAGACAAAAATTCTAAAAATGATAAAAATGAATTCTGCTGGTCCATCTAAGTCCCCCCCACTATTTTTTTTCCAAATATTTCGAATGTACAGACGCGACCAATTTTACATTCTTATTATATGTATAGATTATGTAGTTCTTTTTGATTTATTCCCTTTTCTTTAGAACGTTTGCTTTCCCCTTTCCTTTGATTGAAAATAGGTATCAAAAAACGATGGCGCGATGATCTCAACACTCATCTAGACGGGTGGTATGAGAGAGTCTAAGACCTCGATGGATGGAAGAAGATGGTGAGACCTTTGCCCAGCAGTGGGGCAAAATTGGTTAAAAATGGATTTAGTAGTAACATCTGTTTTAGTAGTAGTGTTGACACATTGTCCATAGGTCATAAAGTCTCTATATATGATTATGATGATTATGATTTATGCATCTTTTTTTTTTTCAGCATTTATGATAATAAAAAACAGAATCTAAAAGGACAAACTTATTGCAAAAGACCTATCCCCTTATTCATAGAAAGTTATGATCGACTTGCAGTGGACTTACAGAACACATTTGTTCCTAAAAATGCTTTTAAAACCCATTGTAAACTAGCTAAAATCTCTATGAATAAGGGGGAAAGTCTTTACGCTAACTTTTTGCACAGAACCCACGTCACGGGACGTCTTACTTCATTAAATTATGCCTCAGTTTAATAACCCGAAGGATCTCAGTTAACTCGTGCTTGTGAGCTACGGGAATCTGCGTCGCCTCTTGCTTCATGCCGTGCCCCGAGGGAAGGCATTAACAATGGTTGCATTTCGATACCGGAGCTGACTGGATCTTGACCTTTTGCTACACCGTGCTAACATGTAATTCAGTATTTTAGGTTGGTACCTATGTACTTAATATAGGTATAAAGGTAGGTCTTTAAAGTGTATTGTATACAGCTAACATTATTTATAGTGTAGTGTAGAGTTTTCAATGACATGTAACATTAGCAACATATCCATAGACGTACCCAGCTTTTGTTTAGCCTAGGGGGGGTCAAACCAGGAATTTATTGTTGGTAAAGGACAGGTAAATAGGACTTAACTATCAGTTCAATTGGAAATGCCATGGGTTCTTTTAAGGGTATAATCAAGCATCTATTAAGCATTGTACCTACATCCTTGTTTTGATTAAGCTTTCAAATTGCGAAACCTCATTATTTAATTAAGACCGACCTAGAACACCCGCATCATCTTCTAAATTTAGCACTTTCAGCTGGCTAAACAAAATTTTTTGCCGCCTTGAATTGAGTCAAAATTTATCAGTAAGCTAATTTATAGTAGCCGCAAGATCGCTAAGGTTTATCCATTGGCGGCGTCTGATTTGTCACGCCAGCTGATTCATTAGACGGGCATTAATCTTCAGTAGGGGTGTAGGGAGCGGGGGGCGACGGGGTGCCGGCAACTGCCTTGCTGATAAGGCTTTACTTTGTTCAAGAAGCCGTGAACAGGCTGGGACATTGGGCGTTGAAAGACACTGGGATTCAATTAACTAAATTTGTCCTTTGGTCTCCACTGTATCGAAGTGAGACCCTTGCTTAAGTGTTTGCCCGCATGTGGTTAACAAACGACCAAAGAGGTTCCCATATATGGGTTATTCGTAAGGTCGTAAGGAACAAGATAAATTCAACCAGCAATGAAGCTATAGTCTTAAAAATCGATATTAAACAATCCAAGCCCTGACCGAATCCCCGTCAGCCGTTTAAGGCTCAATTAACTTCCGACTGCGTAAACATGTTTCGGACACAAGAGAGGCGCGTCAAACAGTTCGCCAGGACGGATGAAAGCGCACTCCGGAAATGGAATAGCGTACGTAGAGTCCGGTAGAATAGCTTTCAATAGAATTTATATAGCAAAATTGGTCTCGTTTCTAAAATCGTGGACCAGTTTGTAACACAATGAAAAATCTTTGTTGAACTTTAATAGCCGTTCGTGCAATTGTATTTTAAACCACGGGAGAGTGTTTAATCTTCCGACTTTAAAGCGATAGTTTAAACTCCCCACGATCGATCAACTACCAATGATCTTACAGCCCCAAATGTTATAGGGGTAGTACCTAAGTAGGTAGGTACTTCACCGGGTATTAAATAATGCCATACCTACGTAGGAATGTAATATTAGGTGATATGAAGCTATTGTTATCAATATCCAAATAATACTATGTCTAACTCTACATTAGACGCGAGATTCCTTACTAATACGTAGCTAATACCATTTTATGGTCCTAGTTCACGATTTCGTATTTATGACACGACTAAACGCAACAAAAACTTGTTTTGACAATACATTAAGCATTATGTTTAAGCGCACCACATTGTGTTTCTTCCACAGACGAGTCAGACGAGCATGCATTGTGAAGCGTGGATGTTCGCGTTATCCATTACGGTAACGAAGTTCGCGCCGGATGATTCATTCGTGAATGTTTTCTAGTCTACGTCATTCGCCATACCTACAGGTGTGTTTCTGATGTGTGTGATTCTTCCTATTTTTAAACCAAATACATTACTAAGAAAGAGGGAGACACGTGACTGTCCAAAATAGTTTTTCCTACTAAACGGAGTCCACAGACAAAGTACGACTCAGTCTACTACATAGATCTATATATGTATAATGTTGAAAACATGTCGGTTTTGCCAATACGACTCATCTTCCGGTGAATAAGGCCTAATTATGTATTTAATAAATTAATGGTCGAATTGCGAGTGATGTGTGAATTTCGCTGCATGCAGTGTGCGCTGATCACACATTTGTGGTTGCAATGTTAGAAGGTACCATATCTGCTAAAATTTTAATTCCAGTGTGTTAAACTATGTATTTGCTACACCACAGAGTAAAGACTAAAGAAAGAGGTGCCCTTATTAGATATTTGTATGAAACAAAATGTGGTCATTGTTTTTTCATTTTCATTTTACTATTTACCGGTAAATAGTTGAACTACTCGCTTCGTTTTATGTCGATGTTAGTACTAGGCCGACCACTCGGCCGACTTGCTTAGGGTCAGTCCCCTTAGTAACAGGTGCTACACCAATTTTCGGGATATGAAATTAATTTATGGATGACTGCGAACACTGATTGTCTGAAACATTGTTTTTATTTTTTTTGTTTGTGTAAATAATAGCCGATGTTTGAGTTCCAATGGCAGTACCTTTTCTTTACCTAATTAAAAAAGTCTGAAATTAGGTACTTGGTTTAAATGGTAGGTACCTACTATTTAAACCAAGGAGATTAGGAGACAACATAACTTTAGGTATCAAATTTGTTTCCTTAAGTTTCTGTAGTTTCTGAAACACATGCCTATCCAAACTGAAGTAAAAGGGATATAAATATATTGTAACATAGCTAGCGGTAGGTAGATATTCCAGTGGCAGCGGTCTAGTTAGTGTGGCGGAAAGTTTCTAACTTGACAAATGTAAAGTTGAACGTACAAACGGAACGGCCGTATGCATTTAGTTGAGGGAACTTTTCGCTTTGAAAGGAGAGTGTTCAGTTTCCACCGTATGCTCGCGTACCCAATATCCGTGTTGCAGCGAGCATCGCGCCGTCTGTGCATTCAGTCGAGCGCAGTCGCGACAATTGTTTAGCGCATCGTCGCGCGCGCCGGCTCGCAGATAACAAACTGCGCTCCGTCAAGCTTCTCTCGCCGGCTGAAAATTATTTAAAGCAAATATTATTTTTTGCTCTAGCAAAGTTCTATTGACACAATTTGGCGGCTCCCCCAAAATACGAAATTCCCCGATGAGCCGGAGTTGGCTCGTTAAGTTGTTGTGTGTACGCGGGAGTGTTTGCGCGTCGCCCTCAAAACCAGCAAACAGTCTCAAGTTACACCCTCGCAATCTCTGAAATAAACATGCGACGAGGCCGCTGCTGCTAACAACCTTAGCAACTCAAGCCGCGGGAGCTTTACCAACTCCAGCTTGAGGATTAATCTTAAGCAAGATCCGCCCGTGTGTGTAACAAACTTAAATTACAATCAAATATTAATGGCGACTGTTCTCCTGAAAACGACGTGACGCCGCGCCGCTCCTCTGTGAATTCCTTAGGGGAATTCCCGCAAAAGTATTTAACCGCAAATTGTTTCCTTTTGAAGGATATATCGCTTTAACAAATGCAGATAATTTACGCGTAATTTACACAATCAATAATTTTTTTATATGAATTAAAATTAACTTATTAATTACTTAAACTTGAACAAGCGAATGAAACTTCATTCTATTCAAACATTGAAAAGACTTATCAGAATTTCAGTCTGAACAGTGGTTAACAAAATTATCTATCCATAATACAAGAGCAATTAGATTAATCATCTCACCACAATTTAAATTTTAGTGGGAGAGGCGAGATAAAGAATTTGTTACAAGTTAGGGGCGGGCAAACTCCTAGGGGCTAATTACATTGTTACATGACAAAACTTTTGGGTCGGCACAACTTTCTTTGCGTTCCTTGCTGGGGCTTAGGCTCTGTAGAGACTAATAAAATCACCTCTGCATCAGCGCACATACAATGTTATTAAACAGCTGATATAATATTAACTTTCATCATATTATTTACCCGTGGCAGGAAAAGGTTGATTTTTCTGGTGATTTCTGTTCGCTACTCGTGTTGTTTATCGGTTTCCGAATGGCCTCTTTCCCATTTGTTCGTTTCGTAACGATGGATTTTGTGGTTTGTGTTTGTTATGTTACATTGGGGGATGTAAATTAATCAATTTTGCTACCTACGTGGGATACTGAAATCAATGTAGCATAGCCAAGAGTATTGCATTAATTTAGTTGTAAATAAAAATATTATAATGTTGGAGTGTCTGTACGACTGTCTGTATTCATCCGTCATCATCCATCTATTACAGTGCGATGTTGGAAAAGCTTTTTATTACTCCTCGGCTTTTAAACACGGACAGACTATTGTCAACTGTAGTTGAAATCCTCAACCTGTAATGTACTTTATTGTACCTAAATAACTCGTAAACACTGTTGCGGTATGAGCTAGCGGTGCTTAAATTATTTAAACGTTGCGGGAGAGTTAGTTCAATAAGCCTACTTACGGAACGGTTCCTAGTGGGTAGGGGTACCTATGTTGGAATATGTGTGTAAGTGAGACAGGAGAAATAATAACGTCCACAGATTAATAGAAGTAGGCAGATGTAGTCTTGGCAACAAAGGATGTGAAGCTGGGTAGCATTTTATGTGTGCGTGACAACTAGGAGCGGCACTAGGGGCACATACGTCTGTGTGCGTGTAAAGTTGTGTAGTTATAAGGCGAGATTGTATTCGCTTTTTTGTTTTGTATTTGCTTTGGTGGCCTCACTTTCGTGTTCTATGCACTCCATCTGTAGCTCCTAAATCTATGATAACGTCCAACTAAAGGCAACACAGCACCCAGCATAAGATAGTGTAACGCTTCTTTAACTCGTTAATTCAGATCTCGTTGAGATCGACAAGGCGAAACCATTCCGAAATTACTGTTCAATGACTCGTCGACTTTTCTTCTGTGCTTTAGTCATTTTCTTGAAAGTAAAAACCTATTGGTTAATATAAGTAAGTCGCAGTGGAGTGTAGTAGGAAGATAACAATCGAGCACTCAGTTTGACGGAGTCATGCGAGGCATCTGGACGCACCAATAAGGTAGGTAAAAGCAATAAGCTGATAATAATGATAAATGACATATTAATTATTTCTGTTATACTCAAACTGTATAATTTAGTTGGGAATATAAATCATGTTGACGCATAATATAAATTGTATCTAGTTTATCTCATTTCCAATCATTGAAAATCAAGCGCGTTATCGAACTGACATTCACATCGATACAAACCCGATTCAAAACACATTCAACTTTAATAAAACGAAACCGTGAATACATTATTATTGTTACTTTGCTGTGATGTACAGTCAAACGAACTGAATTGTGAGCCACACAATATCCTATTTTCGTTTGAACTGTCATCCTACTTAATACCTATTATAAATGTGAAAAAAAGTGTGTGTGATTTTTTTTACCACGTATGTCCATAACTACTAAACCGATTTTAATGGAATTTGAAACGTAGATAGTGTAGGCTCTGGAATACGACATAGGCTAATCCAATTTCCACGCGGGCGAAGCCGCGGGGCACAGCTAGTTGTAAATAAAGCTGGTTACCAAGAAAACGTAAGCAATATTCGACATTATGATAAGTATAAATATTAGTAGGTATGTAAAATAGTCAATGACGTTTTATATTATAGACACGAACACTAGTGCTCTACCTAGAATAAAAACAGCACATTAAACTATATCTACATACAAGCTATATACGCCACCCCGGTTGTTAGAATAAGCGCGGCGATACACGGACTGCTTGTAGCAGTTCATCTCGACCGCTAGAAGCGGTCGCTGCACGGCGAGTAGCAGTTTCAATACAAAATTTCCATTTACCATACACGAACTGCTTGTAGCGGTCCGCGCGCCTGCGCGTTGCATTCTATATAATACCGGTGTGGCCAGCTGATGACCATGTGAATTTCCCACCAATTTTATTCGAACTCCCCCGAAAATTCACTTTTAGAAAAAAAAACCTCCTAAATAGTTTTTACTAATTTTAAAGGAGTCAAATTTAGGGGGTAAATAAGTGGGATGGGATTTTTTTAGGGGCGTTATATTTTTAGGGGTAACCCAATCTAAACAATCATATTTAGTTGCCCTAGCGTAGGGATTCCCAAAGTGGTCGATATTGGTTACATATCGACATAAACGAAAACTGATTTTGGGGGTCGACGACGTCTAAAAATCGACCCCTATTAATTAACACAAGTTCTTATTTGAAACTTTCAAGATACCGTATAAGTTGTAACTATTACGTATACCAACTTGTTATAAGAATGACTGAATCACACAGTTTTTTTGTTGAGTTCATTTAGGAAAAGGGGCGTCTTGCCAAAATAGTTTGGGAATCTCTGCCCTAGCGGCTTAGCGACATCTAGTACGGTTCCTCGTTACTAAGAATGCGGACTTGAAATAAATATGTAGTTGAACTTATATAAAAATTAAGAGAGTATTTTTGATTTTGTATTTCTCCTAAATGAGCAAAACCAATTTTTTTTTTTTTTTTTTCAAAAAACGAATCTTTGCAGGTATTTCGAAAAAAGTTGGGAACAATTCACATGGTCATCTGGCAACATTGGGGATTTGATCTAAAGCGACCACGGATGTATAATGAAGGATTGATGACTTGAGTTTTTGGTTAAGAAGTAATTAAGAAATTCAACTTTATTCTCCTGCCTTAAGGTCTATTATGACAATTCTTAGACAGATAAACGAACCGAGCGAGAGGCCCCAGTTGGGACCGTGTCCCTCTCACTCCTAGTTGCCATGCCAAAATAATATTATCGTTCGGTAGTGATTGGTAGTTTTTAAATCAACCAAATAAATTAATTTATTATTTATCGTGTCGTGACTATTGTTTCGTCGAAACATGTTGGATTCATAATGATCATTAAATGATCATAATGATCGATAAAAAAAAAAAACAATGTAAAAAAGACAAGCCCGCTGAGTTTCTTGCCGGATCTTCTCAGTCGAGGTCGCGTTTCCGATCCGGCAGTAGAATTTTAAGGAAAAAATGTAAAATGACAATTTGTAAGTGCCCCCGTAGGCCTAAACAAAATAAACGCTTTGACTTTGACATTTTTAATTTGTAGTCATATATTTTTTATAGCAAGTAATATTGAATATTATTTATATTTTGTAAAAGATCGGATTTTTTTTATCGTTAGATGGTAACATTGGTAATAATGCTCAGCTAGGGTGGCCATAAAACCACATGACTTTGTCATCCGTTTGCCGCAGTGGTTTGACCGTAGGCCGCTGGGCTCATTGCACCGATTGGTTGAGGGTTCGATTCCCGTCGGGGAAAATTTTGGAAATAGCCTTTTCGTAATTTGCTCTGGTCTGGGATAGCTTCCAGTCCATTGGACGGTATTTATAGTAGGTACAAGCGTTGCTTAGTTTGGGACCTAATAGTTGATGTATTGTCTGGAGATATTTATTTATTTATCCATTGTTTGAAATGTTTATTTTACTTGTAGAGTGGCTACCAACGCGAAGATGAAACATAGTAATAAGGTACTTTCTTTTATATCTTCGACAGGCATAGAGAAACCTCCGTTAGAGTTATAAAATATCAATCATGTGCGTTACTCATGTACCTATATAATACAATAAGTACGTTAAAATTTTATTATTGCGTGGACACCCTAGTAGAGGGACACTGTACCACTATGGGCCCCTCTCACTCGGCTCGTTTTTTGTGCTGCAGTAAGCTGTCCAGTATTCATTTACGTTCGTGGAAACGACCTGTCAGAGAGCGGCGTATTTACAAATTATAATGTCAGCGCTCCATAAAGTTATGATCGGTTACAGGTTGGAGTAAGCCAACAAGTCAACACAGAATAAGTAGGTACATTCACTTGTCAGCCATATTACTCCATCACAAGGTCGACGGAGCCCCGTGCATTTAGGGTCACCAGTAACCTAACACGTAACCCACGTCGTAACCTTCGAACCTAACCCTAACCTAATGGGATCTAGGATCAGGTATACGGCAGTCAGGATACGGGATGCGAGAAATGGATTCGGGATTAGCCATACGGGATGCGGGAAACGGAATCCGAGATACGGGTTCCGGGATCCGGGATAAGGTATACGTGATCTGAGATCAGAGATACGGGGTCCGGGATACGGGAGTCGGGATACGGGATCCAGGAGCCTGAAAACGAGTTACGGTATCCGGGAACCATGAGACGGGATTTCCGGAATACGGGATCAGGAAGACGGGATCCGGGAAATGGGGTCCGGGATATGGGATCCATTCTTTTAAATTGAAATTCTACGCGGACGAAGTCGCGGGCAAAAGCCATAAGTTATATTTTGGAAATACGCATCGACCGCTCGCCGACTGCTTGAGCAGTCCGTGTATGGTAAATGACAATTTTGTACTGAAACTGCTGTTCGCCGTGCAGCGTCTGCTTCAAGCGGTCGAGATGGGCAGCTACAAGAAGTCGCGTGTATCGCAGCTCTAAGATGAATATAGTACATTGTGGCATTATGAGATACATAATTAGGGACCACGTGCGCGTGCAGCCGTGCAGCCGCTACGTTGGGTGGCGCGTGACTGAGTGAATGTCGGGCAGTTACCTACTTTGCATTCATGTTTCCAAAATAGGCGCGGTAAGTCGCATCAAAAAGTTTAATGCATTTTTGGAAATAGTTGAAAATAATACGTGAACAACTTACGGTCTCGATTTCATTAACTTAATTTATACATTATTATGTTCATGTACCTAACTTTTTAGCTTTTTTTTTTCTATTTTGTGTCATGCATAATTTTCTATGTACCTAATAATGTTAATGCATACCTATAACGACCTAGATTAGATTATACATGATTGTATCGGAAATAATTTACATCGGCGATATCGGAAATGTCTCACTAACGGAATAATAATAAAAATAAATACAGGAAACAATAAAAGATCGTATCAATAGCATTATAACAAAGATATTATATTTTAGTAGAAGGTCACTTCACCAAAAATTTACCCCGAGAGTTGAGATTGAAGTATTATTTTTATGTCTATGGAAGAGATTTTTTAATCGCTTTTAGACAATCTGTATTTTTTATATTAATACAACAAATATTTAGGTATACTTTAGAAGAGAATTTAGCATAACAATATCTCTAGTATTTTCAAATATAAAGTAGCCAAGTTGACGTGGCCAGAAGGCCCCACTGAATAAAATTAATAACTAAACAGCGCCGTTACCCGCGGAGCGGTCTCGTGGAGCTTAATTTGCATACCTGAATCAAAATGTTATTGTAACTATAATACAGTTAAATGGTTGCCGAACACCGAGGAAAATATAACTAAGCACAAATGGGGTGGGTAATTAACTTGACCGTAAAGATTTACCGTTAAGGTTGCCGTTGTAGTATCATGTAATAAACTAACTAGTGTTAAACTTTAACGTGTAGTATCATGTATACTGCAATGGTAACCTTAACAGATAATCTAAACAGTTAAGGTTAAGTCAACTGATAGGTAAATATACCTTGCCAATAGACTATATCAGTGTAGTTCTTATTTCTATGTAATGAATTCTGTAGAGTTACCTTACTGCAGAGTGGGAGACACCTTGTGTGGGCTTATTCCTCAAAACTCCAGAAATCATTCCACCTAACTCCAAATTGAGTAAGTCATCATTAAGTAATCCACTTAAATCCAAAAATTTTCGAGGCGTACAGTGTAATGTTTATAAGTAATATAACATTGTAAGTATCCCTTATTTGCGGTTTTAAAAATTAGACAGTTCACTGTTTTTAAGTAAGTACTTAGAGTATATTTATAATAAAAAATTAGATGAAACAGAATTTAATCCAGCATAGTTTACGAAATAACAGTATTGTGCTCCAACAATAAGACAGTTAATAGACTTTTTTAGTTCTCATCCAAAGGTTTTCATAAGATTTAATAGTAAATAATTTTCAGTAGCAAATTTTATTACAGAATAAACGGGAGCAGCATTATTAAATTTTTATGTAACAAAGGATTTGAGATTTTCATGAAAGCGTATAATAACCATATAACAATATATAATTTTAAGAATCAGACGGTCTGCATCTAATGGCCAATTTACTATGACGATGTCTTTATAAAAAGTACTATGAAATTGTGAAAGAATAAGCTATTTTATACAAGGCATAATTAGATTCGATTGTAGATACATACACATTTTAAATGCGTCTTTTCGTAGGTCATGCATGTAACACACATACACACATTACATACATACACTACACGCACATACACGCACCACGGTACATTTACGCATTGATGTATTAATTCAGCAGATAAGGTACCTTCTAGCGTACCATTGCATTGTGGTCAAAACATATAAGGAAGAGGGAAAATAATCTAAATATATAAGAATCAAAGTCCTGATTGACTGACTGACTGACTGACTGACTGACAGACAACGCACAGCCTAAACCGCTGATCGTAGAGACTTGAAATTTGGAGGGTGGGTTTGTCTTGATGTGTAGAGGTGTACTAAGAAAGGGTTTTTTGAAATTCAACCCCTAAGGGGGTAAAATAAGGGATGAAAGTTTGTATGGAAGTTCGTCATTTTTGAAGTTAGAATTATGAAAATTGCTGATTAGGTGTCTTTTGAAAAATAAAAAAATATGGGTTTCAGGTTTTTTGAAAATTCGACCCCTAAGGGGGTAAAATAGGGGATAAAAGTTTGTATGGAAGTTCAGTCATTTTTGAAGTTAGACTTACTTAAATTGGTGATTAGGTGTCTTTTCAAAAATAAAAAAGAGTAATTTCAGGGTTTTTGAAAATTCAACCCCTAAGGGGGTAAAATAGGGGAATGAAAGTTTGTGTTTAGATTTCTTTCGTGTTTTTGGAAATTCAACCCCTAAGGGGTGAAATGTGGAGTGAAAGTTTGTATAAGGGTGGTCGAGTTTTGTTATTTTGACGGGAAAGGGGAAAACGGGGTCAAGGGATGTTTTAATAAGTCATCCATATCTCGATATTGGTTATGATTGCTTATTTGAATTGATCAGACTGGGGTTTCCGTATCTTTAATCATTTTGACGAGAAAGGGGAGAGCGGGGTCAGCGAATGTTTAGTCATCCATATCTCGAGATTGGTTATGATTGTTCATTTTAAATAATCAGACTGGGGTTTCAGCGTTTTTAATATTTTGTAGGAAAAGGGGAGAACGGGGTCAGCGAATTTTTAGTCATCCATATATATTTTTTTGTTTTTTTTTTTATAGGACTGCGGTGGCAAAAAAGCGTACGGCCCGCCTGATGTTAAGCAGTTACCGTAGCCTATAGATGCTTACAATACCAAAGGTATTGCTCGCACATTGCCGACCTGAAGGGGAGTGGGATGGAGGGAGGGGGAGGGGGGGGTGGGCTTACGGCTCTCTCACTCATCGTACGAAACGCAGCTGTAATAGCTGCTTTACGCCGATCTTCTGTGAGAGGGTGGTACTACCCCGGTCGAGCCAGCCCGTTTATGAGCTGCAGTCAATTGGCTACAGCTTGGCTCTACCACCTTCCAAATATCTCGAAATTGGTTATGATTGTTCATTTTAAATAATCAGACTGGGGTTTCAGCGTTTTTAATATTTTGAAGGAAAAGGGCAGAGCGGGGTCAGCGAATGTTTAGTCATCCATATCTCGAAATTGGTTATGATTGTTCATTTTAAATAATCAAACTGGGGTTTCGGCGTTTTTAATATTTTGAAGGAAAAGGGGAGAACGGGGTCAGCGAATTTTTAGTCATCCATATCTCGAAATTGGTGATGATTGTTCATTTAAAATAATCAGACTGGGGTTTCAGCGTTTTTAATATTTTGAAGGAAAAGGGGAGAGCGGGGTCAGCGAATGTTTAGTCATCCATATCTCGAAATTGGTTATGATTGTTCATTTTAAATAATCAAACTGGGGTTTCGGCGTTTTTAATATTTTGAAGGAAAAGGGGAGAGCGGGGTCAGTGAATTTTTAGTCATCCATTTCTCGAAATTGGTTATGATTGTTCATTTTTAATAATCAGACTGGGGTTTCAGCGTTTTTAATATTTTGAAGGAAAAGGGGAGAGCGGGGTCAGCGAATGTTTAGTCATCCATATCTCAAAATTGGTTATGATTGTTCATTTTAAATAATCAGACTGGGGTTTCAGCGTTTTTAATATTTTGAAGGAAAAGGGGAGAGCGGGGTCAGCGAATGTTTAGTCATCCATATCTCAAAATTGGTTATGATTGTTCATTTTTAACCGACTTCAAAAAAGGAGGAGGTCCTATGTTCGGCTGTATGTATGTTTTTTTTTTTTTTTTTTTATGTATGTTCACCGATTTCTCCGGCATTTATGAACCGATTTGAAAAATTATTTTGCTGTTCGGTAGATCGTAGCTCCAAGTTGGTCCCATAAAAAAATAATTCCTAGAATCGACCCCTAAGGGGGTAATATTGGGGGGTGAAGGTCGTCTGAAAAAATTTTTTTGTACGAATGACTTGAAACTTAATATGTATATTTTGCATAAGAAATAATGAAACTCATGTTTCAGGATTTTAGAAAAATCCCCCCCCAAAGGGGTAAAACGAGGTGTTGAAGTTTGTATGGAGAGTTACCGTTTATCTCTAACGTTTATGAACCAATTTTTCTTTTTAAACTGTTATTTGGTAGGTCACTAAGTTGTTTTGGTCCCATAAAAATATCATTTCGGAAATCTATCCCCAAAGGGGGAAACTAGGGGTAGAAGTACGGTAGAAAAATATATTTGTGTCCGATTGACTTGAAACTTAGTATGTATACTCCATATAATAAACTAAGAAACTTTTGTTTTGGAATCTTGGAAAAGTCACCCCCCAAAGGGGTCATTTGGGGTGATAAGGTTTGTATGGCGCCACAAAAAATCATGAAATAAAATAAAAACCGACTTCAAAAAAACCTGGAGCACTAAAAAGCCTGAAATAATATTTCTATTACCACCACTGCCTACCCCTTCGGGAAAATCAGGCGTGATGATGTGTTATCGAGTATTTGGAGTCGGTGCCAATCTTGGTATGCCGAGTCTACCTACTATAAAAGTAAGAAGATAGATTGGCACCGACCCCAAATACTCGATAACACATCATCACGCCTGATTTTCCCGAAGGGGTAGGCAGTGGTGGTAATAGAAATATTATTTCAGGCTTTTTAGTGCTCCAGGTTTTTTTGAAGACGGTTTTTATTTTTTTATAAAAATAATTTTTAAATAATCAGACTGGGGTTTCAGCGTTTTTAATATTTTGAACGAAAAGGGGAGAGCGGGGTCAGCGAATGTTTAGTCATCCATATCTCGAAATTGGTTATGATTGTTCATTTTAAATAATCAGACTGGGGTTTCAGCGTTTTTAATATTTTGAAGGAAAAGGGGAGAGCGGGGTCAGCGAATGTTTAGTCATCCATATCTCGAGATTGGTTATGATTATTCATTTTAAATAATAAGCTGAGCTGAATATGGTAGGTACTACTTCAGTTTGATCCCATAAAAAATCATTTCGTAAATCAACACCCAAAAGGGGGAAACTAAAGGTAGAAAAGTACGGCAGAAATGTTTGTACCCGATTGACTTGAAACTTAGTATGCATAGGGTAGGTGAGGGAGGAAGGGGAAGACGTAAGGTAGGGGGAAGTGGATGGGGGAGGGGAAAGGGAAAGGTAAATGGAGGGGGAGGGAGCAGAAGGAAGAGAGGGGAGGAAAAGGGGTGGAGAAGGGGAGGGGGATTTGGGATTTTGGCTCTATATGTATACCTACCTACCAAAACACGCATTCACCGAATTAGGTACCGTGATAAAGTTTGTATGGCTCCAATAAAAATCGTGAAATAAAATTATTTTTATAAAATAGCAAATACTGACTTAAAAACCCTGGCGCACTAAAAAGTCTTAAGTCACTTGCCCTGTTTTTTTTTTATTTTGAAGTCTACGCGGACGAAGTCGCGGGCAAAAGCTAGTTTACCTATATTTCAGTCGTGATTTGACGACAACAGAATTGACAGTGGTCCGCGATCTTAATAACACACTACTAATAGTAATACAGAATAACATAAGCGGATTACTCCCTCACATATTAAGACAAGAGAACCACAGGAATCTCGCCCGACTAAGATGGCGGTGTCTCTAGAGATATCGTTACAAAGGCCTCGCTCCAGATACAGGAGCCGATTGACCAGCGGCCAGCCATTTGCTCGATGCTTTCACTGAGACCTACGCAACCATTACTGTATTACTACAACGATGTTACGACACTCGGGACGTATACAGAGAAAACACGAGGAGACAATTTTATTAGTATTCCTAATGTAGCGCGCTAGTTTTTCTGTACACTTTTGAAAATATACTTAGGTAGTTTCTTTTATTCTCTTAGGTAGAATTTTTCCTGCCCTTACGAAATCACATAAGCCGTAAAATGTTTCAAGTAAATGACAAAAATCGACCAAGAGCGTGTCGAGCCACGCAAATGATAGGGTTCCGTAGCCATTTCAATAAACGAAAACTTATTTTTGGGTGGTCATAAATAGCAGAACCTTAACACCGTATGCAGGTAGGTACCGATTAGCCTACACATTATTTTAACATTTGGAGGTTAAAATATCGCAAACGGTACGTCTGATAATAAAATGTTCTTAGGAACCCTTATTTAATTTGAAAATACCTTTTCAACGATACCCCACATGATGAACCACGTAAGAAAAAAAAAATATCCCCACTTTTCATGTAAGGGGAGGTACCTCAATAAATTTATTTTATAACATTTTATAATTTTGAAATGGAGATCTATTATTGAGATATTTTTGTGCCAAATTTCATAAACTTCAGTTGAAAATTGTAGCAGTTATGACACTGTGACAGAGTGGGACAGACATACAGTCGGACGGACGGACTGGATGATCTTATAAGGGTTCCTCGTAGGGACTACGGAACCCTAAAAAAAGTAAACGAACGAGCAATATTTCGTCCATACACTGGGTAAATACCCGGTTAGATGAGGCCATATTTTTTTAAAAAGAGAGCCAAACATATTACAATACCAAAATATTAAAATTATAACCCTACATCGGCGATAAATATTCTCTTATCTTTAAAATAGGTAAACTAGTATCCAATGTATTAGTAATTCTTAGTTTAAAATAGTAAATGCATTCATAGGACATACTTCTTCAAGAAGTACTAATGCCTATGAATAAACCAAACCAGCCACAACAGATATGATTTTACAGTACCTATATTCGTAGAAACGACATAAAAGCATGCACGTGGGGGTAGATAAGGAAGTGACACGGTTTCCTCGCGGCTGCTGGCTGGGCCTTCATCTCGCGTGATTGCATTACAATCGGAGTGCGTGCGCGTACTCGTGAGCTGCGGTTTATCATTCCTTACCTTTGTGTGTATAAGATTTCTAGGAATATGGGTGGATTTATGAGGGGTTTGTCAAACATAAATATTGTTCTACATTTCGATTGGTTGGCTTCTAAAGAATCTTCGTATTTTTGTTACACCGAACAATATATGCTTATGTTGCAGTTAAAATTTGAAAGCATAATTCAGTATCCTCTTGATAATAGCTGCAACTGTAACTGAAACATTGTTTCATTGGTATATACGGTTTATTAGTTAGACTATATCTTACATAGTTACTTTATCTTGAGGAAAACAGAATTCTTAATCCCTTCAGAATCTTAAAAAAATTGCCAAACCTATTTGGAGACGAGGAAAATCGGCGTTCATCTTCCAGCAAAGTATGTTATGAAGGCTGGGAAATAAAATAACAAATTCCGGAGATTGCGAGCCGTCTCCGTCACAGTAACTCTTACATATCGCGTCATTGTAATGTAGATATCATGTCTTATGGCGACGCAGGTATTCCGCCAGATAATCCCCCGCGAAGAATTTCATATTTCACCGGCAAATAAGTAGCGTATTATCTCGTGTCAGACAGGTGTCGCTTCAGTCGCTCACCTAAATTCATCTCTGTGCCGGCAGGTGCACGCGAAACGACGCCCTAATCCGACCCTGGCGCCGTGAACTGCGGCCCTGAATTAAAGGTACCTACATATAAACTAAGCATACACTAGGCACATTTTCTAATAAATAATAAGCTCGCGCGTTGGGCATTCTTGCGTAATTTTAGAAGTGAAAATGTATCCAATGCGAAAGAGAATTAAAGTATTTTTTTACTTTGAAAAAAAAAATACAAACTACTCACGTATTATACGCGGTAGTCGGTTCGATAAGTAGTCGTGCATAGTTAAGTATTTCTAATCAGAAAAATCTGTAATAGGCCGCTGGCAATATACACACTGTGTGATGCCATAGGGGAGGAGAAGAAAAAAAATACAATCTGTGAAAAAAATGGGGTGCTTAATTTGTCGTCTCATACAATACTATTAAATATGGACAATGTGTGTATGTGTGTAACGTCACGACTTTTATCCCCATTCGGGGGTAGTCAGAGGCTTGAGTGGCCATACACCACCACATTGTGGAGGTATTAACCAACTCAAAGCCCACGTCTCACCAGATAGTCAGGACCCAACGTGACAGGTGGTGAACCTTGTCGCCGTGTATAAAGGAACTGACTATTACCTAATCCCGAGGGATAGGTAGGTTTCCTCACGGACAATGGTATGGACAATGTGCAGTTTAGTAGGAGTATGCAGCTTAGTAGGACCTCAATTTGTGTAGGTAAGTAGTAGTATTTGTGTAATCGTCCGTAAATTTCATACTTTATATGTGGTGCATGGTTAGTATATACTCTTCTTATTCTAGACAGCTCATGCTACCATCAGCCCAGTCAGGAACTACATTATACTAGTGCTTAGAATTTGGAGCGACGAAAAGATAATTTATTAGCTGTCTGCTAATGCTCTTTGAACTATATGTTTGATGTCGCAGTGTTGGTATTCCCATGACGTATAAATATCACTTAAGTACTGATATTATAAATTAAGGTTTTGATTAGTTTTGGCAAATAAGTATATTCTTTTAATAGAAGCTTTCGTAGCGAACTACGGTCTTTTTGGCTGTTTGAACTACATAGAGCTTTAATTAGACATTGATTTACTTTTGGTGATAGGCATGCATAGTATTATAGCATGCTATTAAATGTATGTACGCTGGTAGAGTGGTGGTGTACTTAAACGTAGGTTACAAAAAGTAAGTAGGTACATAATAATAATGTTATAAGTCAGTTTTTATCAAATATATAAATACGTGTTATATTACTTACGGCCGAATACTCAAAGGCTACTTATATTTAACTCCCACTTAGCGTCGGGACCCACCTACGCGCTGCGTCGTCGCAGGTGTCAGCGGGCGACAGATGAAGCGGGGAGGGTGACGTGCCAGTACAAAATCTTGCGACGACGCAGCGCAACGCAGCGCAGCGGGTGGGGCCGGCTCTTACCAGTTTGAGACGACGTTAACTGTCATTTTTTGTATGGCGCGTCAAAGTTAGGCAGCTCTCAAATTTAAGTTTCGTACGAGTATTCGGCCGTTAATTTTATAAGTTAACGAAGAGATTTTGATAATTAATGTGTGTTTTATATTGAAAATTTGCTAAGGTTTCATGGAACATCTGTGGCTGTGCTATCAATAAATTATTTGGAGGTATTATTAAATACCTTTATCCTCAAATTAATAGGTCGTTCTAGAAAACTGTACTTCCATAAATCACGAAAAGAATGGCGTAGGCAGGTAATTGAACTTTACACGCAGTGAATAACTCCGCAATTTATATTTCATAGAAAAGCTTTCGAATATCCGGTTACCTAGGCTTTTACGAGGCTTAAATGAGGCTTAAACCAATTTTGATATAATTATAGGTAGGTAGTCTCTATTAGATATCTTAGATTTTTGGGCTCTGTTGCGTCGTTATATGTAGCAGCTGTTTCAGGATCGTCAGATACCTTTTATCCACTAAATAAATATGGCGTTTTCAGTTTTTTTATAGAATAGCTGTCGACCCCATATTTATGTGGAGGATAAATGTTATCAGAGAATTCTAAAACAGGCTCTTGCACTGACTAAAGGCATAAATCTCTGATATGTTGATATTCCTTATGTTTCATTTTGTAAAATAAAATATACTATGTGCGTCCCATTTATTAAATGTGATTTCGGAAACTTCACTGCAGCGTTACCGCAACTAGTCAACCATAGATCAAGAGCTCTGATATACTACTTTATATTCCCCTGATTCAGCAGAATGCTTGTGAAGTGACATAAAAACAAAGAGCAATAAAATAAATTGCTCCTTTTGAATTACCCCATCAAATACCACTCGGTTACAATGGAGGCTTCCTGATGAATTATCAATTTTCTCTTTGTCACACGCCAAACAAAAACTCGCGATCATTGTACCTGGGGATCGTGTTATCTTGGCAGTGACATATGGCCATTATTTGTTTGTGTGAGTGGGTGTACGTGTGTGTTTACATCGATCAATCGGTGGCGACAGCCGGATTGAAAGTATACTCGGCTGATGAAATAGGAAATGTACTTATTCGAAGCTTTTAGCCAGTAATAACCTCAGGCGTTGTTAATCTTAAAGTATCTATAGTCTGATTTTAATTAGTCGAAGTAAACTGACAGGTGCTAATGTCACTTTTCGATATAAATAGAACAAATAAGGTTCAAATTCATAGAACAGTGACATTTATAGCTGTCAGTTTGCTTCGTCTAATTAAAAATCAGACTATATGTGATTATACGTGAAAACAGCTAGAACCGCCATACTAATATACAATTGTATGATCAGAAACGTTTTTACTATGGCCATCATACTACTGTCGATAGCTTTCTACCAGTCAAGTTTCTACCAGGAGTATTAGCATCTAAAGAACGCGGTGTTTTCCAAAGAATTTGTGCGCTAACTTCAAATTTTGATATTCATCACAAGTAGACATGCGGGCACACAAACAGTTATTAATTACTAAAGTATTAACGCGTAGGTCGCTGTACCTGTACCTAATGTAATCCACGCCGCGAACAATTTGTCATTGTTATAAATTGAGGGTATCAGCGTTTGGGCCGTGTTCGATCGTCAAGAATTGGATGCAATCTTGACGTGTGCTACTGACATTTTTGAGGTTAAAAATATGTCACAAAGTCAATGGCGGCGTCTTCATCAGGCGCATGCCTCGCGCGAGCACTCACTTTTGACGTTGGAACGCATAGACGTAATGTCATAATATGAGTGCTCGGGTGAGGCACGCGCGCCATATGGACACATCTATTGAGTGCACTTTTTGCCACCAGGGCGGCGCCACGTTGAAGTGTCCTGACATTGACATTTGAGAGTTCTGATAGGCTCTCTCTGTCTTCGACCAGAAGGGCTAGACAAGTGGCTGTCGTCTACAAGCGTTCCTTCAAATCGCTACGCTTCATGTATGGAAATGACATAAGTCACGTGATCTACATAGCAACTTGTTGTTGGTCTACATAGCGACGTTTGACATTTCCATACATTGTGGGGTCTATTCTATTCTATTCGATTAGCGTTCATGCCACTTGTCTAGGGAGGAGTCTATTCTATTCTATTCGATTAGCGTTCATGCCACTTGTCTAGGGAGGCTGGTGACAATTTGTTTGTAGTATCACTGACAAGACTTTGTCACGCATTATGTCGCACCTAGTCGCTCTCTCTCTTACATACCTAATGCATGGGAGACAATGAGACAAAATTGATTTATCTCGCGCTTTGATTCGCCACGGCCAGCTGTGCTAGGTGCTGCTGTGAAAAATTTCAATGCGATATGAACATTTCACCCGCGAATTCACGCATAAGATAGAAGTTTGTCGTTCAGAATAGCACCGCTGTCCAATCAAGCGACATCTGGTGAGCTGGAATTTTTTGCCCTCATTGCAGTCCTGCCTTCCCACATATCGACTATTCTACAATCGTCAATACCCATGGGACAGTGGCATGCATACGATACGGTCCATAGATAAGTTGATGACAATACAAGAACATACAGCGTATACAGCGTCCATACGATAAAGAGCTGATAGGATTTCAACGCCTGAGGCATCTGAGACGTTCCATTCAGGGTTGTGCACATGTATTTATTTCTTTAGAAGAGACGGCAATAACGGACTAGATTGTTTTATCCCTACGACCATACGGCCCGCAGCACGAAGATAAAACACAGACTTTAGTTAAGGGCCCATAATACCCACCTCAGTTTGCCTAATATGATCCTCCGTTACATACTGCAGCATTAACTTTGTAATAAATGATGTTAGAGTTGTTCGAGCAACTATGTTTAGCAAAAACATGGTTCCTTAAATTTTCTTGATAAAATATCTCTATTAATTTATTGTCAAATAAACCTTTACTTTTCAATAAGTACTGAACATGAAATTATACAATTTAGTATACTAAAAGAACTCGGTATAACGCAGTGGCTATGTTTCTTCCATTTTTGAACTAATCCTTGTGGAGAAAGCATCACAAAAATTTAACTAAACTGACAGATATTTGAAAATGCGCTAATCGAGGTGCTAATCTGAGGAATCAGATGTGTACTAGTTACTTAGCAAAGATTTGTCCTATACGAATTCGCGGTCTTGGCGGTGACGTTCAGACCATCTTGTGAATAAAGTTTAAAATAGGTGGAAATATTTGCTTACATAAGTAGTGACGGGTTTGTAGCAGTAGATTTGATGCGACATTGTATAACATAGCTGTATTTTCTGCAATGCACTACGAAGTTTAATTACTGCTTGCAGCTTAATTAGTTTAACCACCCCGCTGTGGTTTGACTTGACTTTTAGTTGTAGTTATTCTTGCACTTCAAAAAGCTGCCAGCTCTATCAGTATTTTGATATGGAATCCTTGGAGTCGTACGAATTTTGTCTTCGTCGCGCTGTTCAGTATGCAACGCTTGTAGCAATTAAGCCGTAACGAGAATTGTATAATTTGAACAGTTGCGGTTTGTCATACCGAAGAGGTAGGACTATATCATATGTGTAAGGAGCTCGGTTTAAGGTTATCACACACCATCGGTAACATACTAAAATACGACAGGTCACAGTTGTGCCACAATGGCATGTATCAACGGTAAATAACAAGAACCATTTCATAATAATAACATTTACTCTTTATTGAGTGGTGTTTCGTAATAAAAAAAAATGTCGTTCCTGTACAAGCGAATATACATTGGACACATTAGTCTAAATCAGATTTAGTAATATTCTTGTTCTATGAAAAAGTAATAGATGGGGAGCCGTAGAAGGATTTTCTGGATTTACTCGAGCGCCTCAGATTAAGATAAGGGAGATAGCTTACATATTGATAAGAACCTCCAACCAGTATGAGCCCTTAATATTTGGTGGGTACGCTCAGGGGAACCAAAAAAAAAAAATAGACCATCTTAAAATACTCGAACTCGTCAGATTAAGATAAGGGGGATTCATTACTAGTTAAGAAGTGTCAAAAGTGTGAATTTGATCGTCAGTCTAAAAAATGGGAGCATCTGGAAGTTTCACTGAACACCCCCTCTGAAATAGTTTTTTTTTATAGGACTGCGGTGGCAATAAAGCGTACGGCCCGCCTGATGTTAAGCAGTTACCGTAGCCTATAGATGCTCACAAAATCTGACGCGCTCGAGTATTTTTATTTTTTCATTTTATCATGTTGGAGCATGAAAAGTATGTATGTATCTGACACGCTTGAGTACCTATTTCCATGACATTGATTTTATAAAAAAAATAATCTTCCTATCAGCTCATCTACCGAATCTAATAGGTTTGGGCGACGCCGGAGTAAATCCACAGTTAGCACGCTGGGCTCCCGGTACATAACAGGTACTTTGCAGTATTAAACCAATTGGCAATGTGAAGTCCCTTTTATAACTTACGTCTTTGAATTTGCGAATTTACAAGCATCGCACGGAAAGATTTGAGTAATTTTATTATTTTTCCCCCGTCGCGCACTCCTAATTGGATTGCTGTAATTCCAATGAATCACATTGCGAGAAACGAGTCTCATAATAAAGCGGAGACGGGAAGACATTATTAATGCTCATTGATTGTAATTGAATGTTGAAAAAACTTAGCATATTTTGATGGTTTTCATGTAGGGTCATGACTACAATGACAGTAAACGAACTATACCACGGCCAACGAGAAGCAATACAACAATAAATAGTTCGATTATTTGATTGAATTAGTTGCATCTAACGTTTCGCCTTCATTTATTTTTTAATTAACCGGCATATCAACGAGCTAGCCAGCGGTGACCGACTTGAACTCGTACAGTATTACCGTTTCATTGATATTTTCTCGTTGGGCGTGGTATACTTACTTCGTGTTCTAGTATTAAATAATAGGTCCATGTATTCAATTTCATAATACGCTTATAGCACCGTATGTGTGATTAATTACTTTTTATTTTATTAATGAAACGGCCTGTCGATTTGATCCCTAGTGGCTCGTGTGTGGTTAGCCTTAATTTAGATCACCTCAATTGAGAGTTGATTCATGTTCCTTTTCCATTTCCCATTCTTACTTGTTCTAATTTCATCTTCACCAAACATTTACTGACATGCAATATATTTTCATCTTCATAAATCAAGAACAAAGGGATAAAGCTCTTTGTATCAAGAAAAGGTACAATGAAGCACGAAATTGATACAGCAATACTGAGCTAAGGTTGATACTTTGAAAATGATCGTTTATTATTGGCGGCGAGTATACCCAGCTGGGTATTGGTCGGGCGTTGTTTGTTCGAGCTTCCGGCTGTCAGACCTAAACCAATACCGTAATGACATCGACCACTCACCGCGAATGCCTTCAAAGTTATATCCATTGTCTTTATTCAATACTAACCTGGGTCAGTGCGAATGAACGGTCCACTTAATCAGCTATCTTGGTATCGCTCGCAGTCCTATTCTGAATAATGCTATTAATATTCATCCAAAGGGTTTGTCCGTTCACGTCATTTACATAGCTATTATTGAAGAGAGGTGCGTGATTTGGGCTGTTGTTATAAGAACTCTATTATAATAAAATATCAAGAAGTTATTTTCAATAGAAAATGTGTCTACAAACTTCTATGAAAATTACTATTAATGTATTCGAAGTCCTTCAGTTTCAGAATTTAATAATGAAAGCTTCTACAATTTTAATGGAGGAATGAAAAAGTTATAAGTATTTACCAAAGACATATTAAAAACTTATAAATTCCTTGGAATTTACTCAAATGATAATAATGGGTGTATGACAAGTAATTTTCAAAGTCTGCACTGTAGTCGAACAAAGTTTCATATGGGAATCTCTTTTTAAATCTCTGCACTCCATTCTGCGTTTTGCTTCCCACGCATTTCAGTTTGTGCCGATATAATAATATAGATATTTCCTCTAATGCAATAAAGGAAATGGAGGGTCGTAGGAACAGGTAGCCATCCAAGTGGCTCGGTGTTTCCGGAACACAACGAATTATAGGAAAACGGGAAACATTATTTGTTCATTTTTATGTCCAGATCATCAGATCTATCCAGCATACGATTTTTGCTATTGAGGGTTCGGACAACTTCCAATTGTCTTTGCATCCGTAGCTGTGCTTAGTGTGCTATACATATCGATTGGGTCTTTTGATAGTACGTTCAATAGCCACTATTGATATTTTCGTGAAAGGTTGTCTGTAAGTCATTTCACGTTTGGTAACTACACTTTCAGTATGCATAGACTGTGGTTTACTATGGATAACTAGCGAAAACGCACACAACATCACGGCTTTATTCCCCGAAAGTCAAGGATTCTGGAGGCACTGGTAAGGCGACTGCGACGCGACAGCAATCTAACCCCTATAAATAAATGGCGGTGGTGATTTTCATTGGCGGCGTCTTCATCAGGCGCATGCCTCGCGCGAGCACTCACTTTTGAGTCGGAACGCATAGACGTAATGTCATAATATGAGTGCTCGGGTGAGGCATGCGCGCAATATGGACACATCTATTTATGTCACATAAATAAGCGAATATAGAAGCACCATCACCATCACCATCGCTTTACCAGTGCGGCTACGGCCTCAAAGCAGCAATGAATTTAATAGTTAAATTTCCAAAAAGTATTTTCCTTAATATAAATCCCCATTGTTAAGTGATATCATAAAGTCCGGTTGTCAGAGAATAACATTAAGAGAATTGCAAGAAGCTCTGGGAGGCAATAAGCAAAAGAAATCGTTTGCACGGACAATTACATTTGGCCTCGGAGACTATCTTTCTTGCAAGTTTCAATTCGCATTTCTTTATTGGAATCGAATCCATTAGGCACCAACTATCGGCTGGATAAAGGTGGGTTCATATAAGTAATCGATAGTAAAATAAATATTATCGTCGTAATGTAACTAGTACACATTACCCAATATTGTTTAACGACTTTTTTTCATAATTTGGATCAGAAATCTTAAGGTTAATTATTTTGTAGAGATCCTTAAGTAGGTACCTACCCTAAACCAAGCTATAGGTTTTTCTTTGGCATGACGGCTTATAACGTAACCATATTTTGTTAAATTCTTCGTTACCTATTTTCCTTTGAAGAACAAGCCGTTTTAAGAATGACGTCCTTTGAACAAAGTACGTAGTTAATTAAAGACTTTCCTAAGAGTGGAGCAAATTCTTATTTTATTTTTCGTAGCTTCGAGTTCAAATGAAAATTTCATCTAATTTGCGAAAACGTAATAGTGTACAACAATACGCTTGTTGCGTCTCTACATCAAACACATTCTGTACTAAAATGCGTCAGCATACAAATGAATTCGTTAAACAGATTTAATGTAGCGCATGATTTAGATAAGTAATTTACATTTTTGCTTTTCATAGCTTAAAATTTTATTGTTTTTTTCCACGGGTAGCTGAATTTTATGAATATAATTTTAGGTAATAAAAATATCCCAGAGTCATAAAAACAGAGTGCGCTAATCGCCACACTGGGCGGGCGGGTTGGTGAGCGAAACACGGGGAGTTGTAGAGGTCAAGTTAAAACCTGGATTCACACAACAATAAAGTTGTTATTGCTCAGAAAAATTCTATCGTCTCTATTATTTTTTTTTTAAATAGTAAGCGTTCTGTTATTCAATTACTTGTCTCTATTGTGTGTTGGAATTGCGTTTGTTGTCAATTCCCGTGTATAATTGAATCATGCGAGCCGTTCCATGTCCTATGGGACTTCGACACGCACGCTCAAAATCCCTATGACACGCTGTCGTACTCTACAAGTACTTGCTATTCAGTATTCTCTACAATAACGATCAATTTCAATACTATCAGTACCTATAATAAAAGCGTGAGCTAAATGTTGATTCCTTCAAGCCTTGAAATGGCAATCTCATAGTATGAGAATTTGATTAAGCTGCTACCGAGCAATGACCCGAACTATAATAAATAATACTCGAGGAGCCGATGCAAATGTTCCTATTATACTGAATATATACGCTGATCAAGGCTACCAGACGATGGGAATTTATGCGGACCGTATTTGCCTATTGTATTCAGCTGTATAAGTCTGGGGATTTCAGCGATAGACTATGAAGCACCTTATTGATACGAATTTTCTGGGGCACCTAACTGAATTGGTATGGCCTTAAAAATTAAAAAACAAGTGCTTCTAACTCGTCTATGTATAAAGTTCTAAAAACAATGGAACACCGTTATATCGGTTGTTTATTTCGTCAATTTAATTATTAAAAACGTAATCGTTACAATTATAAAAATGACAGCGTCACATTACATCACTATCATGCAACGTTACATTACGTTGCCTAATAGAGAGTGTGCCGGAAAAAATTGTAACGTCTATGATAATATTTTCAACAATCTGGGCACTATTAATTACGGGTGTCAATAATAATCAACATCATATTCCATCACATCATTCAGTATATCACATCAGAGTAACATGATACTTTTAAAAACCACCGTGTTGTCAGTCGTCTATTTGCGTTATATTTCAGTACAATAATAAAAAGTTGTTACTGTTGTTTGCAATATACAAGGTGTCGCACGTGTGACGAGCAAAATTAATTAACATCAGAATATAACGATGTACAAACTTACATATGTTCATACATAGAGCCTTTAGTATTTCGAAATTAAGCACGTTATGAGGTAAGTTCGCAAATAAACAAATACTCGAGACATTTGAGCGTCACGTCTGTATGAAGTGAGAGCAAATTTTCGGGTCACCGCTTGACGTCGCTGCTTTCGAAATGTTTTTCTTAAAAGAAAAAATATTTACCGTGATTTGCTTTGCTGAACGTATTTTGAAAACTTGTTTTTTGTGTTATCTTTTAATACGTTTTAACTGTTTTAACAGGTTTTTCTTCTTTGTAGATTTAATATCTTGAGGTAAAAGTAAAATTACAATAATATTAAGAAAATTTGAGCAAGGTACCTACTAGAGATATTAATAAGTTTATTTTTGGATAGCTATAGGCTTCTTCCTTTTGTAATCAGAAACTATTAAAACTGTGTTATATACTTAGTTAGTAACTTTGATAAGTTTATATTATTAGTAAGTCAGAGCATGTTATATTATGTTTGGCATTATTTTCGGGAGAAGCACAATTTCCTATTTCGTTTATTCTGTCTTAGATTCAATCACAATATTGAACAAAAGAAATAGAGGGCTGTCATTAGATCAGGTAGCCAGTCAAGTGGCTCGGTATTTTCCGGAACAATACAAAGAATTATAAGAAAACGAAAGTCACCGTTCGTTCATTTCGTTCCGTTTCCACGCCATCAGTTTTTAGTGGAGGCGGGGGTCCGGCCTGATAGTTCGGACAACTGCCTAATTGTCTGTGTTCCGATAGTTTCGCCATATCCGTAACGATATTCGATGCACGACCGTTGCTATTACAAATGTTATGTTGTTTATTCCCGTTAATACTCTCTCTTTTCCGAGTAACATTACTGAGACAATCGCTGATTGTTATGAAAGATATTCTTAGAGCTCGGATGTTGTTTGATGTTATTGCAATCAAGCGACGGCGCCCGCTTCCTCCGAAATCGAATACGAACTTGTACAAATATATTCCTCGATGCTTAGAAAAAGCTTTATTTTATCGTAACAACGACGACACAGTAGGATGAAGCTATTGAAGCTCAACGGATGAGGCAGTGATGTCGAAAAAATACACACAAATAAATACTTACAAATTATTTTTACTAAATTGTTGACTTTGTAACAAAGAATATTATTACAAAGAAATCCTATATACCTAGATAATGAATTAAAAGCATTTGAATTAGCTTTGTGAGTTATATAGTTTTGTATTACTACTGTAATATGGTAAGTACTAACTACATACAGTATGTGCCAAGTAGTTAAGTAATCCACCTAAGAACAATATCGTTAGCCGTTTCTCTCACTTGAAACTTAGCACTTTCCCGAAAGATAAGCTTGGAATACTTTTCCTAATTATACAAATCTCATATTAACCTCGCCTGAGCTCGACTCACTCTCAACTTTATCTAACTTACGCCATTAATTCATTTGGAGCTCCTCTGCGAACGTCTGGTTTGTTTGCCGTAGATATTTTCAATCAATACACACTTAGGTAGGTATCTCCTTTGAAATGGTATTAGCATTTTTGTGGTAAAGCGCTTTTAATTAAAAACCGCGATTTATCTTCAGAATGAAATAGCCAATCACGGTTTGAATAATGAATTAGAGTAAATAAATAAGAAATATTAAAATTTTGATTAGGGCTTTTTGGGGTTGTGGAATGGAATTAGCTACAATAAGTTAGAAAGAAGCAATTTTTCAAGTAAAAGGTTCATTAGGCTACAAAAAGAAATATTTATACAAAACACAGCAAGACGTATTCATACAAAAAATACCTTTAAATTAAATAGGCGGGCTACCCTTAGCGCCCTATCGCACGAGGCAACCATGGTTGCACCACCAGCGGGTGATTCGTTCGATAGTCGACACCGAACTGGTTGCGCTACCAAGCGGACATCAGATGCGACACCGTCAATACAGCTCTATACATTTTGGTTGGTGGAGCGACTAGTTGCGCTACTGGTGTCTCTACTGGTGTCCTCGTGCGATAGGGCGCTTATATGTATATGACTAAACACCCGTCAAACGCGTTGTCAACGGGTGTTGGGTTTCCGGCTCTCTCACTCATCGTACGAATCGCAGCTGTAATAGCTGCTTTACGCCGATCTTCTGTGAGAGGGTGGTACTAACCCGATCGAGCCAGCTCGTATATAAGCTGCAGTCGATTGGCTACAGCTTGACTCTACCACCAAACACCTACACCAACTTACAGAAATAGATAGCACCCTTGGTCTTTTTTTGAATGCTTACCCTCCAACGTCTACGAACCTTGCATAAATCACATTTCTCACTACTATTGCCATTAAATTATGATGTCGTCTCCGAGAGATTCCTTTGTTGCTACACGGAGAACGCACAAGGAATGCAATTGAAGCGTGCCAGCTTTCCTGAGGGATGTCTATACCTCGGCCAGTATGTGAAACATGTTCAACAGACCATGCTTCGACGATTATTATTATGATAGAGTCTTGAAAGATAGAATCGATAGTGTGTAAAAGATGAGCCTGCAAGAGTGGGATGGAAGGAAAGTTTATTACAAAATATAGCTCTATCGAGAATTCGAGAAAGATGGAACTATCTGCTCTCTTTCTTTATAAGTATCACAGGCTTATAATCCACAATTTATAGCAATTGGTTGAAGCGTTGGCTGCTCGGCTTACTGCATCGGTTCTAATTTCGGAAACGTCCTTTTCGTAATTTGCCCTGGTATGGGTGTCACTGGGATCGTACAAGCGTTGCTTAGTTTGGGACCATACAGTTGGTGTGTATATTTATAATGGCAGTACAAAGCACGTTTGTTGTGATAAAATAATTCAAATTTCTATTTTAGGGGTCGCTTTCTGAGATTTGAGTAGGTATACTAAGCAATATAGGTACGCAACGTAGGTACCCTAATTTAACATTAAAAGTGGGATCCAAGAATGACCAACTCATTTTGTGTAAAAGTAAATTAGTTGAAGGCCTTGAAGTGGCAGCAACACAATGTGAAAATTAATCGAGGACTAACAGTGACCCGAACAATCCTATGCTAATTTCCCTTTCGTGAGGAATGAACAGCTCAGCCGAATAGAGCCAGTGGTTCCAAATTAGGCCTAGGTAGGCTGATACTTTACGACTCTACTATGTGTTGGAAATGTTGAGGTTTGCCTAGATTAAAGTTTTTATCCACGACATCGTTGGCTTAGAACGATAAGTTTTCCAGCGACAGTCAAAGTGTACAATCACACGAACATTACTTTATTTTGTAACTTTTTTGCGATGTTTTATATTATTAGTTTTATTTAGAGCCTGTTTAGAATCATCAGATAACTCACATCCACAAAATAAATGTGGCGTTTTGATAGATATTCTATTGAAAATCTGCTGAAATTCCATATTTATTTGGAGGTAGAAGTTATCTGACTATTCTGAAACAGGCGCTTATACTTACACCGGCATAACTCTTTAAAACCATAGATACTTTTGATAAGATACATTCTTATTAAGTACTCCCATTGGCTAGGTTGGTTAAGCTGTCTCTGAATATTATTAGAATGTTTACTACATCTGTACATACGAATATATCCAAGATCTGTCGGATTCATGTTTGTGAGGCTGCGAAGCAAAGCGTTCCGTGTCAGCATTTATGTTAACTATTAATACACATTGCTGCGTTTAATATTCTGGAAATTCTTGTAAATATTTATTGAGATATCCGCATTTTTTCCAGAAATCGTTCCAAAACTAACATAACATTAACATCAATGATACGGTCGTGGAGTAATCTTCGCATGTTATTTTTGTTGGACTTCTTTTTCAGTTCACTCGTTCCAGTTTCCAAGTTGAAGTTGGAGCCATAAATCGTGCGGAGCGGAGTGTACCTACGTCGATGCCGGGACCCACTCTCGGAAAATCTCACGGACTCTGTTAGAACGTGAAGGGATTAAATCCCTGCTTAGACTTGCGATGTCACTTGAGAGATATATCGCCGGCTCTAATTGCGTATATTACGTGTAGAGTGAGTCAGTGTAGAATCAGCGTTAGGGAAAAAAATTGAAAATCGTAATTAAATCATGTACTTACATGCTAAAGATGCTACTATAACAAAAATCCGTATCGTTCAGGCTTCGAATTTTAAATTTCGACACATATTCGTAGTAAATTTGTGTCAGAATGACAAACGAACGAAACAGATGGTCCGATTTTGTAATAGCCCCTTTGTACCTATCTACTGTTGTATGTTGTTGCTTGACGCCGATGGCATAAATTTGCAATGAAGATAGATTGATATCATTACAATATTATTCATAAGTAAATTAATGGGTACCTCTACTCTGGTGCAGATACCAAGAATTACTTTGATGACTGTACCTACATATTATTATCTGTGTAGTTAATGAATGACAAAGGTTAATTGCACCGCTATAAATATCTTGGCTCATTTGGTGCGTCCAGATCCATCACATGCCTCGCCCGAACACTAATAATATGACATTTTATCCATGCGTTCCGACGTCAGAAGCGAGTGCTCGGGCACGGCATGCGTTTAATGTAGACGCAGCCATTATTGTAGGCAGGCCGAGGGTTGATCCGTACCTTCAAAATTAGTTTGCAGATAAATTTAATTTCACGTTTTGACACTTGTAATGGCATTATTTTCTCACTTGGGACTGGCCATTACGTAGGTAAATACATAAATTATGAACTGTAATATTTCAAGAGAAAAAAGTTTTATAGGATGGAGTAAATAAAATAAATAACATCATCACGTTTAAGTAGGTAGGTACATTTTGAAAAAAGTAACGTCTGGTTAACTTTTATTATCCACCAGATAAATATTTGTCAAACCGCCATATTTATTTGGTGGATAAAAGTTATCTGACGATTTTGAAACATGCTCTAATACTAATACTTTTGCCATTTACAGTGCACAATTCCAGACAGGACTGCGTTAGAATTCCTAAGTTAATAAGCCACATAACAGTTTTTGAATCGAACGTGGACCCTAGTGTTATTAGAAAACATTATAAATATCATATTAAATAAGAAAAGCAAGGAACGTATCTAAAACTATAGGAAATTTACCATAACATATCCGTTTCCGATGCCATATCGAGCCCAGGAGACGACCAAGAGCCTCCAGGCTTTCAATATGATTATTTATTTTTCCATATCTATTGGCTTTATGTTGATACGTCGTTTATAATAAAATGTGTCCCTACAGTGTAATTGAGGGGTCCTGTCTACCCCAGGTATAGATAATGTTGAAAGCGTGTATGTCGTTACCTCATGCAGCTAATGCGGTTTTAATTAAGTTAATGACCCAATTTATAGGCTATTACCCTTTGCTGGGTATGTGCAGGAGTCACGTCAGCTTCTTGATTATAAAATTTATTAGGTAATGTGAGGTTGTAGAAAAAATATGAACCCTTAATACATCGTAAAAAGTCGGTACATATATTTTAGAGTGTTCTGCAGCTCGACCCCCCAATTGTTATAGCTTGATGATGTTGAATTTTTAAGTCTCAAACGTGGGGCTACCTAATAGTGAAAAACCGCGATGATGTCGGTTAGGCTGTTTTACCGCGGTGCATAAACATGCATACAGACAAAAAATGCGAATTCATATTAGAGGTTTTGATGAATATTGGGAATAGAAATAAATGGTTTTTTTCTTCAAATATTTTTTCCGCCAATTTCTTTTATCTCTAAAACTATGCAATTTTACAAACCATTTCTTGAATATAAGCGACTCTTAAATACAGTTAACACTGTTTTCTACGCCGTTTGATGTAAGGCCGCACCATGAAAGTTGTCACAAATATTTCAAAGGCCCACAACTCGGAAACTATGATAGTTACGTATAGTTTGTAGGTAACTACATGTTGTACTAGGTATCTACATAACAGCTACCGTATACGTACCTAAATTATTATTTCGTACTTTTGAAACACTCGGTATAGATTCGTACACTTCTAACAGCAACTGCTGTTTGGTATACGAAATGATTATGCTCCGACAGTATAGATTGCCCGCTGGTATTTCCAGAGTATCTTATTTAGTAGTGTAAATAAGAAAAGAAATAATCTATGTCCTATGGTTCTCTATGTATACTTACGCACAAAACCACAGTAACTAACTACAGCCGGACAAATATCCTATGCAAATGTTGATTTTACCGCACAATGGATGGCCGATTGGGCATGTTTGTCGTACTGTTGTTATTAGAATTTTAATTATTGGGGAAACTACCGCTGCGGATATAAATATGTATCTAATCTAACAAATAGTCACCTATTTGTGCCCTTTAATCCCTATGATTTAAATCCTGCTCGCATTGAGGGGAAGTGTGCCCGATGTAATGTCATCGTCAAAGTCAATTCGTTTGTTTGTTGATGGGGAACTTAAAAATTGTCAATTTTCCTAAACTTTACAGCCGGATCGAAACGTGAACTCGACTGAGGAGATCCGGTAAGTCACTCAGGCTTTCCTTTTTGTCTAACAATCTGACGTTGCAGGACAGGAAATCATTAAATAGTGTAGCGAAATTATCGTAGAATATCGTACCTGCAGTAGTACACCGTACACCAACCAATTGCAGTGTATCCAGTGGAGATTCTGAACAGCGCAACTCCACTCAAGTTAATTGCGAACATCGCAACAATGATTTACTACATCTATCTCGTCCCTCGGTGCTCGCTGTACTGGCTATCCATGAGACGACAGTTGTATTACAATGAATTGCTCGCCATGCTGGACAATTTGTGGGTCAACCCGACATTATATGAAATCTTTATGTGCTAGCCATCTGCCCGGCTCCGCACAGCTTTTCTCTACCATCTATACATTTAAATAGAATTTGTTAAAAATATAATCCTTTCTGATGAAATTCTCTCAATGAGAGTCAAAACCGCATTAAAATCCGTTGCGTAGTTAAGAAGAATTAAGCGGACCAACAGACGCGGGTAGGGATTTCGTTTTATACTTAAATAGAGAAGTTAAGATTGGTTCCAGTCCATCCGGTTGATATAATTCGGTGCAAATACATTTGGCACGATGTGACTGATAGGTTATGGGCAATGAAGAGGCCGTGGTAATACCACCCACTCACAGAAGATCGGCGTAAAGTAGCTATTACAGCTGCGTTTTATACGATGAGTGAGAGAGCCTGAAAAGCAGTAATCTTATGAAAACTCCTCAGAAAATATTCAGATACAGAATTATACAGATAAAATTTAACTATCAAATTAGTTTGGATGGCTCTACCACACTCAGCTAAGTACTAAAAAGGGGTCTGTGTGTCGGTCTGAACTTTATTTAACTCGTGAAGGATAAAAGTTGGCGGCACAAAGCGAGCACGTGAACGCGGCAAATCCAGACCAATTAAATTAATTCCAGCGCATTAGCAGCCACCGAAATAGCCGAATCGATGCCGAATCAAAGCTAGGTCGGAAATTAAATGTATTCATTGGTAACATTTTGATTTACTCCCCGCGTTCACTAAATCTCCTCTGTTTTATTTACGGCCCGCTTATTACCTACGTACCCGTTATTACATTTCCAATATTGAGATGGTAATAACTTATTTATTTTTATTTTATGTCAAGCAATTAAGATTGAAATCCTGTAACAGTGAAGTTTCACAAAGTAAGCAATTCGCTTTGAGTTCCGTACGGGGATTAAGTACCTACAATGTTCCGGAAATGTCTGCCAGAGAAATCACAATGCGAATTATAAGTGGGTTAGGTGCCCACGGCTGAAATCACAAAGTCACGCTTTTGATAAACGAAACCTTGTGAATTATGAAACATGATGAAACATTTTCTTGGGTTCCTACGAAGGCTATTTCGTTAATAAATTCCCAAATTCCCTCGGAGCTTAAAATAAAACACTTAGTTAATATTTTGAAAAAATATTTACTTTTGTACATATTTACATAGGTATAAAGTGAATTTACAAAAGAATTCATAACAATTTGTGGCCACAAATAGGTTAGTTACCTTTAACTTATATAGGTTACGTATGTATTTGAAATAGTTACAACAACGTAAGTTACTGACAGCGTTCAGAAAATGTTGCAATTTGTGAGCAATCTATCGTGTTATATACCGCATCTAGTATGATTATCTATAAAATGTTACCGATATTATAATATGTACTACCTTACACATTGAAATAATATTACTTAATAGACATAAAATTACCACCCTTTCGTTCTATCTACACACACTCACGCACCTACAAAAATCGATAACCGTACCGTGTATAAATTCAACTACAGTCTGTTTGCAAACATTGACATCGTGGTGATAAAACGTTATTTACAATTTATATTAGTAGGTACGACGGTCATCACCTAAGCAGCAGCGAGCACACAGCCGCGGCAGCTATGTAAACGGCGTGCGTGTAGTTGGGCTGGGCGTCGCTGGAGAGTGCGCTGGCGTGGCACTCGGCCTCGTCCGCGCGCAGCTGGATGAGAGGCACGCGACGGCGCAGCTGGTCCTTGCAGGTGCCACTGCGCACCGCGCGCCGCAGCTCAGCGCCCGCTTCGTTCTCCTGCACCCAGCGGCGCAGCCACGCCCCCAGCCACGCCAGCTCGCACTCACATCGGAGCGGGTTCCCAGTCAGTATTAAACCTCCTGCGACACATATCAAAATATTAAGGCCATTCGTCTACGGCGCGACTAGCAAGGAATGCAACCGGTTAGTAATCTAAGTTACAAACTTATTGGTAAGTCGCGCGTGAGTCGTCCACGACGCTACTACTCAAAAGGAACGTAAACTCCATTCAAAATAAAATACGGTGAAAATCACGGTAGCAGAGTTTATTTGCGCGCGACGTCGTTTACGGACCGTCATTGAAATATGACATTATTGCAACTTATTAGTGATTTGAGTTTACAACTAGCTTGTTTTGAGTCACATTGTGGTCGAAGAGGCTAACAGTTAACAGTTTAACACCCAGCGAGAGACTTGTCTCGTCTAGAAAAGTTTTGAGTAGTGTATTAAGAATTAAAACTCATTATGAAGAGTTGCCAGCCTTGTGCGCGGTGAGAGGCTCGGTAAATTTTAATAAAACACTAGAATTTGCTTGTGGTTCACTCGCGCGACTGTACATATTTGATGAACTACCTAGCTTGTTTTAGAGATATTGCAGCGTTAATTATAAGCATGCTAAATATTTAAATTGTTTTCAAAAGAGATTTACTGGCTTTGCTACGGGTGGACCGTGAAATGTAAGAAGTTTAACATTAAACTTTAAATAGTTTAATAATGACGTTATGAGTTCTTTTAACTCAGCGAGACTAGCATTGAGTTTCCTACTTTTGAAACTTAAATGAGGTTAAAAAGTGCAGGTTTGCAGGTTTTTAACCTCGTTAAGTTGAGCTGCAGATGTGGTAGAAATAAAATCAGCTGCTTTAAAATGAAAACTTTATCTTGTTTATTCGCAGTCGCAGCTGTGTCCGTCCGTCAGCGATATGTATTTGATGTGGGATTATATAAAACATTCAACAGTGCGACATACCTGACAGTAGTTTCGTCGCTACATGACTCCAGCTTGTAAAATTTGGGTAGAAAATGGCAGGATTGAGTGTCGTAAGTTGATTATAGCTCAAGTCGATACCGAGTTGCGGAACTTGTCCCAAATGCCTCATAAAAGCTGTCGGCAATTTCGTTAGGGAAGTCATCGTTATCCTGATAAATATCTCCTGACTGTCGGCAAATGGTCGGAACGCGTCGTCGGAGATTCGTCTCAGATTTGATCCCCTGATTTCCAAGTAGCGAATGTTCCTGGCATCGATCCCGTGTAATTGATTATCCATGATTTCATCTGTCCAATGTATCACTAGCTTGTAGAGGGACGACAGGGAGCTAGTGATGTTCGAGATTCGAAATGTGGAATGATTTATGGTAGACCATGACTGGATGTGCAAGGACCTCAGGGATATCAGAGGATGGAACGAGTCCGGATCGATTATATCTAAGTCTTTGAGCCCGTTCAAATTCAGATGTGACAAATTACTCAACCACTTGAAACTATTTGGCGTGATTCTTACTACAGGGTTGTACGATAAATCGAGTGTGTTCAAATTATTCAAATGTGACCACATCTTTGGCACTATAGAGGTAAGACGATTATGACTTAGATCTAAATGGCGAAGACTCCCTAGTCGTTTGACATCAGTCTCCTTAAAACTGTTTATATAATTTGAGGTCAAGTTGAGAGTAGTTAAGTTTGTCAAAGGTAGATAAGGCACTGACTTTAAGCTTATATTTGCAAGATTCAAATGCCTCAAATTTGGAAGGTTGTGAAACAGTTCCTTGAAGTTAGCTTTTATGGTGTTAGAGCTCAGGTCCAGTTGGCGCAAACCGACGAGACTCGAAAACGTGTTATCTGATAGAACCGTTAATAGATTGTGACCTAAATTCAGATTCAATAGAAACTGCGTGTTCCGGAATATATTACTGTCTAAATATTCTATTCGGTTGTGCGACAAGTCTAGGAAGCGGAGGGTGAAACCGATTTGGGAGAGCGCCGTGACTGGGAACAATGTCATATCGTTATAGCTCAGGTCCAAATGCTCTATAATGGTATTCTTAAACACATCTCTCGGAAGCAACCTTAAGCTGTTATGATCTAGTTTTAAATACCTCAATTTGTTCAAATTATAAAATTGTTCTACGGATAATTGAGTAATAACATTGAAAGAAAGGTCTAATATTTGCAAAGATATCAAATCAGTGAACGATTTCCTCTTTACGTTGTTAATATTATTCTTATGTAAATCTAATATTTCTAAGTATTTCGCATCCCCGAATGCTTCATTCGATATATGAATAATTTTATTATGTGATAGAATTATCTGTCGTATGGACGACTCTATAGCAATAAAGAAAATGTTTGGCACATCGTATAGGTCATTGTATGAACCATCAAATATATTAACGGACATTACAGCCTCACCGTCAATAAACTTGAGGCGGTTTCTGCTAACGTTCAACGTGAACGTAATGTCTATATTAGACACGTTATGAAACGAGTTCAGTGATAAATACGTAAAGTTGTTCCCCTGGAGTTCCAATATTTCCAATTTTGGTAAATTAGCAAAGGTCTCAGTTTCCATCGAATCGATTATGTTACCCGCGAGAGATAAATATCTCAAGTTGGGTAAGTTTGTGAAAGTATGCTTAGTTAAGTTGTTGATTCTGTTATAAGATAAATCTAAGTTTCTCAACTCGGGCATGTACATAAAAGTTCTGCTATTTAATGAGTGCAAAAAATTATACGCGAGCCTCAAATTACCGAGAGACAAGGACGTGTTGTGATAGTCTTCGCTTATAACTATATCTACAATTCTATTGTAATCTAAATTCAAATATTTAAGATATGAAAATGAGGCTATATCGGATAGTTTGAGAATGTGAAAATCGTTATTATCGAACGATAGCCAACTGAGATTCTCGAGTCCCTCTTCTATCTCGAAAGGAAAATAGCCGCTGAAGAGCGTAGAAGATGATTCCAATTCATGCAGCGAACTAGTCACGTTCGAAAAAGATTGTGGATGCACGTAGTACAAGTCGTTAAAACTTAGATTTATCTCTTTCAGAGGCATACTCGCCGGAAAAACGTTCTTATAAATCTGTGCAATCCTGTTACCCCTCAAGTTGATAGTTCCGAGGGAAGTGGTCCAGTCGAGGAATTCGTTTGGCAACAAATTAGATATCCTGTTGTAGCTTAAGTCGAGATAACGAATAGACCCGGGTTCGAGCGTTTGAAGTGCGGAGGGCATTGAAGTTAAAAAGTTCCCGGCTAGCGAGAGCGTCTGGATCCGGCTCGGGAGGGGAGGCGATTCCTCCAACTGGTTGTAAGCTAAAGATAAATGGCGGAGCCGCGCGACCTGAGCCAGGCTGTCCGGCAACTGGAACAATTTGTTGTGCTCCACTTCCAAACGCTCCAGTGAGTTTTTCAGCGATAAAAATAGATCGCGGCTGATGGAACTCAACTTGTTATACGATACGGATAATCTCTCAATTCTATTGTTAGCGAACACCAACTTCGGAATCGTCGTGAATTCATTTAGATCTAATATAATTTGCCTAATTTGAACTTCTCGAAGTAAAAGTATCTGTGAAGAGTCGTTCATTTTGTTATTACTCAAATCTAACTTTTCAATTTTTTTACTTTTGTTATTCGGACATGCGTAGTTGTCTTCGAATGTAATAAAATTGTGGCGTAAATGTACAGATTTTAACCTAGGTAGACTAAAAAGTAAATCACAGGACAGTTCATGTATGAAGTTATTGGATAACTTCAGGAGCGTGAGGGAGGGTGGCAGGGAATCTGGGCTGATGCTTCGGAGATGGTTCCCTTCCAGGTCCAGCTGAAGCAGGTGATATAACGATGTCAGCGCATTGGATTGCAAACGAGTCACTTGGTTGTTGCTCAGTGATAAACTCGTCAGAGTTTCTTCCAAATGATGCCACCTCACATCTGCGCCGACGTACACAATATTGTTGCTAAAATAAAATATTAACTAAATTAATCAACTCTCTCCGAGAAGTTTAATAGAATTTAGTTCAAAAACTTGCGCTTACTTCTGCAGATTTAACCAGTTTAAAACTTTTAAATCTTTTAAGCCCTGCTGCGGTATTTCAGTGAATTCGTTGTAACCGAGGTCTAAAGACGCTAGTGTGACTGCCATGGAACTGAAAATGAATGGCTTTTATTTAATAACACTTTTCACTCGGCTTTAATTAAAGTGTTCGAAATTGTTGTGAAGTTTTGAAGTACAATTTACCTAAATGCGTGCGCCTCGATGTAATGTAATTTGTTTGCGACTAGAACTAAGGTCTGCAATCGCAATCCGTCCAGCGCGCTCTCCGTCAGCACTTCTAGGTTAGACATGCTTATATCTAGATGTTGCAGCTCTATCCGAGGCCATTCTGAAACAAGTTTAAATGGGCGCATAGTTTTGAAACAGACTTGGATTGAATACGATGTGGTATTTAAATTAGTAGGTACGTTTCGCATCGCGAATAAAATAATTGTTAATTATTCCTATTGCTTAAGCACAACGTTAAACGAAAACATTTACCTACTAAGTTTCTACAAAGTAGAGCTAAAAAAAACTAGACGGGATAGTAATAAGAATCAATCTCCCTTCCTTTTATATGTCCTCTGTGGGACGATTTATGGAACGCTAGAGGTGAAAATAAGACAATTTAAATTAGGAAAAGGTCTTAATTACTTGCGATGTATGGGGCGTGAGGCTCATTCGTCTCTGCTCGGATTTAATGGCAAGATTGTGTACGTGTTTAAGCCGCTCTGGTATCCTATTTAACTTGATATCTCACTCGTGTCGGGTGTGGTTAGATTAGTGTTAAATTGGCGCCGGTTATATGGATATTTTTTAATTTATTCCTATTTTAAATTATCTGAGGCTATGTCTAGGTATTTTATTATTGCAGCATAGCCTAGTTTATAGTATAGCTTTTATTGGGTTTGACACAGTAAATAAATCGATGTCTACGGGTTTAACTGAGTATGTTTTAAAGCTGGGTCCACGCTAGTCGAGCCGAGCACAAGTCGAGAACATGCAAAGCATAAGTTTGCGTAACCAAGACGTGCTCGTTCGAGGCTCCTTAGTACCGTGTTTACATGGTGTACCAACGCTAACAGACTGAGCAGTAACCGAATGTTTGATGTACTGGTAACAGACGTCTCCTGCCCTAACAGTTCGTTGGAATTGTTGGTGAACGCCACCCTATGTGCTCCACTTGTGCGTGCCTCGCCTAGCGCCTGAATTTTTATCCCACATCGCCCCACAGCTGGGCAAACCATGAACAATCAAAAGGAATTGAAGTTTGAATGAAGTAATTTTTGTTAACTGATTTTTATCAGTAACAAAGTAAGCTAATACATACATCTTTTCATTTAAGGTTGGCTATTTCTACAGAGTAGACAGTATAGGCATATTATTTTGATGGTCAAAGGGTCTGTTATCTGCAGGATAGTACCTGGGAACCTGTGTAGCGGTACAGCGATGCAGGACATGTGTGCTACCCGGCAGGAGCAAAGCGGGCTGCGCGCGCACGGCTCCACGTGCTCCGGCGCGGGCGCGCCCACCAGCGCGCACGCCACCAGCGCCGCCAGCTGCAGCGCACGTCGCGCGCTGCCGTGCCATAACACCATCACTGCAACAAGACAATGACTACTACTGATGGTTGACTGTCAATATTTTTCTTTCCTCAATATACGTTGTGGATCGACCGTAGTACCACCCTCTTACAAAAGATCGGCGTAAAGCCTATTTTTTTAGCTGCGTTTCGTACAGTAAGTGGAAAAGCCGGGGGCCTATCCCCCTTCCTTCCCCTCCCTTTTGTTCCACTACCCTTCAAGTCGGAAACATGCGAGCGATGTCTTTGGTGTATGCCGTCTCATAAAAAAATGTCGGCCTATGCATAAACACTTAAACACTCTAAAAAGCGGGTTATATTTGTATGGACTAAGGGCGATATATGTTGTAAGTTTTACTTAGGTACGTAAGTTAATTGCGGGATTAACTTAGGTACATGGGTAAGTAAAAAAACAGACGAAGGAGGTAAATCGGTACCGACACCTCAATTTCAGTTGAGTTTGAGAAACTTTTCATAGGGTCTAAAGTTGGGCAAGTTGGGTGACACAAATGTGTTCGGAAATATATTGTGCAACCATTGCACAGTTTATAAATGCAAACTAAATATCTATTATGCATTCATGTATTATTTTAGCAGCATGGTACCTTCTAAAATTGAAATTACTAAACTTGTGTTCAGCGCTCCATTACATTCAGCGCAATTCACACATCTGTTATCACTCTGGCAATTTGACAATTAACTTATTAAATACATAAGAAGCTATTAAAGCTTAGGTATTATACTTAGGTATTATATACAGAGTGAATTTGAAATCATGGGCATCCTTTTAAACGGCGATAATGATTCAGAATGCGAGCATGATTCTGAATATTTAGGGAATATTAATCAACAAATGAATTGATAAAATGTTTTGCCTAGGTAAAGTATAACGGTTAACTGATTTTATTATTTGCTTACTCGAGCAGTATTTTTTTTTGTCAACATATTATTTTTATTATTTTCCCAAAATATTCTTAATCATGTGTAGAGTCATAGTTTAAAAGGATGTCCATGATTTCAAATGCACCCTGTATATTATATTATAGTTTAGCTATATTAAATACATAAGAATATATTATTCACCGGTATATCAGAATTAAAAAAAAAAATTCGCGAGCGACTGATTCGTACTGTGCCCATGGACTCCGTTTAGTAGGACAAACTGTTTCGGTCAATCGCCTGTCTCCCTCTTTCTAGGTAATGTCTTTGTTATTATGTTTAAAAACGATGAGCATAGTAAAGCAGTAGTAAGATAGTCAAGCATTTATTATTCATGTCTCTTTCAAAGACTGACCTAATACGTGACTTTCCGTGACCTTCCGACTTGCCTTTTGTCCGAATTGACTTATTGTGTTCCGTTAAAACTTAAATATTACCGAAGGCATTCACTGGTCCCTTTTATTCAGTAAAAGTCGTGGAAGTCGCGTAGCGATTCGAAAATTGGATTAATTTACATTCACAATATTTTCTCGTTATGGCTTTCATGGACCTGCTCCAGTTTAATCTTCGCCCGGACCATTATTGGATTCCAAATATTGGTAGTCCAATTTGATACATTTTGTATGCAGTTAGTACCTAAATAGTCACGTATACAAGTAAGTGCACTTTTAATGTAGCTACCTATATTCACACCTTAAGAAGTGAACAACTTATTAAGTAACTTATTAATAAGTTACTCTAATTTAAAAACGTGGAGACCTGTAATTGGCTCTCAGAAATTGTACTAATAACTATTCATTGTTATCTTAAGCTGTTGGTCTTCCTTCTAATAAATCTAAAAATAAACAAATAAGTAAGCGTAATTTATCAGACATAAAGATTTCCAACAAATTATTTAAAACGGGATCAATAATAATTAAATGGCTATGGTATTAGAGTTTCAGGCCATCCAAAGGCCTCCGACATATCTCACGAGACCGACGGATACAAGTTTTAATACGTTTTACTAAACTTCTATTTTAGAGCGTAAATTCCCACTAGGCGTGTCCACAATACAAGCATACCGCACGAGGCAGCTTGCCTCCCTAAGTTTGAGATCGCGCGCGAGGCAAATGCTCGCCCTGCCTCAACCGAGCGCGAGCGCTGTTATTTGCCTCGCCTAGTCTGGTCTAGTCATGAGACAGAACGATTATGTTATTTACCCTCGGGTAAACCTTTCTCTGTCTAGAGTGTAGAATGGCTCGCTCATTGCCTCGCGCGGCAGGTGACTAAAGTTGCCACGCGTTCCTCGTGCGGCATGTGGGTGAGCCTCGCGTGGCATGCATGTATTCTGGACCCCGCAACTAAATTACAGTCTACCTATATGAATGCGCGTAGGCGTAGGGTCTGATAACGCTTAAACTACAAAAAAAAAGTTTCTATTCATGCGTAACTCACGTGTTTTATATATTAAAAGCCACATTCTCTTTGACGCCTTTCTCATAGTATGAAGTCTAAACATCTCAATGCTACGTAATAAAAATATCTGAAGCGTACATAATGTATGTTTGGGATGTTTACTTACGATGTGATATGTAGTACACTAAAAGGAATATTAATCCACTCTGTTGTTTTGTTTACGTTACTAAGCAGTTACGTAGCCTATAGACGCTACCAAAGATATTTCTCGCACGTTGCCCACCTGAAGTGAAGTGGAACAGAGGGAGGGGAAAGGGTGAGGCTCCCGGTTCTCTCACTCATCGTACGAAACGCAGAATAGCTACTTTACGCCGATCTTCTGTAAGAGGGTGGTACTACCCCGATCGAGCTAGATCGTTTATGAGCTGCAGTCATTTGGCTACAGCTTGGCCCTACCACCAATTAACAAAGTATATTTTCCTTTCCGATAATATCTTGTTTATAATAAACGGTCGGATAGGAAAGAATACGGTTAATAAGTAATGTGTCGCATAAAGAATTCGTATGTGTATAACCGCCAAATACTTGTACGCAACTCAAATTTAAGAGCTGCTTACCTACAGGGAAACTTAACTACTGCTACAAGCCCGAATATAAACTAAAAATATAACTAAATGTAACTGAATGTTCATCGACGTGAAACAATAATTTGAGTTTCACACAATTTTCACACACGAACACTCAAAGCGCAGAGAGAATTTGTCTGACAGCAAACGCTGGGTTATTTACGTTGTATGAAGGTGCTTGGAGGCACTAGAGAAAATAAAGATTGGAGTGGCGCCAAGGGTTGGGCGGGACGATTCTGGCTGCATTCGAGTAGGGTTTGAAATTAGATTGCAGCGGACTGTGTGGCTCCAACTGTTCCGGGGTTATCAAATGAATAGAAGAACTGCTTACATAACATTAGAATACTAAGTGAATGCTTCTTGAAATTCTAATTTGCTGCCATAGATAAGCCATAGATTTATAAAAAATTCGCGCCCAGGTTTAACCAGATGACTAGTAAGATAAATAATTCCAAAATTGCAGAAATTTGTTATCGTCGCCACACGTCAGTTTCATACATTGGTTACTGTTAGATGTACTGAAGTACGCCGTTTTGGCGTGGTATCCGTTGCCACATTTTACTAGTGCACATGCTCCATCTAGTTGGAGCGCTCTCGCGGAGACAAAAAAAAATCTACTTTTGCAGCTGACTAAAGCAGATTAACTTCAAGCAGATTTATTTTTTAGCAGTGGGAATATAATATTCATTGATACAAAACCCAATTGTTATTTTAACATAGTTTTTTTCAGTTCTTTTCATATAAAATGAATCAGTCAGTCAAGAAATGTGATATGTTTATCTCAGAATAATATCAGACGATAGTAAATAGTCCCACTTATACAAAACAGGCGGAGGGCTATAAAAATATGACTGTAGTGGAATAATACATGAGATTGTTGCCATTTCCGGAACACGAAGACAATGATCCGTGATCCACAAAAAACAGGAAAAATATTCTCCTCAGTAACAAGTTGAAGTTCCTTTGGTTATCCGCACTGAAGTGAGCGTTTTCTATTTCAATTTTCGACTTTATCTACTTACTGCATTCCCGTTTCACGCAGTAATTGAAGCATGGGCCTCGGGACTGGGGGATGGAAAAGGATAAAAAATAAACGAAGTAAAGAAAAAAAATAAAAGATGAAAAGGGACCGTAACGAAGTGCCCGCGATGAAGAAAGTGAGAAATTATTTTAAGACACTTGAAGCGGTAATAAGTGGCACAAAAGTTTCCGCGGAGATTTTCACGTTAAATGGTAATCTGGGAAATTTTGGAGTGCGGTAATCAGATTAGGCGCCATCGCAGATGTATTTGTGGGATCCCCGAATTATTCAGTCATAAAATACCTACGCCTTATCAAAAGTCATTTTGTCACTTTTATCAGGCGATAATGTTTTATGTGGGAATTTCTTTAAGTGCTTTTACAGGTTGGCGCGAGGTATCGGCCTCGCGATCAGTGGTAGTATTTTACGGTTATAGCTATGTCTACATGACTAAGCTTTTAGATATAAGCGCTGATATAACAATTCCAATTTTATAATTGGGTATTTTAATTGAAAATGCTCCGTGTTTGCCTGCTCAGGTTTAGGTTAGTAAAACAAAATGTGTTAAGTTCTAAAATTTAGAAATTCATTATAATTCAATTCATTATAGTATTATGTGCCCAATGTTCAAACATTGCATGAATAAAATACGCTATCCTACATTGCGAAGATATCTTAAGTAATAATACAAACGCCGCGCAAAGGCAGGGTCTTAAGTCAATAAAATAGGTAGTGTTTTATGACTAGATCATTATATCAATATACAAGGAGAAACCGTATAATATAGCAGTATTATAAAAACTGTAACCTTTCTTAAATTAGTCGTCCTTTAAAATGTAACTTGCTATTGGCATCAAATTGAAATCAATTTGGCAAAATAACATTTATGTAATTGAGTTTAAAAATAAAGAGTAGAAATAAATTTCTTCTTTTCTGGAATAAGTACTTCTAAACGTAATTACACAGCGCTTAAAACGTTTAACATTCAAGTGACTTGCACTATTAGCGAGGTAGTTACGAAAAACAATAAACGTCAATCAGTAGACGAAACAAACTTTTACAATTCTTTAGCAATTGTGTTTGTTAAATATTTGATAAGACAAAACTTCTGCTAACATAAAATAACAAATAAACGTTAGTATCTAATTGTTTTACTAATTTATATCGAGACAGGTTTAAATCCAACTTGGAATTAATTCTCGTTTGTACAGGATTTATAGTTTTTAAACAGAATCAATTCGCGTGGAGAAGTACCTAATGAGGCTAGTGCTTCAAATCTCAATGATTAAATGGGACAATTATTCCTTAGAAATGAAAATATTATTTCTCTTTAGTTATACTTATTTAAGTTATAAACGAACAAAACTATGTACAGAAGTTAAATTGCGTGGATTATACTCCTGACAGAATATACTAATATCATTCTACATAAACTGGGTGAAATCGAAATCGTGGGCAAATTTTAAAACATTTTATGAATCTACACATGATTCAGAATATTTTGGGAAAGCAAATAAAAAAAATCTAATGATAAAAAAGTATTGCTTGGGTAGCAAATAAGCAAACCATTTAACTGTTACACCTTACCTGGGTAATAAATTTTTATCAATTGATTTGTTGATGAAAATTTCCTAAATATTCTGAATCATGTGTAGAATCACCGTTTAAAATATTGCCCACGATTTCGATTTCACCCAGTATATGTGTGAGAAATCTTTGCAATCAAAATTTAGCCAAAATGTCTAAAACTTAGTGAGCCGAGTGGATAGCCGGCGGCTTGACTTTAGACACATGTGCGCCCAAGTTAAGCCAATTGAGAAAAGTGGATTGTTCGTAGTACTTTTATTGCCTTCTCCACTGCGACAAACTGCCAGTATTTTGTGCACTATTTAAACTTTAAACAGTTTTGCGGTGGCGCTGGAGTAGTGAAATACATAAGTTTTAAATGGAACTGTGCACATTATTTTTTACGAGCGCGTTCGAGAGATTATAAGGCGATATTAATCCTCGAGCCACGGCGGCATTGCGTGTCTGCGGAGTCACCGCACTGGATAATTGTCTGGGGTGTTCATATGTACGAGAGTGTATGAAATTTTATGAAATTTGCATTTTCTGTTCACCGTTTTCCACTTACCTTTATTTTTCTCCGCTGTTTATTTGAAATTTTAAGTCTCAATTCTTATAGGTAATTTAACTTAGTCCAACTTAGTCCTTTAGTAAGGAAACTAAATACCAATTTACTCTATTTTCTTCATATTATTGTATGATTAGCGTATATAGGTTGGTTGGTTGGTTGGTTGGTATAGGTTTGCAACTGCTATCTATATGAAACAACCGGGCCGACTAATTACGTGCCCTCCGAAGTACGGTGATGTTCAGTTCGAAATGCCATTAAATGGTCACCCACATCTGAATGACCTTGCCAAATGTTGCTTAACCTCTCATCGTTAGCTGAACAGTGATTACAGCTGGCTATGAGCACCTAGTTACTAAATAGGTATAAACTAGTAACAGGTTCAAAAAAATAATATAATAACGCTATAGTATAGCATAGTATTTCTCTTGTTCTCCTTCTTCGAGCCGTTCAGTATTTTATCTGGATTATGTAAGCTTTAGAATACCCGGGCACTCGTTGCATTTGGCTGCCTCCAAAATGCAATTTCAACATTTAGGTATACCTATGCAAAGATAAATTTCTACTTCAAACATACATTTCTGAATAGTAGGTATTTCTCTGCATACGTTTGCGTTGCGGTCCATGTCTCTACATGCTCTAAATTAGCAATTCGCAACATGTTTTTGTTGTCAATTAGTACAAGTAACTGGGTTTCATTATTTAACTACATACGTCGGGTGATCCGCAGGGAGTTGCAAATGAATGAAACATTTCGAGAAATACAATGTCCATTTATTGGTTAAACCTTATAAATTATTTAGAACTACCTGTAACCGCGACTTCGTACCCGTGGAATTGATAAAATAAAAGCAGCCTATTCCTTATAACATCAGTTATCCGGTTTGAAGATTAGCCGGAACAAACAAACGGACAGATATTTTTTTTTAATTACTTTTCTGTGGTTACTACCGTATAAACTTTCATATGCAAAAAAGCTTTTACTATGACATTTCAAACAGACATTTAAATTTTATTTATATGTATAGCCTTCATAATGTTACAAATACCAACAGACTCATTAATGTAGGTAACTACTTTGTAAGAAATAGGTATATGAGCATGTAGTTATGTTTAATAGTGTTTAGAATATCCACGAAAAGGGCGATATTATACAGGATATTTCAAAAGTATTTATACTTGAGGGTTGGGACATTTAAATGCGTTAGTAGGTATAAGAATTTTATTGAAATCCGATCACTATTGTAAACTATGACAGTTATGTATAGTCTGTCTCCACTAACCATCTGTCAGTTACCGTATATGTTGCTTAATTGTTTAAAACTTTTGCAAGACTCGATATATAAATAAAATCACTGACTACTTTTAGCGCGAATAACCCAGCCATCTACCTTTCTCGTAATAAAACTGTAGACGCTATCGAAACTATCCATCGTGTAGCAACGAGTGAATAGATTCCATCGCGGTGATTGACATTCGATAAAGTGTAGCTGTTGCCGACGTAGCGTGACGTCACTATCCCATCATGCAACGGCCGTTAGATATCAATGGACGACGATCGTTAGGGAACGAACGGGCTTCAGAATTCAACCTTTAAATATCATATTGTTAGCATTAACCCGGGCTTCGGTATTCGGAATCGGATGTGAATATACCTATATAAAAGGCTCGTTGTGATAGGTGAATATCAGAAATTTTCATTCGTATAGTATTAATCATTGAGGCCCAATTTGTAGTCCACATATTACGGTTAACCACATGGTACATATGAAAATGTTCTGTTTAGCTCATATTTAGATTATCAGGTTGATAATATACTAACTAAGGGTGGAGTTCACCAACACACTGAAGGATCGTTTTGCAGTAAATGGACTGTCATCAGTACATCAAACGACCGGTTACTGCTTTGACGTTCCGTTAGTGTGTTGGTATACCAACACCTAAATATCTTACTAGAATAAGTGCGATTACCCAAATTTCATAGTTTTAAATACCCAAGTCACATAACTATAAAAAATGTTTCTTCCTTAGAAAAAGCTATAAAGTTTCCTTTGCACTGCAACATGGGGTTCTTCGAAGAGCATGTCTACAAGTCTGTCCTGGACGGAGGTTACTAGTTACCATCAAGTAGACGGTCTGTCCGTGTGCCCTCCTAGGCAAAAAATAAATTACAAATTGGAGGTTGTCTTAAAATACTTATTACAAAAAAATTAAACTGGTTTTGAACGAGTATCTAGTTAAATTTCCCTAGTAACTTCTGACATAACTCGTGTTTATACCGTGTTACTATTTTGTAATAACACGGAGTGTCTTTTAGAACGGGACAACCAAGCTTCCCAATTTTACAATCTGCATGTTAAGGTTCCCACATACGAAAGCTTATCCGTTTGAAGCTATAAAACGTTATATCCCCAAGTTATTGAGCTGAGAAATGCGGCCAGCATTGCTGGATCCATGTTACAAAGCCTTTCATATGAAGTCGGACGATTCGCTCGTGGATTCGGCTTAATATAAAATGTATATTTGTGGTAGAGCTAATATGTGCAGAAGGAATTTATGACGTGATGGCGGGTAGGAACGTGGATTCATTTTACTGCAGAATACTGTACAAACTCTAAAAAAATGTCTCAACTCTGTGAGACTCAACTGTTTTAGACTTAAATTTGAGTTGTGTTGTATTCAGTGGTAAATAAGGTTATACCACAGGCTAGAGAGCCTGGTGGAACGACAGAAGCAGCTGTATATGCTGTCTAATACCAAGTCAGTGTAGGATAGATTTTTTGTGTATTATGATCATATCATTGTGTAACTTATCATAAAGATTAACTTCAATTTAGACCTACAGGGTGACATTGAAATCATTGACAATATTTTAAATTAATGAACAATGAATTGATAGATTACAAAAAATGTTTTCTTACCAGAGGGGCTAGCCGAGTGGCATGAACGCTAATCGAATAGAATAGAATATACTTCATGATGTATGGAAATGTCAAACGTCGCTATGTAGATCAACAACAAGTTGTTATGTAGATCACGTGACTTATGTCATTTTCATACATGAAGCGTAGCGATTTGAACGAACGCTCGTAGACGTCAGCCACTTGTCTAGCCCCTCAGAGCAATAACGTTTTATCAATAAATTTCTTGATGAATTACTATAAATAATCTGAATCATATGTAGAGCAATTTTTAGAAATATTATCAACTATTTCGATGTCACCTGTGTCACCTGTGTCACCTGTGTATATTATCTATTCTATAAAAATCTATAGCTGGACTGAAACTTTTTCAATACTCATAGATATCTCCTACATTTTAAACAATGTTTGGGCACTTCAGTACTAAGACAAAGCAGAATTGTGAACACTGAACACGAACGAAGTTACGAACGAGGGTTTAGTGTCCTCTACGTGATGTCATCGGAGGAGCATCACGCCCCACTCTCTCTGTTAATCGTTCCTATGTTAGTTTTTGATTAAGTAATTGATTTCATCGTGGAGGTAGCTTGATGAAGTCCGTGTGATGTGGGGCTTTGAAATTCATCCCAGCAGTAACTCAGACTATCTCGGGAAACTACGCTTTCACCGGACTTTATTAAGTAAGAAGTTTCAGCTTTAAATTAAAACGTGGATATAAAGGTGGATAAACTGAGCTTCTAAAGAAAATATACTGAATCAGATTTATGTTTTCGTTCGTTTAAAAGATAACATGGATTATAAATATTTTGTCTATTTAGGTATATCGTTTGTATTTCTGCCGGGCTTATCTAGAAGCGAGCGATTTTCTAGGAGAATCTTAAGCAATTCTGTTATATTTCCCTAAACTGGCCACGAATGGCGTAAAATATGTGACTATTGCGAAACTTTGTGCAATACTTGTGTTTTCTCTACATTCTACATTTATTTGTTTTATTTTTTTATATATTTTTAGTTACGTGTGAGCATGAATTACCATTGACTAGAATACGTCCCTTTTCTAACCTAACAGCCTGTATAATATAAGCCATATACTATAGTATACTTAACTTCCCATTATATTTACGGCGTCAAATCTAAATGAGTTAATGAAAATGAATTGCCAAAGAAAACTTTAGTATTGTTCGGTTGAAGTAATTAACAAAGTCCTGCCATAATTAGCTTGTTTGATTACAGCGTGGTTAATTTGAATAATCTACCTGACTTTCTGATTATTGTTTGCAAAACGAAAGTCACGAATACACAAATGTTTTATACAACTAACTCAATTAAATAACTAGCAAATATGAAACTGAGATCCTGTTACTCGAAATAAAAGAAAAACGAAATTAAAATATTTTGATACAAAACACTATTATAATAATAATTAGTTTCTTGAACAGAAAAGTCCTTGAACAAATTTACCGTCCCAACTTCGTTAGAACGAAGTTAATTATTCCCCGGCTATTGTGTATTTTTACTTTACTACTAGTTAATTATTTAATTTTTAATTACGGGTCCCTTAGTTACAATATACTAATAAGGTTGAGTGTATTTTAATTATTTACTTAAATTGTCTCTCTTTAAACGTAATTGTAGTAAATACTAAAATAGATCTTTAATGAATACTCAAAGGCTACTTAAGCGTTTAAGTCCGACTTAGCAGTTTGAGACGTTTGAGATGTGCCATTTTTTGTATGGCGCGTCAAAGTTAAGCAACTCTCGAAGTTGAGTTGCGTATTCAGCCATATGGGTCCATAAAATCGTAAAGTGGAGGTTAAAGGAATAATAATACTATATTTCCTTCACGTATTAATACTATGATGATTTTAAGGAAAAGTCTCAATCATTTCAGGTACTATACGTTGGTTACCTGTATAACACGTAGCCGTAGCCGTAGCAAGGCCTACGCAGCGCACTACGGCGTAGGCATGTAGAGTTGCGCAAAGGTATCTCTCGAATACATAATAATGTTCTAAATACAAAACAGACATACGATTACGAATGGGGAAAATTAGAACTGTGCTAATAAGAAGGAAACAATGTAAGTTTTGTAAGCAGCTAGAAATAATGTTACACTTTATTTAGTTATTAGTTACTGTTATTACGACTCCTATTTTATAAAAATATGAACTCTTTTTAAGGGCATAATAAGTTAAAATAAATAATACTTACGAATAGTTAGTGATTAATTTGTCACATCTCAAAAACCACCAGCACTCAAATCGAAATCCAAAGTTTGCTTGTATTTTAAATATGTATCTTCGAAAACATCAGTCACTTCCAAGCTTGCTGTTCACTGGTAACAATATACGAGACGTTTGGGACATTTTAAAGTTAGCGCACTTCGGGATTTATGGGGTGAGTGAGAAGGGTGTCGGCTCTAGCGATACGGCCGCCCGCCCCGGCGGTCAGAGACGGACTGAGCGGGTAACCTCAAAGGCTGTGCACTCGCGTCGCGCTATCGACGCTAAAATTGTACCTCACAGGTACACCTTATCTCCCCAGGTCTTATCTCAACCACTAATTAATGTGCGTGCCTCGCTCATTTATTATTCCTATATCCATATCTTATTTAGTTCGCTATAAATGCCATTTTTTGGGTTCCGTACCTCAATAGGAAAGAGCGGAACCCTTATAGGATCACAAACAATCGTGTTACAAACATAACATTTTAGCAGTAGATATCTTTTATAGCGTAGAAAATGAACATAAATACATAAAATAAATGAATATCCTGGGACATTCTTTTACATACGGCTACCGCATCCCAAACTAAGCAGAGCTTGTACTATGGAAACCAGATAACTGATATTACTACATTATACTAATATAATTACAACCAGACTCGGGACATGCAGCCATGTTCATGCACTCAAATACGAGTGAGTTACGTCCGCAGTGTGGTTTTTTCCTGCTGGTCTAATCAAAATTTGAATGATACAGATAATTAGTGCTCCATCTCGTGTAAATGTGCCGAAAATTTTAAATTTGTGCCTATAGCCGTTTTGGAGTTATTCACGAATATATGATCTTGCTGGCGTAACGTTACCGCAGCAGTGTGGTTTTTTCCTGCTGGTCTAATCAAAATTTGAATGATACAGATAAGGTATAAGGTATAAGGTGGTATAAGGTTTACAGAGCTGATATTTCGTACACTTATATTTGAAGTAGGGCACTAATTTTTGTATATTAATAAAAGTAATCGGAACATAAGAAACTCGTGTATTTAGGGTTTAAATAATTTCACCGCGAGATAGCAATAAAATCATAATAAATCGTAAATTCCTTGGAGTAGGCTTACGATCATTATAAAAATGCTTAGGATCAATAAGAAATACAAGCTAGCACTAACATTTGGTTTCTAGGTTTCCCAGTTTAAGAGCTAGGAGCTATTTTAGTTTTTTTAGGAAAAATATTATAACACCCGAACCTTTCTGATTTATTGAAATATGAATCTGTCACAAATGGGCACAAATTAACACTAATGTGTGTACGAAAAATCATGATTGTGTGCCAAACAGTTTTTGAGATACAGGAATTCGCAAAACGTTACGCCAGCAAGATTTGAAATAACTCTGAAACCTTAGGGGGCACAAATTTAAAATTTTCGGCACATTTATACGACATGGAGCACTAATTATCTGTATCATTCAAATTTTGATTAGACCAGCAGGAAAAAACCACACTGCGGACGTAACTCACTCCTCAAATACATGTCCCCGGGTAGGAATCGAACCTACGACCTGCAGCGCGAAAGGCGGAAACGAAACCAACCACGCCAACGGGCCCGTCAAACATGGGATAGTTGGAAAAATAAGGGGTTTTGTATAGGGGTCTAAATGTTTCTGAAGCTGGAGACATGAATTTTTTTATTTAGGAATTATAATAAAAAAATATAATATTAATAGTTTTTCGAAAATTCACCTCCGAATAAGTTCGTATGGAACCCTAACGGCGCGAGTCTACTCGCACTTATCCAGTTTTTATGTTAATAATAATAGCTCAGTATATTATATATTATCACCATTACATTTTCCTGTTACACTACTTATCATGAAGACTCTTGACTGATCCTAACTTCACTTACAGCAGTTACGTAATTCGAGATTAATTGAACTTCCTTTGACGAAGGTAGGAGACTGAAATTGAAACCGAGTTTTCGAGTAAACGAGAATTCGGCGTCTTAGTTTCTGCGGTCACTTTCGAGAGAAGTTAATATTAATAAACTGATTACGATATTGACGGAGATGACGCTGCGTACTTTCGAGACAAGGTTTGAATTTATAAGAACCTGTATTGAGTTATTCGACGAAGGAAAAGGCCGGTTCCATTGATTCAATTTGTTGGTATTATTGTATTATTTTTTGTAAAATAAATAAATTTCTCAGCATATTTTTTATTTCAAGCATTGAAGGTTTGTTTGAAAAAAATATACCACTTTGTTATTGGTTTTTATTTTATATCACATTGGCTGTGGTTAATTTAGTTACATGATTAATAATGTAGGTATTGAATGGGCCCATTAAGAGGGTAGGCTGTCTAAAAGCTTTTTTTAAGCAATGTATATTGAAATTTTTATTAAGTTATAGGAAATTCTGGAAAATGTATTCCTCTCAAAGTGATCTTGTTTTCGTAATAAAGTTCTGAGGTAAAATTGTGTCAGATAATAAAATTTGTCACAAAGTCTTTCATGAAAAAATAATGAGGACGTGTATTGTTACGCTATAGACTATAGGTACTAGCAAAGATCTATTGTATGTTATTTTAGGATACAATTGAAGCCAATTGCGGCGAAATGCTGTGGTAATAAAGCCTAAACAAATAGTAGAACAGTTGGCATGGAAATAAGAAGAAGCAGAACTCGTTTTACCCTGATAACTCAGCCAAAACGTAACTAAAGATCATAATCATTACTTTCAGATGATTTCAGTATAGCATCGCAGTAGCTAATAAAATCATGTTAGAAACCTCTAAACATGCCTCTAAATTAATCTATTGATACATCCAAAGTTATCTCGCGGAACCATTCATCACACATGCTATAGGTAAATGTTCTATGCTCCCAAATGGGCATGGGAATAAGGGACCACACACACGTGTACACTATTAATCATCCACATAATATGCTACCGTTATTAAACGGTTTATAACGTTCTGTTCTTGTACCTAAAGGTCACATAGAATACCTTCAACTTCGGTGTTCAGGGAATTCGCGACTGTATCGTGTTCTGGCGATTGTCGTATCGTAATTATACATCTTCGAAACGTATTTCGTATTTTAGATAGGGGAAATTAGTTCATAGTAAAACGCTTTATAGGTTAGTTCCGGGTGCTTCCCACTTGTAAACGATTTTAAACTAAAAATACGTTTGTATGTTCAGTAAGGATTCTTATTCATTAAACATTTATTTATAGTAGTGAGGTGGCAAACAAGCAGCAGTTAGAGGCTAGAGCCATAACACACCGGGACGCCAGGCGACGTCGCCAGCCACCGTAGCCAACTAATTCGTATTGAAATGTATGACAGGTTACCTCCCATACATTTCAATACGAATAATTGGCTACGGTGGCTGGCGACGTCGCCATGGCTACCCGGTGTGTTATGGCCCTTACCTTAGCCTTTGTTATATGCTTGCAATACCAAAGGCATTGCTCGCACGTTGCCGACCTGAAAGGGAGTGAGTTTGTAAACAATTCATGACTGGTTGTCGAAGACATGTTTATCGAACTCTAATGGCCGGCGCAGACTGGGGACGGCAGGGCATGGCATTTTATTTTTTATCAATCGAATTCAATACTTATCCAATTGAGATAAGGTCTATATTTCAATGCTCGGTTATCGACATCAGAGCAAGAGCAAGAGAAAATGCTCCGACGTCGATCACCGAGCATTGAAATATAGACCTTATTTCAATTGAATAAGTATTGAATTCGATTGATTAAAAATAAAATGCCATGCCCTGCCGTCCCCAGTCTGCGCCGGCCATTACTATCTACTTTCCTATCAATAATTCAAACTCAGGGCGTAAATTATAAAACTATCAAGTGCGCTGTGTCAAACACTAGGTAACAGATCCAGAACGCATGAACCGGTATGTTACCGGTCTGAATGCGTCTAGACGATATTGTGTGAGAGGGAGACTCGCAAAGTAAGCTGTATAATTGTGTATCTTTGTAAGCAACACCCTATTCTCACTAAAAGCTATATCCGTTGTCGTTTAAAGTTGTTGATTTGTCTTTGATGTGTCGCTCTGTGGGAAATCAATTATCATGTTTGCGTCTGCTAAAGATAAGAAGTGTTACCAAAAGGCATTACTTAGAAGAGTGCGACACGTGACTGTATAAAATAGTTTGTCCTACTAAACGGAGTCCATGGACACAGTATGACTCAGTCGGTAGCGGTAGGTAAATAACGTTATAAGCATATCGGTATTGCAAAATCTTTCTAATGTAGGTATTTAACGAGTGAATTATTGAATGCAAGTGCGATAACAAATGTGTGAATTACGCTGCATGTAGTATGTAGCGCTGAGTACACTTTTGTGATTGCGATGTTAAAGGGTACCATATCTGCTAAAATAATACAGCAATAAGTGTTACGTAAAAATATTATATTGGGTTAGTCACTTATTATAAATATTCTACACGTGTTTTACTGTCCTATTGTTAAGATTCTACCAGATTGACTTGGAAGTAGTTGTTTGATGAGTGTGGGCGTCGTAATGACGCTAAAACCGAAGATCAAAGTCTTGTTTGATCGATAATACTCCAACATTGGTTAGGTCGGTATCTTAAGTACGATATAAAGGCTGAATCGTTACAAGATTAAATAAGACCGTCTCGGTGCTCGAGCCTGATTGAGTCGACGACAAACAAGGACCTATATTGACCCTACAGACCTCACATTTCGTATTCCACGTACAACGCCGGATATCCATCTACTTGTGTGATGACATGTACTAGTGTCAACCCCTTGGATTTACTATGCAGGCTATGTTTATTATGTATAGTATGTATATCAGTTGGTAACGTAATTTAAATTTAACTATGTACCTCCAACTGTGATCATCATTTATTGTGAAGTGTTATCTCGACAACTTGACTGTGTGTAGTGTCACAGACAAGTTATCAAGAGAATATTACTTTACAATGTAGAGTTAATTTTAAACGAGTTATGATTAATAGCTAGAAGCTCTTGTAAACTGTCACATTGTGTTGCTAAAGATATTTCAAATGCATTTCAACAGCAGAAAACTCAAACGTAACTTTTGCTTAACTTTAATCACTCGCTATAAAAGCAACTTAAATATCTAAGTATCGTTTGAGTGTACGGTAAATTAATGTTGTCTAAATTTACAACACTGTTATATTTGTGTAGTAAGCATTATATTTACATAATTAAATATGTACCTGTATACTCAATGAAGATATAAAATATTCTAACGACCTCATAAAAAACGTTAGCGAGATAGCAAACGCGGGCACCTTCGAATAAAGTGCACATAATTGTCACGGTGAGCGGTGTGCGGTACAACCGCAAATATTTACCGCCGAGGACCCAGTGGAGCCAGTCTTGACTCTTGAAGTTACGCTAGAGTATAAGAGGTCATAGCATTGCAATGGTACTCAATCCTTGGTAGGTAACTTGATCACTTTATGTGTCGTCGAAATGCAATCACAAGAGAGAGGTATTCGGAGAATCTTTGGATTACGGGCTTTAGGCCTCAGAGTCATAGAATTCTGTATAGATACCTTAAACGACGTATGTGAGTAAGGCGATCTCATACTGCAACGCACATCCGGAGTGTGATGCGTTATTGCGTATACCAAAGTATTGAAACTGCGAAAGTGGCATCGTCGCGCGCGCCGCATTTACGTATATAGCTGCGTTGAGATAGGGTATGACCATGGACCAATTTACCTGTAGATAGAACAATGAAAATGAAAAACAGTGACCACGTTTTTTTTTTCATACATATATCTAATAAGGGCACCTCTTTCTTTAGTCTTTACTCTGTGGGTATGACCTATTTTTTCTTCCTCGTAGTTACGTGCGTTTTTTCGGCACACCCGTGCGGTCAGTTTTGAAATCTGACCGCGTAGACGTAACATCATAACTGTTTCCGCGGCCCCGCGGGACTTGTGGATATGGCCGGACTTATAGACGCGGCCATTGAAGTAGGACGTTTGATTGTGAAATTGCTCTATATCGAGCGACGCCGTCGTGCAACGCACCAACAGACGTCGATTCGGGGAACACCGTACGCATGTACGTGATTTGCATCACCATCACCACACACGTCGCTACGTCCCAACGCACAACGGGGAGTTAATGCATTTCCAGTGTGTGGCCACCTTAAGATATAATAAAATATTCAAACGAACCAATAAAAAACGTTGGCAAGATAGCAAATGCGGAGCACCTACAAATAAAGTGCGCGTAATTGTCACGGTGAGTGGTGCGCGGTGCGGCCGCAATTATTTACCGGCGAGACATAGGGGAATGAAGTGGTCTTGAGACTTGAGCCCAAGCCAAGTGCGCTCCCGTCATCCACCGCGGCCGTGTTAAGAACTGCCTCTACGTATTCATAAGCTTTATACGTGGAGGTGTTTGTGGTTCTTGCATTTGAATATTTTTACTCCTATGCCGTCTCTAATTTGTTTTTGAAATATATTTCCATTCTGGTGGTTTCATTTGAGCAGTGTTTTCATGTGGTTACTATGGCAACGAGACACAGTTTCAAGTCGAGAACCAGCGCCAGGCCACAGAATAAACATTGTACTATATTTATACTGTGGCCAGGCTTTATCTGCTTGACACATACTGAACTGGGCATCTATTTTGTAGAACCATGACACAATTACACCAGTCATTCAAAAGGCATATTTATTTATTTAACCTCATAAAAAAGCAACGGCTTCCTTCATCTTTATTGGAAGATTAATTATAAAATGTCCTACGATGGCATGCCCCAAAAATAGGTCACCTTTTTTGTCGCCGTTGATGTATTGTCCTACAAGGAAATTTACGAAAATTTTCAATTGGTTTACATGTAAGAATTACGTAGTTTTGTTTACTTAGGTACTGATACCAATCCGGATTGTTATACTAATGGATCGTCAATTAAGCGTGGTGACTCTACATAATTAATTATGTGGGCAATGTCAGTTGGACAAAAGATATTTTACTTATTAGGTAAATGCCATTTGAAGGATATTTACCCACACAAAACTAATTATTATTTACTGCCCAACACTAGGGCGATATAAATGTGCGGGACTCATAAAATGATAATACATATTTAGGGACCGTATAATTGAAATTCATAACCTAAAAACTTTAATAAATAATTTCCAAAATAATCTAATCCAAATTGTTCTGAATCATAAATGCAATTCAAAAGTGACTAACGGCTTTATTACACACCAACCTATCCCAATGTTATCGCGTTGAGATAGGCCCTCACTGTGATTTTGTTCTTTAACGTTCAATTTTATCGCCTATCTTTCTCTTTTGACTTCGCCCGCATCATTTTTATCAATGCTTGCTACATTATAAGCCTTATCTTCTATGTGAGGAGGGCTGCTGTCAAAATAATAATTTTCTAATATGGAAGTCTTCAGTTCTTGGGTTGTAAGGATTCTAATCAACATCCTACTGAACCAAGCCAACCTCACCTGCCCGTGGTACAACCTGCTTAACACCGTACGAGGCTCTGGCGACACACCAACCCGCATTAGACAAGCGTGGTGGGTTAAAGTCCAAACCCCCGACAAATGATGCGTGAAAGAAGATGGGGGGAGACCTTTGCACAGCAGTGGGACACAATGGGTCAAAAAAAATGGCAGTCTAAAAAAAATTGTGCTCTGCCTATAGGTACCTACCTAGTTTGGTAATGTTAAGCAAAATATTTTTTATTTTGGACAGATTGGAGTTACAAACAGATGATGTCATGACACTATGATTGGGGTGGGTGGACAGTCTAGTCATTACGTAGCGCAGACAATGTAGACTAATAAAATGTGACATTTAAAATACATTAGTGGTATATTTGTTAATTTGATGGTCGAAACATTCGTATAATCATAATGCCTAAAACATTTCGTATGTTTGTTTGTTCACGCACACGCACTATAAAAACAGATACTAGTATCCACGTACTCATAAAACTAAAATAAAGTTTGTAATTGATATTTATAAGTAATTGTATAGTAACTGTTATACAATTACTAGTTGTATTCAAAGTAGAGTGGTGGCATGGTCATAAAGTCCTAAGTAATTGACTGATATAAAAATTTCAGCCTTGTTTTATGCGCTGCATGGGGTGATCGCATTCGTTGTAGGGAGCGGCCATCTGTCTGTACCTACTCGTGTCACATAAATAGCTATATTTAGTTATAAATAAGTTCAAACCTCTCTCCCATGGAGATATTCACAAGCTACGCGACTGACATGCGATCGATAGGCAATCCATAGGCAATTGATATGCTACTTATGGGAAACGTAGTATACGGAGACGCTACCCAAATTAGACTATATTCGACTCTGTTCTCGTCTTCACAGAGAAGCATACCAATTGGCGACCTATGGAACACATTTCAGTCGCGTAGCTTGTAGATATGAGAAAGGCCTAATTATTACTTACACAATTCTAAAATTACTAATTGTGAATGTTTGCATCGATATTCTACAGACGCTCGATGTTTTATAGGAGCCAAATAGATACTAGTGACGAAGTTTCAAGCTTTTACAAGCAAATTATGGAGCTGAGCCCGCGCACAGAGGATGCACTATCAGACAAGCCTATTCACGGTACTGTGATCTTTAATTAGCATTCGTATAAAGCTGACAGTTGCCTGAAGAATTGTGACTGTTGTTATAAACGAGACGGAGGAGCCGGCACTTCGTCAACCCCGCGGAAGCACTAAACAGAAAACTTTTACGATCGTATATATCTTTGTAACTTTATTTAATATTTCACAAACGGTGCCATTGTAGAGCTTTACTTGAAGTTCATTTCTAGGGATATTTTAATTTAGCCTCGAGGCGAGCAGTGCAGCGGGAAGATAATAGCGGTTCTTAAAATAAAGCCTTTGTGCCATTACAGTGTGGCACGGCCTCGGTTGGTGCTTGACGGAGCGCTTGCCCGCGCGGCTCTCGCCCGGATACAGGGCATATTGTGTCACTTAAGCGCTGTTGATACACCGTGCGTAACATCGTTGGGATAACTAGTGTAAGTTTAGTATAATGTCCTCCCGTTATACCTACGTAACGTTAGCGGTGTTAATTAAGGACCCAATTAGCGTTAGTTTTTGAAGAATATCAACAAACTTCCTGGTAAATTTAAATATGTTTGAAGCTAACTGACGGCACATATGCAAAGGCGGTGACGAACAGGAAAAAAGCTTGTACTTATGAACCAGAAAAGACAGTTACAGCAAATTTTGATACAAAGTCAGTTACTTACTATTGCCTTTGGATTATTGTTAATTTATAAAATGTCTACGTACGTATCAGATAAAGGTGCATACCTGTTTTCATTTATAATTTAACCCTTTATTTTTACGTTGTTATCGTACTCACGTCTGCCAAATTTAAAACACTCGTAAAATTCAATAAGGCGTATTATTGCAGGCCCTGATAAATTTCGTTAGTGTATACATTGCACGTTTACGTGAATAAAATACGTAACTGCGATTTTATGTCTTATTTCGAAATTACAAATGAAAATTAAAATCAGAGAGCTAGTTTGAATGTTAAATTAGCAAATTGATGTTATAGATGCTCATGCCTATACCTATAAGTTGGTAGGTACCTATAATAAAAGGGGCATACGCTCTGTATATCATATACCTACCTATCTTACCTACCTATCTTAAGGCTGTTTTTATAGCCACGCTTGCTGCCGCGCGTGTGGTAACTGCTGGCCTACTCCGAAATACGAACCTAACGTTTCGGCTGACGGATTGTCGTGATTTGACATTTCTTCTTTCGTTTTTCTCTACGATTTGACATTGTTTTGATCGTAAATCGAATCCGTACTTCGGACGATCCGTCAGCGACGTATTTCGGAGTAACCCCCCTGATGCGGGCGGAAATGTAGGTATAAGCGCCTTAAGGTGACGACATATTGCTGTGTAGAGATGTGTTGGAGCGCAATCGGTTACGTTCATTTACTATGACTAGAATGACATTAGTAGGTACACAACCTACTAATGTGAATCTAGTCATAGTAAATGAACGTAACCGACTGTGTTCTGGCGCGCCCCGACACACTCCGACACAGCAATATGAACCTAGCTTAAGCGTTACCAATATAAAATGCATAGATAGAACAAGTTTTGACAGGACACGACACTTATAATGCGCTTTGGAAAGGAAAATATTGTTTTATCTATACTCTGCAAAGTAGGCATTTTTTATAAGTTTAATCGTTGTTTCATTAGTAGAGCCAAGTTTTCGAAGTATCTGGCACCACTTTCTATATTCGGAACGTCTCTACTTGAATAATTTATAAGTGTACCCGTCTCCGAGTGCACTGCAGTTCCGTCGCAAAGCGCGCACTGCACAATAAGTTCGCGCTTAAGTTAACTGAACGAAGAAATCATTTCCTTACTTTCAAACAATGAGCAGAAGTGGGAAATAAAATGCTGTGTTACGAGTAATTGCTTCTGTGACTTACAAAGTATTTTTGTACAATTGTAGCTGGAGATTCAACAAACAAGAAGGAAACTAATTCAAAATGTTTTTTAGAAAAAAATACCTACTACATAGGGTGAGGTTGCTCAAGTCGTACCACCGCCTAAGTCGTACCCCCTTAATATTTAGTCCGCTATTTACAAAAATTGGAAGCTTGTACCGTGATCTTGAAGTGTTTAGTGGAGCGAGCGCACAAAAACATTAGGCATTATTCATTATTCAGCCGGCCATCTGACTTTGCGTGGCAAAAATAATCAAAAAGTAATGTTTATTCACAGTTTTCATTAAAATTTTGGACGCATTTGTAAGATTTTTAGAGAAAGAATATGATCCTTGTGTTCTTTCTTGATAACGTACTATATTTATCGTATTCAGGCAATCATTTAGGCATACCTAAATGTGAGATTATTATTAGGGTATGTCAGTGATATCGGTTTAAAACTTTTAAGATTTGGTCGCATAAGTCGTACCTGTCGAAAATTCCTAAGTCGTACCTTACTTTCTTAACCTTTTTTTCTCAAGATATTATAATTTTATTTTTCTATGTGTAATTGGTAACTTGGTAACTAGTCTGACTTTGATTCTGTGATAAAACAAAAAAATAATGTGTTGTTTTGATATTTGTAGTTTGTTAACATGATCTCCTTGTTTAAATATTTTCTATATAGTTTATGACGTCACTCTAGGTACGATTTAGGCTATAGGTGGTACGACTTAGGCCCCTAAATTGTACCGAAGGAACTTTTTTGAAAAACGTTAATATACGTTTTTTGATAAGGGTTTTTGAATTTGTATGAATGCTGGTTTAAGGGCGGATGAATAAAGATTCCATCTATGTAAAAGATTTTGTTTGATTTTTCCCTTAGGGGGTAAGACTTAAGCAACCTTACCCTACTTACATAGTATATTCATCCTGGGTACTCACGAGTATACCCATCTTTAGGAGTTAGTAACAAGTAAATGATGATGAACCTTTGCAATATTCAGTATCTCATTTCTATTTTTTCAACCCATCATCATCCAATCCTTAGGTCTCTTCCATAGCACTCCATTTTTTATGGTCTTGTGGTTTCGTATTGTACGATAAATATAAAACTGTTGCAAACTTGGTTTCCTACGGTAGTTTAAAACTAGGTCATCGATATAGACAGGCACTATAAAAGGGTCGTCGCGTCGATGGGATGAAGCATTGTTTGTTCCAAAATAAGAGTAGGTGTATTATAGCACAGCAGTGAACTTATTTTTAAAACTTGCCTTTTATGATTATATTACGATATAAAATATTTTATAACTTCAGTGCGGCAGCTTTTAGCGATAGTGTTATATAACTTTAATGCTGCACCATTTAGTACCCTTGTGTATAATTAATTAGGCTTAAATGGGGCTGTAATATGGAATAATAACCTTTACCTGAATTTGAACTAATAAATAGCTCTCAGCCTTTTTTGCCTGACGAACACCTACCCATATTATATATCGGATCTGACCTATTTATTAAAAGTCTGGGTCATAAATATATTTATCTAAATATGGTGCTATCGATAGCGAACGGCAGATACTGCCGTTAAGCGCTAGTACCATAGAGTAAAGACTAAAGATAGAGGTGCCCTTATTAGATTTCCCTATGAAACAACGCGTGGAAATTTTGCGCGGGGTGGCGCGGGTGGTGGGGGTTAAAAACTGGGAGGGCAATTTACAAGCTCCGCCCCCCCGATCTCCCGGTAAATAGCATAACTACTGGGTTCGTTTTATTTCGATGTTAGTACGTAGTTTAACTTTTTCACACTAGATGTCACTACGTGTAGGTTCATATAAAAAACGTACCGAGGGTCGCCACCTAGTGTCGAATAGAATTATATTTGGGATGCGAACGTTGGCAAGACGTCTGCACAGGACGAACGCCAACAGCACACTGACTTAAGCCACGCCTACTGTGATAACGTCACCGGCCGAGCTGTGCGATGTAATAGCAACGCGGCCTGGTAGCTTAGACCCAGTCCTTTATATAGTTCGTCTATGGCTAATACACATAAGGCGTTTTGTAGCGCGCGCTTTGCTAATGCACGTTTTAAGACCTATGACGATCGAAATCGGTACGCCCTAATCGATCGTCATAGGTCTGGTTGTGTACACATTCAAACGCGCGTTGTCAGATTTGGGTCGAACGTGCGGTCCGCTTGAACATTTTGATATCGATTCCTTTGTCGAACGCCATGTACGCTACCAAAACGGGCGACCAGCGCAACGCCGAGCGCTCAATGGGTATTACAGTAGCGGCACGCTATGATGGCCGCTTTGACATGTGGGGGAGGGAAAAAATGAACCTTATTATAACGGAATAAGGATGAGAGTTTTAAAATTTAGGAATATCAAAAAACTAATGCTAAAATGAACCTTATTCCGTTGCAATAAGGTTCATCCTCTTCCCTCTACATGTCAAAACGGCCATCATAACGTGCCGCTACTGTAGCTCAACTAATCTACCTAATAGAGTTTTGCTTCGTGTAACGGTTATTGTTTACGAATTTGAGAATAATTTATTTGGATAATCAAACAATATTAATAGTATTTACCTATTTAAAGAGTGTAATTCAATATTAATTATATAGGGTTCAAATTAAAAGTAAACGTTTCGCCTTAATTATAAGTAGAACACACCTAGTAAAATCATATTACTAAAATAGAGGCCACGGCACGTTATTTTGCGGTTAGTAATCATTATAGGCTCTACATACTCATAAAGTATGAAGGTATTGGACAATCAGTGTGAGCCGCAGTCGTGTAGTGTAGTGTAGGACATTTATACGTAAACTTGTAATTATTGTTGGCACGCGAACCACTAATTATTATTATAGTATGTATACTAATATCTGCTCATAACGTTGTAACAAATCTACTGTCATTCTGAGTCCTATCTTGATTGTTACGCGCCTATTATATTTTTTTATGAACGTACTCTCCATAAATCATATCTTGACCATTTCGCCGTATATCGACGTTTTACGAAAATGTTTGTTATAACAATGTCTTACAACTTGTCAACTTGTTATAGATAGACCTTCTATAGCTTTTAATAAAACGATGTATCGCCAAAATGTAACTATATATTGACTCAAACTTAGTTTGTTCTGAAATACTTTAGTAAAATATATACTCTGAACAGTAAATAGTACATTGATTTTCAGTTGATTTCCTGAAAATTATGAAATTATTGTACCGTAAAGACGACTGATTATTTAGAATGGTATCCGGGAAGGAATTTTCGAATACAAATATTTATCTTTCAGTGAAATAACGGAAGGGCCTCTGAATAACTTTTCGTTTACAACAACATTATTTTAGCTGACTAGTATTGTTTATAAAAGAACTTACTTACATTGTATACAGGATGGTGACGACACATAACGACAATAAATTAAAACACGATCGCTACTAGTCAACCACAATACTTTAAAATTATCAAATTGGGTTTACATCATAGTTCATAATTAATTATTTTTTTAACAAATCAATCGCGAAACTATACTTAACGGAACACAACATCGTTTATAATCGTCTACTTACCTCATAGACCGACCTGTAGGTACAAGCGTGGCAACATCACTTCAGTGTCGGTGTTTTTAGCGGTACCTTTGTAGGTGTTAAGTTAAAATGGTAAAAGTAAAAACGCGATCCCATGGCAATGTCTTTGAATATAATTTGATAATATTTTATGTACGAACTACTAACGTGATACCCAATATGTGCTTTCAATTATTGTCGTAATGTGGTCACCACTCTGTATAGGTACTTAGATATACCTATACAAAGTGTATTGGTGAAAACCTTGTGGTGGTATTCATATAATTTATGATACTCCTTTTCTTTAAGTACTACTCATTTTATGTTGGTTGGTACAGGCCTCTAGCATCAATAAATTTTAAAAGGTGAAGTATTTTTCAATCTTACAAAGAAACATAGCAGCAAAACTATTAAGAAAACCAAGAAAGAGCTACATGATCCAGATTAAAGAGAAGATCGGTGTCATACCGTATAAGGCGTAAAAAATCTGCCCTAGATGGAGAAAGATGGAGAGCTCCATCAGCTGGTGTAGCTCATGGCAATGGTCACTTAACTGGAAGAAGAAAGAGAGAAGAAAGAAAATAAGACATGGTACTTTCTTTGTGCGATCTTACTCGTATTGTGCAATGCACGCTATGCAACAAAACTGCTGTCTACTCGGAGACGTGTCCACTTGTAAAATATTCAAGTAACAAGACACTTCGAATATAGCGCAGCCACTGTGAGCAGTGAGATATTTTGAGAATAACCACTCTTCTACCGACAAGTTCTGCCTTGACGAGACCACGCTTGATCTCGTTCTGACCTTAGACTATGCTATATACTCCAGTTCAGCAATTTAACCGCTTGTATGCCGTTTCCAGATACAATAGAAAATCTATGCCTCGCGTTTTTCTACGTTTCAGAATACAAATCAACCAAAGTTGTAGGTATTAATTGTAATACTTATCAATACTACGGGATAATAAGGATTATTACACACTTTATATGCTATTTTTATTTATATTAGCGTATACCAGGGTAGTGTTAGTAAACATGATTTAATTTTACCCTTCTCATGTAACTAAACGTAGCAGCAATTACTAATGATAGAAGTGCTTCGATCCATTATTTTATTTTCAAAATATCTGGCATCAAGGTCTAATACCTACGAAGTATTACTAACTTGAATAATTTATGTAGCTGTTTCCGAGTGCACTGCAGTTTCGTTGCAAAGCGCGCACTGTACAATCAGAAATTGAATAAACAAAAACATATTTATTCACAGTTATAATTCTTTCGGAAAACGCAGACGCTAATTGGTTATTTGCATGTGTATAACAGTTATCACTTTTCGTAGAACATTACTCACGCCAACTTCATTATGTAGTCATGTGATTGACCAATTAAATCATTCTATACTAAATTGATTCTATCGCTCTAAACACTTAAGTGCCTGCCTATTTTTGTATTGATTGTTCGAACTAAGGGACAATATTCCCACTCGCATGTAATAAGTAATTAATTATGTTGTCACATAAACACTTTCCCCCAATTTTATAGAAGGTTATGATGGACTTACACTGGCATTATAAATCACCTTTGTTCCAAGAAATGTTTCATTAAACCATTGTGAACTGGCTAAAAATCTTTGTAAATTTGGCAGTTCCATTTTATATTCTTATTACTCCAATTAATACTGTAATATTAGAAAAGTGCTTCGCGTACTAGCCATTACTTGATATAAAATGGTCGTTCAATTCTATTCTACGAATGTTATCTTTATTTTATTACATATCTCTGTTTAATTATGCTTTCAACGATCGATCCAATTAGCTTTTGATGTTGAATGCTACGTCATCGTAGCATATTTCGTAGCACATGCTACGCTCATCGTAGGCACTATCAATATGCAGAAAAAAACAGAGTAATTACAATATTAAACTAAGTACCAACACATAATAAATAAATTTTCATAATATAAATTCCTTCCATCTAAAAATGTTTATCATTCTTGCGTAGGCCGTAGGTCACCTTATAAAATTTCATCAAATATAAGTAATTTTCAGGCATAGACGCCCGTCTACCACAAAATTTTAATTAATTTGCGTGTAAGTTATAAGAAATTAAAATAACAAAATTTTAAGTAATTTATATATTTTAAAGTAGCTGTACCTACCCTACCTACTAATTTAGTTGCGATGTTGTAGATTAAATAAGGCTGTCTGAAATTGTAAATTATATTTTTGTAGTAAATTTTGACCAGATCTTTATCAAATTTAGGTTGAGGCACTATTAATTAAATCAAATAATATTAATAAATTCAAATAAAGATCTGCTACTAACATACCCATTGTAAAATTTTAGCATGCTTTCTGTGATGTAGGTATGTTAATTCTGTAAAAAGTCCCCGTCATAATACTCGATGCAAAATAAAATGAAACATCACAGTAAAGCAAGCGATTGCAAACCTAAAATAGCCGCACAAATTAAAGGGTGGGTAAATTGGCTGCGAAGGGTTGGTCCAGAGACGAATTAGCAGAATTGTCGCGATATCTCGAACTAAGCCCTCAGCTCCCGAGATAACCGGAACTTCGGCGAGAAAAAGGAGGTTAGCAGTTATCTGATAATGCGAGTTCTGCAACAATGATACCCGCTTGCTTCACGTTTAACGCGAAAAACTTTGGGTTTTAAAGTTAGTTTGCGGTTCAACTGCCTTCGGGTGTGTGTACAAGAGGCATTAAGTGTTTTATTTCTAGAAAAGTTTGTATCTGTTGTATCACTTTTGTTAACAAAACATTTCTTTTTTACGTTTCTATAGATACTAGAGGAAATACACTTAGAATTGAAGTCCTTTGAAACAATCGGCTAACCAATCCAGTTTATAAGGATCTTACAATCAACTGGCCAGTTCAGGTATAAATCAATGAACCAACTAGTATTCCCGCGGGAAATTAGAACAACGAAACGCGAATGTAGACCCGACCCAGTCGTAACACGGATATTTGTTCGTAAATACCCACCTTAAAACAGCGTGTAAGTGTTATGACGGAATGTGTCGGATTTACCGCGAGTGCGGGAAGCGATTTGGCTAACTCTCGTCGGGAGCGAACTCATTAGGGTTAAACATCCGACCTTAGTGCTTTAGGTTTTAGGCACGAAATGAGTTATAATAAATAAAGATTTTAACGACCTTTTAGACGGAATGAGTGTTCAACTTTGCCTAAGCTTGAAATGCTTTAACGTTTCGACTTCAAAGTGGAGTAGATGTTTTACCGACCTAACATCTTGTTTTTTTAGGTTTAATATTTAAAGTAATGATTTTTGTAAGTACCTATATCTACGTAATACCTATCTAGATACTATCGACTGTTACACATAAACATGGTTTAAGAAAAAGCAACCATCTTTATTTACTATTTGAACAGAAAATTGTATATCCTGGATCGTTTTGATTCGGTTTTTATTTCCGAGACTTGTTAGAGATTATTATTTCCAGAAAAATATAATGATTAATGATGGGCGAAGCTAGTGAGTGGACGGGCGTCTAATTTATTGAACACAATTTGAAATTCAAAGAAATACCTCAGCCTTCAAGTGAGGGCCAGACATAAATGAGCTCGTATCGCAAAGTATTTTAATAATTGAGCTGAATTATTTGAAAATATAAGTTCGCATTTGTTGTTTATCATGTGAGATGACTAAACCTCATATTTTATACAAAGGCCACATATTATAAAACTCAAAATTCTGTGAAATCTACAAATGGGTCCTTTAATATTGGATTGTGAAGAATTTTACTATCTACTTATATTTACGCGCTGCGTCTGAGTAGATTGGATGCCTTTTCTGTATGTCTATTCAATCCATGTCTTGAAAGGCTGATAAAAACTGTTTTGACTATGTTTATTGGAATTTGCAGCTTGCGTTTGTGTTGTGTTAAAACCAACAAATACTGGGACTAGACTCGAGCAGGTAGATATTTGTTACTCTCGACTGAGTTTGCGATGCATGCCTGAAAAACATCTTGGAAATCGCAGACATGCTACTTTTTACATCGGCGATCGGCGATTTTGCGACTGTACCGATGTTGCATCGCGATTTGGCGACTCCTCTGCGTTCGGACGCAGCGACTGCTCCGATGCTAAAAGCAACTAAATCGCCGATCGCAGATGCAAAAAGTAGCGTGTTTGCGGTGGCCCTTACTGCTAAGACGCCGCCGCGCCACTCCTTACCGGCACGCCTCGCCATGAATATACATTATTCATTACACAGCACTCGTATTTTTTAAGATAACGTACACCAATTTACCCACCTCTCTAGTACGACGCTACCTATTCATTCACTTAATTGATTTGCAAAGTAGCCAAGATAAATAAAGCCTGCTTATCCGATTTCAAAAGCCGAAGTTTCTTTTACACGACCGTCGTCCGCCGGGGCTTTTTTCGTTTTCCACCTTTTTACTTAAAAGTTACAAAAACTTTTAACTAATTAAATTAATATTCGTAGACCGTTGATTAAGAAGCTCTGGAATGCTTTTAACGTGAATGTAACTAAGGCGAAATTTGAGGGGGGGAGAAATAATTTCGGCGAATATTTTGCGAAAATATAACTTTCTGTTTTCATCATTGCGGATATTCGAGTAAGTGAAGAGAGTGGTTTAGAAATTGTTAAAATAATCTCAAAGAATTTTAATTGGATGTAAAATTTCGTGAACTATTTTAAGTGCAGATACTCGTAGCACCAGACCGAGTTAATTGAATTTTCATTTTTATTTAAATCTATTTTATACTTCTTCCAGCATTATAGATGTGCGTTATCCATGTGTCATAATAATTCACACAAATAAACTAAGTGCTAATTAGCATTAGGAAAGTTAAATAGAAAACAAGTAGGTATGATGAAGAAAGATAAACTGAGACTGTACTCTTCTCTAACAATTTCAGTCGTTTGGTAATTACAGAGGTACTTTTAGCGAGTTTCATCTTTTATTATAAACAAGGACAAGGGCTGATAGACGAGTCACAAACACGCCTTTAATTAATTAAAACTGATGTTTACTTTGTTTTCGTCTGCACGTTTCAAATAAGTATCCCTATATACCTAAGTAAGTATATAAGGTATGTAACCATATATTTGGACCTACTCTGTATTTGTGGAGATGGTGATCCAAGCAACAAGCTTTTTTTTTTATTTATTTACCTTTTGATTGCCGTTGAATGACTTCACGAATTGAAGTTGAATGTACAGATCTTAAGTAGTTTTTAATCTATTCATTTCATCCTCGAACTCCCTACCTTATTCTCTGTTCGCTACAACCTAACAGATTAAAACAGGATCAATTTAAAAAACTTTTTAATTTCACGGCACATTTGTCGGGGAAATTCAAGTCATCCAGCAGCCAAGTCGGACTGGGCCAAGTTGAATCTTAAGTCGGCGACAGAAACAAAACAGTGCTAGTTATTGCACATTAAGGCCGGGCGGCACTAGCGGGCCGGCGTTAACGCGGCCGTTGCAAACTTCCTCTGCGAGCCAGCCGACTTGGCGCCACCGGCCTCTGTACTTAAGTGTCTAATTAGCCGTAAATTGCATTCAAAATTGGGCTCTTGGCCGAAAATTGAGCTCTGAATGTCTAATTTTGCAGAATAAAGGGAGATTGTACGGAGATTTAAATGTCAATCTGTATTGTCATGGCGACAGCGGTATGTCGATAGGTGCTATGTTAAAATAGGTAGGTATGGCGAAGCCAACGAGAAGCCATACGAAATGGTAATAATATTTGGGATCAAGTCGGTCACCGCCGGGCTCGTCGACTTTGGGGCCAACCCTATATAAAAAATAGTACCTATGTGTTTAGTGTGTTTGTCACTCATAATTAATTGGTACTGCAAAATAATAAACTCATACAATTTATCTTCTACTTGGTTGTTTACACATAATTAACCAAATTTAATTAATTGCAATGAAATGTATCTCGAATAAGTGATGTGTAAGCAATTATCTACGCTGTGATACCCACGCCTGATGCCGAAAATATCGTATTTTATATGAGAAACATGAAAGTTCACCTGTATAATATACAGTACGCTTGTTAACTCCCATTAAACGTAATATGAACGTCTTGACGTTACTATTAAGGTCTTGAAAATTAAATGAGAAAGTTAATTTACTGTATATCATATTTGATACAATAATATTTGTCTTCTTTATTTTGCGGTGCCTCTCTACTACTGGAGATAAAAAAAACATCTCGCCACTTTTTTTTGGGACTAGGCCCGCCACGCACTCCTACCACTGTTACTCCTGTAAGCCAGGATCGATAATGGTATCCAACGATGACGCAACACTTGATGGACAAGCTAAAATAGTCTCGGCCTTTATAGCGCGGCCAGCAAGAGACAAAGAACAAGAGGCAATGATGACCAAGCTTGGAGGCTGAGAGCGTAGCGAAGCTTAGCTTGAGGCCATTATAGCGTGGTCAGCAGTACACTCATTAGAGACCAAGGCTTGTATAGTGCTTTACTCAAAAGTGCGACTATTAGTTTAAACAAAATTATCTAAGTAGGTATAAAAATTAATACAATTATATTTATATTTTTACGAACTATATCTATAGTTGTGTATTTTCTCTGTTGACGTTTCCATGGCAACGGCACGACCAACTCGTTTTTAACCTTCAATCAGTTTTTTTACGAACCATAAACATACCTTTTTGTTACGTTTCCATGACAACGGTCAAATAACAAATATAATGACGATAATACCGGGTAATAATACATTGTATGTCTAGTAGCTCTTGCAGGACGACAAATCCGATTTTACTCGAAGAAGGTTTGTGAAATAATGACAACATTATAAACTTTTTTGAGTAAATAAATATTAATAAAAGTTAAATTATGTAAACATAACCCAAACATAAAAACTACCGCTATTTAGGTACCTTTAGATGGGCTATGGGCGGATAAGTAAAAAGACATAGTGCGATAGAGAATTAAATATATTATTAAAATAGAAAAACGAGACATCGTTCATGTAGTGAAAAAACAAAGTGAAGATCATTGACAGGTTCCATAGAGTTTTAAAAAACAACACTAGCCCTTAAAACGAAATAACCTAGAAATGAACTTATAATGCTTTTCCCTAGCTAAAGCTTTTGTCAGTACATCTGCTAACATCTCTTCAGTGCTAATATAACGTATACACATAAGTTTCTTATCTATTAGATCCCTAATGAAGTGATGTCTAATATCGATGTGTTTTGTTCTCGAATGAGATATTAAATTGTTACATAATTTTTGTGCAGACTGATTGTCGTTATACAGAATAACGTTGCATATGACACCCATACACTCAGCGACAAAAGTCTTAAGGAACATAGCTTCCTTACTAGAATCAGACATCGCCATGTACTCCGCCTCGGTACTGGAAAGAGCAACAGTTCGCTGTTTGCGACTTTCCCACGATACTAATGAGTTCCCTAGGCTAAATACATATCCAGTATATGACTTACGATCGAGCATGTCTGCGCCCCAATCAGCATCCGCAAAACCCGTAATCAACATTTCACCTTTCTCAAAGACTAGGCTATAATCCATAGTACCTTTTAGGTATCTAAGAACTCTTTTTGCACATTTCCAATGAGTCTCCGAGTAGCAGTTATTAAATTGACTTAAATAACTTACACAGTGCGCAATATCCGGTCTGGAGCACACCGCCAAATACATCAGACAGCCAATAAGACTTCTATAATCAAAATTATAAGTATTTACACTCTCCTCCCGTTGTAATTTTAATCCAACTTCCATAGGAGTCTGTGCTGGTTTACTGTCTGACATTTTAAACTTATCCAAAAATTTACGGATATGATTTGACTGGTCCAGTTTGAACGAATGATCACTGGTTTTCGTAATCTTCATGCCCAAAATATAACTAGCATGACCTAGATCCTTCATCTCAAAGCTGGCCATGAGTTGTTTCTTGATCACGTCCTTCTTTCGAGATGATTTTGATGAAAATAACATGATATCGTCGACATACAGAGCAATAATTATCATTTCATCATCCTGATTATAAACATAAACACATGGTTCTGAAGATAACCTCTTGAACTTCAATCCGTTGGTTAAAACATCATTTATTCTGTCATACCATGCCTTCGCAGACTGTTTAAGACCATAAATTGCTTTATTCAACTTATATACCTTCCTCTTGGTATCTTTTGCAATAAAACCTTCCGGTTGTTCCATGTATACAGACTCTTCTAGATTTCCATTTAAAAATGCAGTTTTTACATCTAGATGTTCAATTGTCATTCCATATTGAGCAGCCAGAGCCAGTAGTATTCTTAACGTTGAATATCTAACAACTGGTGAGAAAGTTTCGTAGTAGTCAACTCCATACTTCTGAGTATATCCCTTTGCTACTAAACGAGCTTTATATTTGAGTAACTCACCATTAGGGCCTCTTTTCTTAGTAAGCACCCATTTACATTTTACAGGTTTATGACCTTCAGGCAAATCGACTAATGTCCAACACTTATTTGTTTGAAAGGAGTTATATTCGTCTTGTATAGCTTCTTTCCAGTGCTCCGCTTCAGGGCTCAGCATCGCTTCCTTGACAGATCTGGGAATATCGTCCTCCATCATAATTTCTGTAAGTCCAGCGAATCCAGATTCCGTTTCAGCGTCTTCGAAGGATGACAGCATTGAATCTTCACTGCTGCTGGAGTTTTCTGGAACGTAAGTATGGTCCGACGGATCATCTGTACATTCTGATTCCACTGTCTCATCCAGACTGAATATAGTTCGTCGGCGAGGGTTTGTTGTGTCATCAGAATTTAATTCACCATCAGAAGAACCTGACTGAGGAGAAGATTCTGAAGATTCAGCATCTCCATTGCCATTAGTCGGACTAGATGAACTCTCCAACAAAATCATTGTGTCTCCGTTATCATCATGTGACACACCCTTATTCAGAAATGTATCCTCTAAGAATGTAACATGTCTTGCCTGTTTACATTTCTTTGGATATTTAGGATCTATAAGCCTATAGCCTTTACTATCATCGCAATATCCAACGAAAATATATTCCTTGCTTCTAGGATCCAATTTCCTACAATTTTCATCTATAGCATATGCTATACAGCCAAATATACGTAAAAAGTTTAGATCTACCTTCTTGGAAGTCCATTTTTCCTCAGGTATCACTCCTTTTACAGCTTTTGTAGGTACACGATTTTTCAGGTAAACCGCCGTATTAGCAGCTTCAGCCCAAAAACGTTTATCCAATCCTGAATGTTGAAGCATGCAACGAGTTTTGTCCATAATGGTTCGATTAGCTCTCTCCGCTACACCATTCTGTTGACTGCAGTGAGGAATTGTAGTCTGATGTCTAATCCCGCAGCTCATCAGATAATTCTGAAAAACAGTACTCATGTATTCACCACCGTTATCACTTCGCAATACTTTTATTTTCATTTCCGTTTCATTTTCAACGCGAGCTTTGAATAATTTAAATTTTTCAAAAACTTCACATTTTGTTTTTAGAAAATAAATAAAAGTTTTCCTAGAAAAATCGTCAATAAATGTTACAAAATATCGTAGACCATTAAGTGACGCTTGCTGCATAGGACCACACACATCCGTGTGTACTAGCCCTAATATCTTATCAGCTCTAGTGTGACTTTCCTTCGGAAATGGCAGTCTAGTTTGCTTTCCAAGAATGCAACTAACACAAGCTTTAAAAGACGCATTATCGTATTTATATCCAATGCTCATACCTTTTAATTGCTTCATACTTCGCGCGTTAAGATGCCCAAGCCGCCTGTGCCAAGTTTCTTGTGACACATCGGTGACTCCGGATGCAGTCGCTTGCTCCTTCTTATTAGAAACCTGTTTTGTGGACAAAGTCATAACCTTGCTCTCCCCATATACAGATGGAGTACATGGCGCATCTTCCGCTACAAGAACAGCCTCACCTACCTGATCTAGTAAATAGACACCATTGAAATGCCTAGCTATAGCAACAACTTCCTTACCATCGCACACTTTACATAAGTCCCGTTGAAATGTTACAGTAAAACCTTTACTTGTCATAGAACTAACCGACAGTAGATTGACAGCTAGCCCTGGTACATATAACACTTCACTTACAGTCCTTATAGTGTTCTGTAAAGAAAGTTTTACGTTTCCCTTGCCTGATGATAGCAATTTCTCTCCGCTTGCTATCTTTACAGCAACAGGTGTCCCAGATACAAAATCATGCATAATATTTTTGTTATTACACATATGGTTGGTAGCTCCTGAATCCACATACCAAATATCGTTGTGTAAGTTGACCGACAAAGCACAAAACAAAGACTTCTTAGTTTGGTCATTGCTTTTAGTTTCATCCGTGCATTGCTTATAGCTGTGACCTGGCTTGTTACACTTTTTACAGCGAAATGCCTTCCACTTAGTCTTCTTGGTAGCAGAGCAACTCGTACCTGTGTCATCTTTCTCAATCCTTCTTTGGTACTCCTGAGTCAATCTAGACCTCACGGACTCAGTCGTGAGTTTTTCTGAACAGTTCTCCAAGGTCATGATGAGTGGGTCGTAGTCTGCGGATAAACCACTAAGCATGACTACGGCTAGAAAATCATCTTCCACTCCGGCACCTATAACCTGCAGCTGCTGTCCTATTTCTGTTATTTTGCATAAATAAGACTGCATGTCCGGAAATCCTGTCACTTTGAGGCTAAAAAGTGTGCGTAGCAAACCTAAGCGCCTGCTTAGGCCCTTTCCTTCGTACACCTTCTCCAAATTTTTCCACGCCTCGTGAGCAGTTTTCGCATCTCTTATATGCGGTAACACTCCCGGCTGCACTAAAAGACAAATCCGTGCCAAAGCTTTACGTTGAACCTTGATATCTGCCGCTTCTTTGGTCTCCACCGCATCCCACAGGTCTTCGTGTAGCAATAACATTTTTACCAAAAATTTCCATGTGCTGTAGTCTTCAGCTCCACGGAGTTTATCAATCATGACCCGAGAAAAATTTTGATCGGCCATGACGGAAAAAACAAAATCGCTATTCTGTGAAAAAATATTAATTTTACGAAAATAAACTGGGGATAACTATGAAATCTTTCTGACCCGCGTATTTACATACTGGGCCCATAACCAGATGGGCTATGGGCGGATAAGTAAAAAGACATAGTGCGATAGAGAATTAAATATATTATTAAAATAGAAAAACGAGACATCGTTCATGTAGTGAAAAAACAAAGTGAAGATCATTGACAGGTTCCATAGAGTTTTAAAAAACAACACCTTTTGGATAAACGGCCTAAATGCCGTTTCTATTTTATTTGTCCTAAGGTAAACCATGTTGTCGAGTCCAGATGCCGAGAAAAAATTATGTTTGTTATTCTACCAGGTAAGCGTTGGCAGACACTGATTCCACAGAGAACCTTGAATATTAATGCTCATTCTCATTAAGATGGAATCATGTATTATGGAAGCAGCTATATTACATGCAATCCATGTGGTTTTGATACAGACTAGTGATATATTCATAATTAACATGGTAAGTAGGAATCTTCTATAGTTATATGCTTGTGTGCTTCTATATCTACCTACGTATAGTTTGCGACAGGTCGAGATGACATTCGGGTAATGAGCTTTTTGCAGAATAAAATCCGAATCAAAATCAGCAGGACCCGATAAACAATTAAAATCGCCCACAAAATAATTAAATTAAATTATTCTGTTGCGTTGCGGGTCCTGCTAATTTTGATTCAGATTTTAGTCTGCAAAAAGCTCACAACCCGAATGTCATCTCGACCTGTCGCGAACTATACTCATTTCATTTTACGAATCGGGATCATCTCTATCGTCCGTTCGTTTGTTCGTGATTTTGTCACTAATTTGGGGCGCTCATAGCAAGCTGCAATCACTGATCGGTAAACGATCGCAGGTTAAGCAACGCTTGGCAAGGTCAGTCAGATATGGGTGAGCATAGTCGCATACGAACTGAGCGTCTCCGTGTTTCGGAGTGCACGTCAAAAGTCGGTCCCGGTTGTTGTCATCCAGGCAGCAGTCGTTAAGCCTTGTCTCAGGCCTTCGGGCGGCTTGAACAACTCTGCCACTAGGCCACTAACCATTCAATGAGAAGAAGAATACTAATTTACAAAGGAAATGTGCCAAAATTTAAAGTTCTAAGCCCAAACGAAACGTATTATTGCTTTCGTAATGGGTTCGTAATAGTAGAGAGCAATAATATGTTAACGTAAATGTAACCACAAATCGACATCGCATCAAAATAATAAAGCCATACTTAATGAAAAGTCGCATCAATAGGTAAAATCTACTTGATGTTCTAAAAATAAATACATTTTCAAATAACTTACATGTATCGAAGGGAAACGAAGACATTTTATTCCGACTTATTTGCGTACATATTGATTGAATTCATAAGCTTTTTTAAAGAGATTGTATGAGGAATGATGAGCTTTCATTGAACGTGATGTCATGGTTGAGAGAGTTCAATTGAAATACTGTCGGTGTATTGTTTTACCCGCACTCGGCCAGCGTGGTCGATTATCCCCCTCACATTAGGAAAGAGGGAGGCCCATGGTCAGGAGTAGGACGTTAAAAGAGCTAATGTTATATGTCTTGTTTTTGTTTGAATTAATAAAAGTTAAATAAATTAAAAATTAATTAAGTTTTAGTTTATGTTTTACTTAATTTTATTTTGCTATAAATCTTGTATTGTAAACGTAAGGTGACTGTATTCTTTCAATGTCTCAAGGCTGTTTAGTCAATTTCGCCGTCTAGCTAAGCCGCACTGGTATCTATTTATATCGTTTCTATTCCCGCATGACCTGGTGCCCAGACAAGCCGAACTTTGCGCGCTACTTGCCAAAACATTAAAATATTGAATGGTTTCCTTCCACGCCAAAGAACGGCACAACGTAAACAAAACACAAAGGAAATTGTTTTTCGTGTTGCAAAAAGAAAGTAAAACGCTTGAAAGTTGAGAGTTAATTTATTTCGAAGTTGTTTGCCAGTAATTTGTTGCGGCTACGTCCTCGGGGAAGACCGCGAACGCGCACTGTTTGTACATACACAAACTTTTTCGTGTTTAGAAATTTGACTCGTTTGACTCGGCTACTTGTGAACTCGTGTTGGAACCTCCACTGTACTTTTGGGAACTAGGTAACTCGCTTTTGTAAAACACGGCCCGTCTCGTAAACATATTATGAAATGAATTTAAATAACGTCGACAGCGAGCTCGTGTCGAAATAAATAAATAAATATCTCTTTACTTTTTATTTTTTTTATTTATATACTTATACAAAATCCACATAACATCTAAATATATAAGAATCAAAGTCCTGATTGACTGACTGACTGACTGACTGACTGACAGACAACGCACAGCCTAAACCGCTGATCGTAGAGACTTGAAATTTGGAGGGTGGGTTTGTCTTGATGTGTAGAGGTGTACTAAGAATGGGTTTTTTGAAATTCGACCCCTAAGGGGGTAAAATAGGGGATGAAAGTTTGTATGGAAGTTCGTCATTTTTGAAGTTAGAATTATGAAAATTGCTGATTAGGTGTCTTTTGAAAAATAAAGAAATATGGGTGTCAGGGTTTTTGAAAATTAAACCCTTAAGGGGGTAAAATAGGGGATAAAAATTTGTATGGAAGTTCCGTCATTTTTGAAGTTAGAATTATTTAAATTGGTGATTAGGTGTCTTTTCAAAAATAAAAAAGAGTAATTTCAGGGTTTTTGAAAATTCAACCCCTAAGGGGGTAAAATAGGGGAATGAAAGTTTGTATGGAAGTTCGTCATTTTTTAAGTTAGAATTATGAAAATTGCTGACTAGGTGTGTTTTAATAATGAAAATGATTAATTTTATGGTTTTTGAAAATTCAAACCCTAAGGGGGTGAAATAGGGGGAGGGGGGTGAATTGAATGTTTATTGAAATTCGACATTTTTGAAGTTATAATGATGAAAATTGTTGTTTAGGTTTCTTTTTACAAATAAAAAAGATAAATTTTAGCGTTTTGGAAAATTCATCCCCTGAGGGTGTAAAATAGGGAATGAAAGTTTGTATGGCGGTACCGATTCGGGCTAATCTCTGAAACGGCTGGACCGATTTTGACGGGACTTTTACGGGCTATTAGGATATGGGATCCGGGATATCCGAGATACGGGATCCGATATCCGGGATACGGGATCTGGGATCCACGAAACGGGATAAGGCTCCGGCAAATGGAAGCTGGGATCTGGGAAACGGGATCCAGGATTCAGAAAATGAGATCCGGGATATGGGACCCGGGAAACGAGATCCGGGGTATGAAATCCGGGATATGGAATACGGGACCCATGATATCCGGGATATGGAATACGGGACCCGTGATATCCGGGATACGGCATCCGGGATCCGGAACACGGAATCTGGGATCCGGGGAACAAGATCCGGGATACGGGACCCGGGAAACAAGATTCGGGATATTAAATTAAGGATATTTGATACGGGTTTCACGATATCCGGGATACGGAATCCGGGATTTAGCAAACAGAATCTGAGTAACGGGATACGGGGTCCGGGATCCGGAAAACGGGATCCGGGATACGGGATCCGGAAAACGGTATCCAGGATCCGGGCAACGAGATCCAGGATAAGGGACCCGGGAAACGAGATTAGGGATATGGGTTACGAGATACGGGATCAGTGATATCCGGGATACGGGATCCGGGATTTAGCAAACAGAATCTGGGAACGGGATCCGGGTACGGGGTCTGGGATACGGGATCCAGGATCCAGGATCCGGGCAACGAGATCCAGGATCCAGGCAACGAGATCCAGCATACGGGACCCGGGTAACGAGATCCGGGATACGAAATCCGGGATACGAAATCCTGGATATGGGATACGGGATCCGTGATGTACGGGATCCGGATTACGGGATCCAGGATCCAGGATACGGGATCCGGAAAACGGGATCCAGGATCCGGGCAACGAGATCCAGGATACGGGACCCGGGAAACGAGATCCGGGATACGAAATCCGGGAAATGGGATCCGGGATCCGATATTTTTTTTATTTAAATTCTGCGCGGACGAAGTCGCGGGCAAAAGCTAGTAATTAATAATCTGCCAAACTGCTTAGTAGTTAATTACTTATACACCAACTGTGTGGTCCCAAATTAAGCAACGCTTGTACAATGGGTACCATACAATGGACTGGGGGTGATCCCAGTGGCACCCAGACCAGGGCAAATTACGAAATGGCCGTTTCCGAAATTTGCCTCTGGCGGCGATCGAACCCGAAATCAACCATTATAGTGAGCCGGGCGGACCACGTTCGAACCACTACGCCAAGCGGTCGTCAAATAATGTGTAAAATATTATCTTATCAATATAAACTGTCCTGAAACCTGAACCTGAAACGTGTGCTGTACTTTAATAAGTAAATAAAACCATTATAACTGAATACCTATGTGGTACTTACCAGCTCACCGTTAAATAACTTATGTAATTAATCATGAGCTTATGTTATCGCAGCAAGCTCCAATTACATTAATTTACGAATCGATTGTCTACGTTCCCATGAATCTCCTCTGTAATTCAGTGCTCAATTAACTCATTTGTTTTAATTTAATTATCATCCCATAATAGGGAAAAAGGAAAAGGAAATGAGGGGAAGGGGGGTGTTGGGCTTCTGGCTCTCTCACTCATCGTACGAACCGCAGCTGTAATAGTTACTTAACGCCGATCTTCTGTGAGAGGGTGGTACTACCCTGGTCGAACCAGCCCATATGACCTGCAGTCAAATGGCTACAGCTTGGCTCTACCACCTCCAGTAGAAGGTAGGTACGTCATCTTCAGATTTTCGTCGGGCTTATTAAAATGAAACGTATGGAAGATTTTTGATTGTAATTTCCCTCGACGGCATGTCGTCATCAAGAGGGGGAATTTGTTAAAGACAAATTTATATTCCCCATTTACCGGCTGAGCTCCCGTGGGTGCTCATAGCCTGCGCGATTCCCTCATAATTCGATCTCCTTGGATCGAACGAGACGGATATTCCTCCATTTTATATTATGATTGGGGAAGGTGTTGCAGGTAATGACGTATTTACCTATCTTAAGGACCTATAACTTTTTAAAATAATCTGAATACTGTTTTGTACGTCTTAATGTGCTATGTACCATGCTAGAGTAATAGTGTTAGTCACTAACTTCTCGATGCTAAATAAATCACAAAGAAGCACTTAATTCATTTTCAATAAACTATCGCCTGATTATCATATACAAGATTTCCTATTTGATAACATTTTTGATTGCATGGTAATGATTTTCTTGACCAACACAATTATCTACACCTACTAATAGAGATGTTTCACTTAAATAAGGGCCTCCGCAGGGTTGCTACTTTTAGCATCGGCGACCGGCGATTTTGTGACGTATCGTGCTGCGTCGCGTTTTTTCGAGCGCGAACGAGCGAGACGCAGCATCAAAATCGCCGATCGCCGATGCTAAAAGTAGTAAGTCTGCGGAGGCCCTAAATCGTTTTTAAATCTCTATACAAGGACAACATAATGACTAATGTCTAATATTTATAGAGTCACTCAAATTCTTTGAATAAATTAAAATAGTTCTACACAGCTGGCAAATAGGCGTAGTAGAGATTTTCATGGTCTCATAGAGCAGGTACCCATTTTATTCAAATACAATGTAGTAAGCTTATTTAGTTTAGAAGCTTACGTACTTAAAGTTGCGGTGTCGTTAATGTTCGCAAAACTGACGAGAGTAGTTTTTAATAAACTTTGTAAATGTAGACACGAGAAACCTAGATTTACGGCCTTTGTTACTTCAAACAAACCTATGTATGTATGGAAATAAAGTGATATTTTTTATCAAATACTAGTGGTAGGTACTTACACGAATAAAGGCGATTTAAACCTTCACTATTCTTGGGAAATACAAAATAGGTTCGAAATGTACGTTCCATTAAAATTGTTTAAGCAGAATACTGGTGAATATTTATGTGTTAGTTCAGATTTCCAAAAATTCATGCTTGAGTTATAAAATATTTTCTATCCTAAAACGTTTTATATTTATTTGAACAAAACAGTTAAATAGCGGAAAGTTAAGGTGAACGTCGGACATTTGCCAACCCTGATACGACGTGGGAAGAATATTTAAATAAAATTGTGGAAGGAATAAAATGTACTACTTTAATTATAAGGACAGAGGCGAACTTAGTGTTTACTTACAAGAAGCTTATATAAGTCTTAATTCTGAATGCTTGTCTAATTTATAATACTTTTATATAAGTGAACGAAATTTATAAATAAATATGAAAAAAAAAATAAAAAAATATATGACACAAAAATTGTGACAAAAATGTTGTCCGTTGAAAACAATATGTGGACTTATAAATACGTTGACATAATATCTGTTGTCTTTCTGTTATTAGTGCAAATTTGTCTAAAAGGTATGTAAAACGCTATAAGTATAGAGAAGAGTACGTCTAAGGCCGTTTCTGGGCGCAAGCCTCGTTTAACACAAAGTAGTCTAAGAAATAAGAGATTCACTAGTAGCGGGCGAGCGATTTATTTGCCGCAGCGGGCGTTCGCACTGATAAATATGACCAATAAAGGAAAACAAAATGTCCACAAGAGAAATTATTGCGGGCGCCAGTAATTTACCTCTTCGTTTATTTCTCTACATTTTTCATTTTCTGTTAAATAAAACAAACTCTTAGAAATACAATCAATTCTAGAAACAGGGAGACATGTGAGTAACTAAAACAGTATGTCCTACTAAACGGAGTCCATTGTACATAGTAAGACTCAGTTAAATAATTATGTTAAATAATACGCATTAAGGGCCTCCGCAGACTTGCTACTTTTAGCATGGGCGACCGGCGATTTGTGACATATCGATGCTGCGTCGCGTTTCTTCGAGCGCGAACGAGCGAGACGCAGCATCAAAATCGCCGATCGCCGATGCTAAAAGTAGAAAGTCTGCGGAGGCCCTAAAATGCCTTTAACTTGATTGTCGAATTGCGAGTGCCATAATAGATGAGTGAATTTCACTGCATGTAGTGGTGTGCTGAGCACAAGTTTAGTGATTGCAATGTTACCATATCTGCTAAAATACATCAATATTCCCGATCGAGTTTTACTTCTATAACGGAACCATGAAATTATCTTCAATCTTCATCAAAGATGTTCCTACCTACAAAAGGCAGTAACATCATTGATTTTATAGGCTCTTAGGATATATTTTTCCTACCGGCTGATGTCTTTTCTTGTGTGATGTGTTAAAAATAGACGCGACCTTCTGTTGGTTATCCCAATTTATATTACGTGTTTATTTTGCCGTTCACTCACACAACAAGATTCTTCGGCTCTAACAGCCAAAAACTATCATAAACATATGTAGGACGTGGATACCAATATAGTAGAGATACGTGTTTGAGATGCTCTTGATTGCATTATTCATACCTATTGAGGACCTGACGACCGCTTGGTGCTGTGGTTTGAGCGTTGGCCGATCGGCTCACTGCATCAGGTGGTTGCGCGTTCGATTCCCGCCAGAGGCAAATTTCGGAAACGGCCTTTCCGTAATTTGCCCTGGTCTGGGTGTAACTGGGACCCCCAGTCCATTGTATGGTAGCCATAGTACAAGTGGTACAAGCGTTGCTTAGTGTGTTATACAGTTGGTGTGTTTGTCTGGCGATATTTATTATATTTTTTTATTATTAACACAAAGATTATTCTGATTTCGTAGCCCGTAATATAATTTGAGTTATACCTAACTGGCATTGTTTCACTTTACGCCTGTGCGGACTCAAAATAAAGATATTTATTGCCCAAATAACTGCTGACTCCGGTTGTTTTCGGTAGGAAGTGTAAACAAAGCGTTTAAATGAAATACCTATTTGCTCGGCTGGCTGGAACGAACCATTCGCCCGGGAAGTCAGTAATCAGCGATAATAAAAAGGTATAGTCAGTGATTCCCAGCACTGTCGCGGGGTCGAAGGTTTAATTAAAGCACATTATGGTGTATTCCCGATGAAGTTATACATGTGGAAATGGATTTGCAATCACCATAGATTTACTAGATACCGCCCTACTAAGAAAAATCATTTCCAGAAATGAGGCAACTTATTTTCGACGCGGCCTGTCAGTTTCATACAATGGTTGCTGTCAGATGTACTGAAGTACTCAAAAATTTGAGCATTATCAGTTGCCGCATTTTATTAGTGCGCATGCTCCATCTAGTTGGAGCGCCGCGGAAACTAAAATTAATCTATGGCAATCACATTAATATTGTAACAACTTTGACAATTCTTTTCTGTCTCTCTGATATTTTATAAGATCCTGGGCGTACTAAGTACCTCGATCTCCACTATGCGGAGTGTATACTACGCGATCTTATAAAAAACCGGCCAAGTGTGTGTCAGACTCGCACATAAAGGGTTCCGTACCACCATAGAATAAAAACATCAAAAATATGAAATACATATTCTCTGAAAATTTCAACTCTCTACCTATTGCGGTTCGTGAGATACAGCCCGGTGACAGACGGACAGACGGACAGCGTAGGCTTAGTAATAGGGTCCCGTTGGCACCCTTTGGGTATGGAACCCTAAAAATCAGGGAGTCAAAAAGTAGTAGCAAAGTTGTAACATAAGCGATTGAAAATCATTTTCTAAATTACCTATATTCACGTTTTTCAGCATTGAGAGTAATCTGAACATCGTGAAAATGTACGTCTACAAAAACACATGTAATATTAAACATAGGACATGTAGGTAACCTACAAACATTCATATGCCCTGTGAGTGTTTCGGCAGATGTAATAATAAAATATAGTTCATGAATAATGTGACAGAGTTGGGGCAGGGCGCGGCGGAGACGGTCCTTGCCTTCCTACTCGTAAATATTCAGGGTCCTGCCGGCGCTACATGATACATCAAAGTAGAGTCATACACCCGCCCCAACATACCTCCTTATGTGTCGCTTGGCGCCCGGAAATTCCCACCGTTTAGAGCGAACGCACATTCACGATAATTGCTGACTATTTTGAAAGTGAAATCGGAAGTAATGTTGAATAACGGAATGAACGAAGATTTACACGATCTTCGCTGTCAGTTCAACAGAGCTAGAAAAATCAACGAAGTTAGATCGAACATCTTATTAGGTTCATGAGAAAAATAAATAAATGACACAATAAAGGAAAACCAAATAAGTTAAAAACATGCCTATATGTATGTATGTAACGTCACGACTTTTATCCCCATTCGGGGGTAGTCAGAGACTTGAGTGGCCATACACCACCACATTGCGGAGGTATCAACCAACTCAAAGCCCACGTTTCACCAGATAGTCAGAACCCAACGTGACAGTTGGTGAACCTTGTCGCCCTGTATACAGGAACTGACTATTACCTAATCCCGAGGGATAGGTAGGTTTCCTCACGATGTTTCCCTCACCGTCAGCGAACTGTAAATTATGCACATAGATGAAAATTCATCCATTGGTGCATGCCCCACCGGGGATCGAACCTGGGACCTTCTGATTGCTAGCCCAACCTGTTCACCCCTAGGCTACAGTCGCTATAAAACTCTACATTTAAGTGTGAGACAGGGTATGTATATTCCTACAATATGTTGCCAGTGATGTGGTGACCTTTATTCATTTCGCCACATGTTCATATTCATATTCACACAATAATCTAAATTCAAAATTTATAAATAAAACGTATTTCTCCGGTGAAGGTCTCACCGGCAGAAAAATCCGAACCAGCCTTGAGGATGTATAGTAAGTCGCTGGTTTTGCAAATCACTAACAGTCTTTCATTTTACAACAAATCTCTGACTCTACAAAGGGTCGAAATAGACTTTTCCTATAGACCATCATTTACAAATATCGACAACACGCAACTTTGCTACTTATTACAAATAATAAAAAGTCTGATGTCTGCGTTAACCCTTAACTCCATGATGCGACAACAGAACAAACGAAAACGTACAACAAACAGCAACAGGAAATTAAATAAGAACAGTACAACAGTTGTGGGAGATTTTGTTACATTTATAAGTTGCGATAGCGAGCCCAGTTCCTTTGGTGTGTTTCAGATTTAATAAAAATAACCCACGGCGCTGATATTTGAGGGGAGAGAAGTTTCGTGATTTTCAGAAATTTTTTAAAGATTTTATTCGGAAATAATAAAAGGCATGTTTTGAGTTTCCATTTTGAAGATTTATAATCTGAGTAGGTAGTAACTTTTGACACATCTTAAAATATAACATTTAATACTCGGACAGCAATAGCACAGCCGGCTGTGACAAGACAAAACGCGAGAGATACACGTATATAGAGAATGAGATTCTCTCCTATGCATTAAGTAAAAGCGACTCGATGCAACATAATGCGTGACAACAGTCCTGTCTTACGGTGCATGCTAGCCCTGCAGCTACATATAGAGACGCGACTGGCTGCAATCTGCAGGTAATGTTCTCAAGTTCTTTGGGCTCACAGTCAGGCGACACACAGAAAGTGTGGAAAAGCTTATCATCACTGCCTGTCTCGGAGGAAAGAGGCAGGTGACGCTCAACAAACTCAAAAGGCACACCTTGCGAACATCCATACAAATAACGGGAGATAGAGAGATATAGAGCGAGATAGTGGCACAGGCTACACACCAAAATCACGGCCCTCAGCATGCGGATATGACCAAGAAAAAAGAACAATCTATATATATAAAAACCGGCCAAGTACCTACGTGTCGGACTCGCGCATAAAGGGTTCCGTACCACCGTAGAATATAAACAAACATTCCCGAAATGGTGATATTTAGATTCACACGTTGAAGTCTTTTGTATGGAAACCGACCATAAGAGAAATAAGTTAAAAATATTAAGTTTTTTGTATGGGGACCCCTTTATTTTATTTTTAGTAGGTATTTGTTGTTGTAGCGGTATACACATTCTGTGAAAATTTCAAGTCTCTACCTATTACGGCTCGTGAGATACAGCCCGCTGACAGACGGAGGACAGACGGACGGACAGCGTAGGCTTAGTAATACGGTCCCGTTGGCACCCTTTGGGTACGGAACCCTACAAATTAGTCTTATACACTATTGCCATCCTTATTATGGTCATATTACTGTGCGTGTGTTACGTACGACAATGATAAGGATGGCAATAGTTTGGGCGGTTTAGGTGTACCAACAAAAGCAATTTCACAAAGATTCAATTCCTATCGTTTATAAATTTCCCGTAAACAACAATAAACAGTGTATTTCGTGAGATATTCCATTCTGTTTTGGTTAAATCTTTCAGTTGTTATTTAGGCAGGTTGTTTGTTGTCTTTAATTGAACGTGAATGATTAAACTCGAGGATTCGCGAGTTTGAGTAAATTCCGAGGTTCTAGTTTATACTTTGGTGTTGAAGACTGCTTAAATTGTATAGCAATGAAATATATGTTGAGGGCTGTGCATATGTTTTGTCTACTAAGGTATTTTTATTTAATAAGGCATTTGGTGTAGGCAGATGACATCATGTCTATGCGTTTCGATGATAAAACTGAGTGCTCGGACACGACTAGTCCCTGATGTAGACGCATCCAATTTCCGCGGCCAAATGCCTCGCATGCCTCGCCCGAGCGCTCATGTTCTGACCTATCTTTGCATTCCGACGTCAAAACTGAGTGCTCGGACGCGGCATGCTCTTGATATAGACGTAGTTGCCATGTTTGCACTACTGAACTACTTACATACCGCGTATGTAAGTCTCTTATTTCTCTGACCACCCCTTTCAATCGATCTTTCTATCTTCTCCAGATCTCCAGATGAAATTCGCAACATCAACGATCGTATACCTACGTGACGTGAATTGTAACCTGCTGAAAAATTTAAAGCTTGACCACATGATCCCGAAGCGACCGGAGGTGATAACTTTCGGTGAATTCAAGCAAATCAGTTAAATGTACCTGCAAATTGGCCAGTTCCACTTGACTGATATTGAGTAATGGATGCCGCGCCTATATTGATGGGCGGGCGGGGCGCGACGTATCTCTCCGCTGAAGTGCTAATTTGTCAAAATCCGACGTCATAAAGAAAAAAAGTTAGAAAATTCACACATGATGACGATGATGGCCCTGGCACATAATAATGGCTGCGTCTAAATATGGTGAGCGGCGCGATCGAGCTATCAATTTTAATGATTACTTGGGCGCACTGCTCTCTACTTCTCGACGCATTTATGTGGTTGTTTGTTAGTAGTTTTGTCAGAAGGAAGTTGCCGACTGCATCTCGAAAACTATGGCAATATTTCAAACAATGAGTCTACATGATAAACGGATTATTTTAGCGTTATTCATCAACAAATCGGAATGATAAAAAAAAATATTGTAAAATAAACCTGAAACATCACGGAGCTTACATCGACCGAGGGTTTTTAATCTGTCAATACAAACGAAATAACGGGGAATCGTTGTATTCCTTGCTTTATTACCATAGTTATATGTAATATGTTCATGTTCAATATTTTTATCAATCGATTCGATCGTTAATGTTCCTAAAAGTAGTAGATTTAACGAAAAACAGACAACTCGTTAGTGCCCCCGCAGGCCTAAACAAAATAAACGATTTCACTTTTATTGCTCGTTACTTAATGCCCCATGAGGTACCTATCCGACGTTACGACATACATTATAACGCACATAAAAATGAAACGGAAAACATGTTTAATCTGATGCGTTAACAGCGACCATAAGACATTTCGTCCTTAACAACAAAATCAGTTTTTGTGTTCAGTTAAGTAGTCCAACAGGCAGAGGTAACGGGTCACGCGCGCACGTCTGTCGTTACCCTCCGCCTCTTACATTTTATTACGTACCATTACCTGAGATTAAGTCGGCATGCATCGTGTGGATCCTGGCTCATGTCACCGACTCTGACAGTAATATCATCCGACACTTATAACCAGGCCTGGTCGCGGTGAATCAGGGATATTTTGCGGTGCGCAGAAGCTAATTATTATATGTTGCTTATGTCGTTTGTTCGGACTGGATTAAGCTAGATACAGGGACAATGGATAGGTATGGGGAGTCCAGCTTTCCTAGTCTTGTTGTCACTGGAATTGCTTGGCTGCTTAACTGGCTTTGCTTAGTTTGGGACCATACAGTTGGTGTGTAAGTCTGGCGATATTTATTTATTTCCATTAAAGTTAAGGAGTTAATTATTAATTTACTAATGTAAGTAGGTATTAAAAATATTACTCGAAGCATCATACAGTTTTTTTCATGAATAATGTTCTATCGCTCATCTCATGTAATAAGGCTGCGACTCGAGACGTAAATTTTAAAATATGAGTCCTTATAATTTTACGTATGCGACGTTATAAATCACGAAGCGTGACAGAAGCTATTACTTTAATTATGTAAGCGCTTGAAGTGAATGCTCTCTTTTCGTTAAAAACATTTGCCATAGATCACCCTAATATAGAAATGTTGCTCCTTTTACAATGCCTTTACAATGTTTTTTCGGAATAAAAGTGCTTTGTAGCGCTACTCTCTAACGATTGAAACCTTTTAAATAAAAACTAACTAACTTTCTTTAAACCTTTTAATTTAGGGGAAAGAAGTGTCAAATGCACTAATTGCAATGGATTTATTACAGATTGCTTACATCATTCGAGTGTAGGTACACCTGAAAGTAGGTGCCTGAACCGGCAATTTCATAATCAAGGACTGCTGTAATATAATTTCCCGGTCTGCGCTAATGAACGTGTATTTTGTTTCGTCTGCCGTCAGTAGAACGTAAAGCGCGCGTCGTAAAATCAACGTTTCATTTGGTCTGAGCGCCGGCCCCGGCTCGCTGGTTCCAGCTTAAAATTTGTGTCATTAATATTTTTCATCTCCGCTACTAAATAAAAATGAGGAATCTCTTTCAGAGCTAATTATGGTTGAATTTAGACATGTTTACAATCATTTATTTCGGTAAATACTCATTAAGACGATACAAGAAAAAAATGAATTTTAGTTTCGAGGTGTGGCTAGCGTCGCGTGAGCTGCCGAAGGATATATCCCTCTCGCTTAGCTAGGACAGAACAGCTATGGAGTAGACTATGTATAGTTATTTTTTGAAGGAACAATATTGTTTAATTCGTACAATTAAAATAATATGTCCCAGTGCACCTTTTAAAATAGATGAAATGGATGAAAATATTCAAATATATTTTTTTCGTTTTATATGGGATTTTTATGTCGAGTGTATTTGAAAAAAATAATTTAATTTCTATGTTGTTTTTATTGCTGAAGACAAAGTAAGTCAAAAGAAGACAAACTATACCTACAATATGCTGATAGATACGTATAACAATATTTCGATCGTATAATAGCCTATAACCAGCGGACGATCCAGACGCGTCCAACGATATCTCATTAGTCAAATTTAAATGATAAAAATAGTTTGGACGTTATACGGGAGCAGATGAACATACATACATATCGGTCAAAATCATAACCCTCCGCCCACCGTAGTCGGGTAAAAATGTACATACTCTGTGTCAGTGACTGACTGCCGGATATGAGTATCTTTTTCATGTTTCGTAGGCAAAGGAATACTTTGGTACTTAACTTCGATGCCGATCATGAAGTCATCAGCGGTGTCATAATTTTTTTTTTTACCATATTTAATTTATTTTTTAATTTAATTTTCAGTTTTTATTAATTTTATTGATTTAACCATGCATTTATTTTTTGTTTATCTTTATTTTTTTATCTATCAAAATCACCCTTAGACTGGTTACCGCCACAGGTGACAAGAGGGCTGGCTCTTTCCTTGCTCAAAAAATTCGCTTGACAACAGGAACAGCTTGAATACAGGGAGGACATGCAGCCAGTATCCCACGCAGACGGTATTTGTTTAATTAGGGGTAGGTTATAATTTTATTGTATTTTATTTTAATTAATGTTATATTATATTGTATTTTAATGATAAAACATGAAAAATAAAAAATATTTTTTTATTTTTTTAAATTTAATTTTACTTTTATTTGTTGTTTTATATTTATTGTGAAATTATAATAATTTTAATAATCAATATTGGACTATGTCTGAAACAAATACATTGAATTGAATAATTTAAATACAAAAATTATCACATTAACTCGTTAAATCACGGTTTACACCCGCTAGAACGAAAAAGATCCTAACATGGTAGGTAGGACCTGAGGGTTGGCCAGTTAATTACTTAAAATACACTATATTTATTTCAAGAAAACATTCATAAGATCTGAAGGCGTCGGACTCGCACATAAAGGGTTCCGTACCACCGTAGAATAAACACATCAAAAATATCAAGTTTGAGACTTGATATTTATTTTTTAAACCGACTTCAAAAAGGAGGAGGTTTCTCAATTCGACCGTATATATTTTTTTTTTTTTTTATGTGTGTTCGCGGATATCTTCGTCGTTTATGAACCGATTTTGATGATTCTTTTTTTGTTGGAAAGGAGATATCCCAGCGGTGGTACCATGATAAGGAAACCAGGATCTGATGATGGCACCCCAGAGAAATCGAGGGGAACCTTCGAAAATCGTAGGAGCGACTAGTGCGTTTGTAATTTTTTTCATGAAGTATTTTAAAGCACTACTATTTTATGAAGGTCTGGAGTCGATCTGATGATGGAGCCGAAAGACAGTCGAGGGAACTCCTCAACGATTTACAACAATTACCTGGTGTTTGGGCTTGATTAATTTGTATTGATGAGAACTTTACACCTAGATGGGTTGTGACTGTCATTAGGGGTCTGATGATGAAGACGATGGGCAGTCAAGGGAACTCCTCAACGTTTTACAGTAGCTACCTTGTGTTTGGGCTTGATTCATTTGTATTGATGAGAGCTTTACACCTAGATGGGTTGTGACTGTCATTAGGGGTCTGATGATGAAGACGAAGGACAGTCAAGGGAACTCCTCAACGTTTTACAGTAGCTACCTTGTGTTTGGGCTTGATTAATTTGTATTGATGAGAACTTTAGACCTAGATGGGTTGTGACTGTCATTAGGGGACTGATGATGAAGACGAGGGACAGTCAAGGGAACTCCTCAACGTTTTACAGAAGCTACCTTGTGTTTGGGCTTGATTAATTAGTATTGATGAGAACTTTACACCTAGATGGGTTGTGACTGTCATTAAGGGTCTGATGATGGAGTCAAAAGACAGTCGAGAGAACTCCTCAACGATTTACAACAATTACCTGGTGTTTGGGCTTGATTAATTTGTATTGGAGAGAACTTTACACCCATATGGGTTATAAGTGCCATTACAGGTCTAATGATGGAGACCATAGACAGTCGAGGGAATTCCTCAAAGATTTACAGCAGTTACCTTTTGTTGGGCTTACTTCATATGGTTCAATATGCCAAAATGTTCATTGGTATGGCGCCACAAAAAATCGTGAAATAAAATTATTTTTATAAAAAAAACAAACCGACTTCAAAAAAACCTGGATCACTAAAAAGCCTGAAATAATATTTCTATTACCACCTCTGCCTACCCCTTCGGGAAAACCAGACGTGATGGTGTGTTATCGAGTATTTGGGGTCGGTGCCAATCTATCTTCTTACTTTTATAGTAGGTAGACTTGGCATACCAAGATTGGCACCGACTCCAAATACTCGATAACACACCATCACGTCTGGTTTTCCCGAAGGGGTAGGCAGAGGTGGTAATAGAAATATTATTTCAGGCTTTTTAGTGATCCAGGTTTTTTTGAAGTCGGTTTGTTTTTTTTATAAAAATAATTTTAAATGTTATTATATTTTTAGTATTTGTTCTGCACCGGCAACAGAAATACACATTCAGTGAAAATTTCAACTATCTACCTGTTACGGTTCGTGAGATACAGCCCGCGCTGACAGACGGACAGACAGACAGACGGACAGCGTAGGCCTAGTAATAGGGTCCCGTTAGCACCCTTTGGAACCCTAAAAAGTAGCCTATGTTCTCCGCCAAGACCCAGTCTATCTCCATACCAAAATTCATCAACATTGGTTCAGCGGTTTAGCCGTGAAAAGGTAACAGACAGAGTTACTTTCGTTTATAATATAATAGATTGAATAGGACGGACAAACATTTTCCTATCCATATCTGTAATGTTATTTTTTACGATAATTTATTGATGTATGATATATTTATTACTTGCCCATCCATACCTACAACAAACGCAATAAAGCGACTCCATTGTTTTGACAAGCAATGTATTCCCACTGTCGGCCCAAGACCATGCTGCAAGTATATAACAGTAAGCGAAATAGGGAGTTTTTACAGAAATGACACGAATAACTATGAAATGACAAGAGATGACACAAAATGACAAGAGACGACACAAAATGACAAGAGATGAAAAGAAATTACACAAGACAAGGAAAAGCAAACGAAAATCACGCTGCAGTGCAGGTCGTAGGTTCGATTCCTGCCCAGGACATGCATTTGTGTGCATGAACATGTCCGCATGTCCCGAGTCTAGGTGTAATTAAGTGTATATTTAGTTTGTATTTACAAACAAAAAGTAGTATATGTAGTAATATCAGTTATCTGGTTTCCATAGTACAAGCTCTGCTTAGTTTGGGATCAGGTAGTCATGTGTAAAAGAATTTCCAAGGATATTTATTTATTTATCATAGGCGTCGGCGGACTGTAAATACTGTACTGTACCTGTAATGTGGCACGACCGTAATATTTTTTCGTAATATTTTTTAAAAAATCCTTCACAGGTCCGACGTCGAACAAGTCCGAGCGGACACTGACAATACAAAGTTAGAGAGAGACATGGTTAGTTCAAGTACTTAAAATGTGAGATGGCGATATTGTGCGCGCGCTCGGAAATAAACAACGTAAGCGCCAAACCACATTTACTTGAATTAAAAAAAAACTACTTCATGAATTAAAATATGGTTGAAGGGTAGTTTAGATATCATTATTTGCTATGTTTTCGAAATAATTTCGTGATCTAAATCGTAAAAACATCGTGGTAGCAAGGAAAATTGTAAATAATTAGAGCTCATTTCATAAATTTTTTTTATCGAGAAAATTTCATCAAATCGTGATTTGGATTTAAAGATACTCAAGATAATATAGTCAAAAATCATACATCTAAATATAAGATTCCTAGTCCACATACTTACTTAAAGAAAAAGTAGAATAGAAAATCAACCAAATTTCGAACCCTCCTCTTAAAGTCAATGTGTTATTTGCATATTTGGCATTTCACAAAATATTAACTTAAATGTTATAAGTACCAAAAACTTGTGGTTTATATCGTTATATTAAAAAAGAAACAATAATGAAATCATTTTGTTCTATTTATTTCATCAAATAAACTATAGGCGCCACGGTAGACGGTGGGCGGGTTTTGTCAAAGAGTCGTCGAGATAAATCGGTTGCGTACGTGTAGCGAGAGGCGTTCGATGTATCACGCTCACGTACCCAATACAACCGACACAGACAGGTTGCGTGAGGCTATTTCCCCTCCTCTACGGCCCCATAAATCCTCTCCTTATAAATTAGATTAAAACACAATGCCCTCACAAGTAGGAACGACGCGGTATTAACCTTGCCTATACCTGAGTGTTGTGTTGCGTAGTTTGGAAGTTTATTAAACTTACGCAATATGTAGGGTGTTTAGTTTACGCAAGTATCTTAGTGTAGGAGAGGCTTATAAAGGTTGGATTATTTTATATATTTTGCAAACCTATGAATAAAGAATCGATTCCAAAATAAAAGTAGTCAGAACGGGTCAGAATTCTAATATTGCCGCATATACTCTAATAGTACATTACTGCCGCGGTCTCTGATGAGTGTGTTGTTGACCGCGTTGTTGATGGCCGAAAGCGCGGCGCAGCGCAGCTCCAGGCCATCACAGCGCGGTCAGCATTGCAACCCTTGATGGACAAGCTAAAATAAAGGCCGAGACCAAAGGTCGAGGCCTTTATAGCGCGGCCAGCAAGGGTAGCTATGATGACCAAGCTTGAAGGCCGTGAGCGTAGCGAAGCTTAGCTTGAGGCCATTATAGCGTGGTCAGCAGTACACTCATTAGAGACCAAGGCTTGTATAGTGCTTTACTCAAAAATGCGACTATTAGTTTAAACAAAACTAGCTAAGTGGGTATAAAAATTAATACAATTATATTTATATTTTACGAACTAGGTATATCTATAGTTGTGTATTTTCTCTGTTTACGTTTCCATGGCAACGGCACGACCAACTCGTTTTTAACCTTCTATCAGTTTTTTACGAACCATAAACATAGGTACCTGTTTGTTACGTTTCCATGGCAACGGTCAAATAACAAATATAATGACGATAATACCGGTTAATAATACATTGTATGTCTAGTAGCTCTTGCAGTACGACAAATCCGATTTTGCTCGAAGAAGGTTTGTGAAATAATGACAACATTATAAACTTTTTTGAGTAAAAAGCTTTAAATTGTGTAACTAAATTGCTTACTTAGCCTACTTAGGGTCTCAGGCAGTCTAAGCAAAATACCAGATTAGTCATATTGCTCCAAGCACTCACGGGTAACGTCGGCGAACACCGAAATCAGCTTCAATTATTCAAGAGACATTAGAATTTCAATTCTGTGGAGTATTTGTTTTTTATTATTACGGTCGAGAAGGAAGCCATTAGCGTTGAGAGTTGGAATCGTCAGTTTTATTGCTCATTATTCGTGTTTATTATTATTTTGAGTGGTATCTCCGTTTTAGGTTTGCAACGGAGTACAACTTATTTACATTTCCTATTGTATTTTCGATGTCCACTGTATATGTGTAGCAGACATTGCATACAAAATAAAAAAATAAAAACTTCCATTATTCAGAGTAGATACAAAGCCAACACTTTTAAATTAATATGGTGTACATACATTATATACCATAGGAGGTCGTAGCCTAGTTGGTAAGACGCCCGATACATCGGCGCGTTAAGCCAAGTTCGGCTCGGTTGGGCCTTGGATGGGTGTCCAAATTATAACATCTGACCTCCTCCGTGCTTCGGAGGGCACGTTAAGGTGGCAGACCCGGGTGTCATTTGAAAATCTTGGACAGTCGTTACTGGCAGTCAGAAGCCTGAAAAATCTGCCGAAAATGGTCTTACCCTTAGGTTGCCGATAGTCCCACTAGTTGGGTCTCGGAGGGCAGATGGCAATCGCTCCGTGTAAATATCGGTGATCAGCCAAAATCAGGGTAGACTGAAAGTCGACTCCTCATAATGGGATAAGGCTAGGAAGAAGAAGATACATTATATATCATGCGCTGAATACTAATAAAGAAGCAAGAGCTATAACATGGAACACGGTGGCAAAGAGACGAAGCCTAGTTACACGAAAAGTACTACGTCAACACATTAACTAATGCATAGGCCGTACTTCGTACTTGTTACCAAGTTAAACCAAAACTCCGCAAGAAAATCCCAAGGGACCGGCGGTAGCTTACCTTATTTAGTTATATTAAGTGGCAACATCATACTAGGGTAACTCCGTTCGCAGTAAATACGATAAGCAAGCGAAGTTAGCCAAATAATCTCGCAATTAAGTAAAGGCTTAGTCTAAGTCCTGTTTGCGGACCCCGGTTTTGCGACTGCTCAATGTGTTTCACGATATTTAAGTTGTATTAAATTTGTATGAGGGTGATGATAAATAACGTTTTGGGTGGGAATATGCTTCGGTTTTGATCTTTTCTACTTCTAATGTAAAGTGAGGACTTGTAAATTTGTTAGCTGCAATTATGGCGTGGAGCCAACGAGAGAAACGAGATTAGGGAGCCTCTATTCGTTCTGAATGATATTATCTTTTCTTTCGCTTTTTCAATGCTCGTAATGGTCGTAATTTATGAAAGGAAATTTCTTAACTTACAGTATTTGTTTATTAATGGTTTTCTTATTACATATTTTTAAAAAGTACAATAACATAGTAAAAAATTGGGCACATTATAATACAAAGAATAATTATTAAAATTTGGATACTCTGAAACTACTTCAACTATATTCCCTTGCTGGTTGTCTGCGGCACTTAGCAGATAATTTGTGTTCTTGGTAAAATGATAACCACTTATCGATTGCTGCCATCTTGAGTCTTGTCTCGACTTTGGTGTAATATATTATAACTAGTCTCCAACCTAAAGCTAATATTTTTTGTTGTTTCACAGAAACGAATGATGAAAAAAATACGTACTGCAATTTATTATTTCATTATTATTTGAAAATCGCTCGCCTCGCATTCGAAATAAATATTATGATAGGTGTCGCTTAGTTGTTATGCAGTTGTGAATAGTCAAATATTAGTGGAACGTGACCGTAATAATATTGAAAACGGTCGTCGAAATGTAGTCCTGCGTTGTATCGACTATACAATCATAACCGCCATCGATTTCTGACTAATGTGAAGGTTGTGTCAGCTTTTCAAAGGTAGTCTAGAGGACTAGTTACTAGCTACAACTAGCTAGCTGTTAAAACTGGTACAACTGCGTATAATAAAAGGTGCCTAGGGAGGTAAGCAGTCCCTTGTAGTTAAAAATAAACTTTTATGCCCATTCCCCGTAAAAATTTATCGCAATCGTATAAAACACCTTTTGATTTATAACTGGCAGTTATTGCATTCAGGCGTAAGCCGTCGTCTTTAACTGGTAAAGGCGTTTCTTTCTAAGCTCTTCTAATCATAAATTCATGCGAGCATTCACGTTAAAAGCTTCTTAAATCTAATAACTAGATAGTTCTTTAAAGGTTTGGTTAGTGAGCCTAACTTACAGAAAGACTTTAGTTTTTTAAGAGTAGAGTTTGAAATATAATTTCTAGCTTCTATCATGGATCTGTAAAGTATTAAGACGAGAAGTTCTTTACGCAAAGCGAAATAAATGGTATAAATAATGATGAAAAGACTAACTCTCAAATTTATAGAATGTTATGATGGACTTACACTGGCATTAAAAATAAATTTTGTTCCTAGAAATACTTTTTAAAATAATTGTAAACGGCCCAAAATTCTCTATAAATACGGAGGTTTCCATTTAAAAACGCTTCGACAGCAGAGATATAAGAAGATTTCCCTTGTTCAGCCGTGTGTTTTTTATTTACAAAAGATTAGAGCTACAACAGGAATAAAACATTGGAAAGAACGTAATCCGTTCCAGGGTCAGAGCGCGTATGACGTCAAATAAACAAAACATTTTGTTGAATACTCACAAATGCTTTGATATGTAGGCGTCGCTTTTCATTTCCTCGACACACCGGAAATAAGAACATAACACTATGGCTGTTGGTACTTTTGTTAATAGTGGGATTAATTAGGATCCCCATAGAATCTTTCACCCCCAATTTTACACCTATAGGGGTTGAATTTTGAAAAATGCTGAAAATTATGTTTTTTATTCGTAACGACTAGCCTTGATACTCATTTTCATTCCCTATTTTCAGAAGCATCGGGACCCACATATAAACTTCCACCACTTATTTTACCCGCTTAAGGGTGGAATTTTCCTAAATCCTTTCATTGCTCTTCTTCTACGCTATAAAAAGTACCTATTGTTAAAATGTCATGTTTTTAAGACCAGCGATTTGAACTGTGCACATCTTGACAGACAGACAGACATCAAAGTGATTCTATAAAGGTTCCCTTTTAAGTTACGAAACCCTAAAATGGGCTCGCAATTGTAAACGTTGGTAGATACTTAGATAGGTTATTTTTTAAACCGACTTCAAAAAAGGAGGAGGTTTCTCAATTCGACCGTATATTTTTTTTTTTTTTTTTTTTATGTGTGTTCGCGGATAACTTCGTCGTTTATGAACCGATTTTGATGAATTTCTTTTTGTTGGAAAGGAGATATTCCAGCGGTGGTACCATGATAAGGAAACCAGGATCTGATGATGGCATCCCAGAGAAATCGAGGGGAACCTTCGAAAATCGTAGGGGCGACTAGTGCGTTTGTAATTTTTTTCATTAACTATTTTAAAGCACTACTATTTTATGAAGGTCTGGAGTCGATCTGATGATGGAGCCGAAAGACAGTCGAGGGAACTCCTCAACGATTTACAGCAATTACCTGGTGTTTGGGCTTGATTAATTTGTATTGATCAGAACTTTACACCTAGATGGGTTGTGACTGTCATTAGGGGTCTGATGATGAAGACGTAGGACAGTCAAGGGAACTCCTCAACGATTTACAGCAATTACCTGGTGTTTGGGCTTGATTAATTTGTATTGATGAGAACTTTACACCTAGATGGGTTGTGACTGTCATTAGGGGTCTGATGATGAAGACGTAGGACAGTCAAGGGAACTCCTCAACGTTTTACAGTAGCTACCTTGTGTGTTTGGGCTTGATTAATTTGTATTGATGAGAACTTTACACCTAGATGGGTTGTGACTGTCATTAGAGGTCTGATGATGAAGACGTAGGACAGTCAAGGGAACTCCTCAATGTTTTACAGTAGCTACCTTGTGTTTGGACTTAATTCATTTCTATTGATGAGAACTTTGCACCCATATCGTTTATAAGTGCCATTACAGGTCTGATGATGGAGACAATAGACAGTCGAGGGAATTCTTCAACGATTTACAGCAGTTAACTTTTGTTGGGCTTACTTCATAAGGTTCAATATGCCAAAATGTTCATTGGTATGGCGCCACTAAAAATCGTGAAATAAAATTATTTTTATAAAAAAAAAAAAACCGACTTCAAAAAAACCTGATGCACTAAAAAGCCTGAAATAATATTTCTATTACCACCTCTGCCTACCCCTTCGGGAAAACCAGACGTGATGGTGTGTTATCGAGTATTTGAAGTCGGTGCCAATCTTGGTATGCCAAGTCTACCTACTATAAAAGTAAGAAGATAGATTGGCACCGACCCCAAATACTCGATAACACACCATCACGTCTGGTTTTCCCGAAGGGGTAGGCAGAGGTGGTAATAGAAATATTATTTCAGGCTTTTTAGTGCATCAGGTTTTTTTGAAGTCGGTTTTTTTTTTTTGTTACCTTTGTTACCTATGTTAATAATACTCGTACCTACTTCAAAATAATGTTGATACATCTTATGGATGAAAAGTTAAATCGTTCAAGATGAAAAACGATAAGATAAAGCCAGCATTTAAATGGGCATAGGTACGATTTGTTAAAGGAACGTCTACCCGCATGAATAATCAAATATCCAGACGCAGCTGGCTTAGGAAACTTGAATCTTTGTGTTGGTATACCAATACCTAGTACGAAATATGGGAGAGAACGTAAAAGTGCAGTGCAAATGGATGTTAATGTGGACGCCACCGGAGGTAATAAATGTCAGCATGTCCCTTGGCCCCGCATGCCTTACACTCCGCGGTTTTTCAACTTCACATTAAGGAGCCAACCATTTTTTAGGGTTGTCGTAGTGGGAATAAACTAAACGCTACGTGAATAAACTATCACTTTTTCAATGTTCTTAGTCAGTAAACGTGCCGCTGTAGGTTTGGTTTTCAGAGGATTGCGGGGGTTGAGTAACTCGGGTTGTTTTTTTTTTTTTAAATATTTCGCCCGACTTTCACACCAACTGTATGGTCTCGAACTAAGCAACGCTTGTACTATGGCTGCCATACAATGGACTAGGGGCGATCCCAGTGACATCCAGACCAGGGCAAATTACGAAAAGGTCGTTTCCGAAATTTGCCTGGTGGCAACCGAATAAAAAAACACCGCTGGCCGACCGGCCAGCCCTCAAACCACTACGACAAACGGTTCTCTTAATTTATTTTAATTTTTTTATTACATACAAACAAATCACATCGTTTGATTTTATGTTGTATCTACAGGGTGCAATCGAAACTGTTGGCAATATTTTAAACGATTGCTCTACATACACTTCAGATTATTTTGGGAACCCTGTATATTTACAACAGTCGTTGCTTGCTAATTATTTTATCAACTCATATAGTTGAACCCATAGTTTCACTTTTCAGGGCTTGTTCCGTAGAATTTGCTGGCATCGCTGCAGCGTGGCAACACTGACGTGTCATAAGAAATGTATGTAGACAGTGAGTGGTTCGGTACGGCGCGCGGCGCGGGTGTAAATATTTCGATGTAGACGTGTCCGCGTCAACAATTTAGTGGGAGAGTTATTTATTTAGACACCTGCATATATTGACACAAGAGTATTCTTAATTGGGTTAGACTTTTGAAGTTATTTCCCACTATAGTATACGCACCGTCGTATAGGCTTCAAACACATTGATGCAGTTACTATTTAACATAGATTATCATTTTTTATTCCTTTTTTGTTTACTTTTAGTCTGCCTGTTATTTTTTTATAGCACTGAGGTGGCAAACAATCGTACGGCCTGCCTGATAAAGCAGTTCCCGTAGCCTATAGATGCTTGTAATACTAAAGGCGCTGCAAAGGCTTTATTTACTGTTTGGTTTATTAATTATTGTTACTTTCTCATTGAGGATAAGTACTTACCTATGTTCTCTTTTGCATACCTCACTTGCCAAATTATATTTATGCATGCTGTGTTTACCTTAAAAAATAATGTGCATTTAGTTAAGGAAACTGCATGCTGAATTTCATTTGGTTTTTTTAGATGTAACAATTATTAGTGAACCTAACAAATAAATACACTATAATATTGTGTCCAAATAACCAATCATGAAATTTAAAATTTATATTTGTTTCACTTTTATCAATAGTCGTTTCAATAAAATACTTCGGTCGTTCCGTAATTAGGTCATACGAGTTGAAAAATAAAGCCTGAAACTTAATGGGTCGTAGCTCGGCGGCGTGGCGCACTTGTTATAAATATTATGTTATAATTTTATTGACGAACTGAATTAATTATGACGCGAAATGTCACTTATATGTCACGTTTTTAGTGTTCTAAATTCACTTCCCTGTCCTTGTAATTGTAATTATCTCGATCGGCTCATATACCTATAAAATAGTTTGGTATGTGAACTGCTCAATACTGAAACGCTAGGTACTTAGATACTTAAATCCCACAGTGTCCACTTACGCCGTTATTTATATTTTTTGAACAGCGCGTCAAATGGGAATCGTTGGGATCCAGAAACGACTGTCATCAAAATATAGTCCCTACAAATACTTCCTGCTAAATAATTCCATGTGTGACTAACGGGTGGAAGTGCATGGGTGACCAACGCATATGGCCCGCCGAGAGTAATGTTTGGCAATAATATAAATGTCAACTTTTATTGTACATACCACTAAAAGAACAATAAATCATGAGGAAAGAAAAGAAAAATTTGGTGAGCGGCGTGGCGGCAAATATTATTTGTGAAATTTGGCCCGGGCCGCTGCTGAAAAGGTTGGCAGCCAGTGGTAGTGTATTTCTCATCTGGCGCCCTGTGCAGGAGTGCGGTGCGGCGCGGCGCGACTCAAACACGCGGCTACGGGACTAATAGCACATTAGAGAAGCCATCTCAGCCGCGCAGCTTTAAATATTAACGCCGGGGGCTGGAGCCTCCCACTAAAAAGGCTTTTTATTTGCGAATAACGAGATCGCACACTGCTCCTGTATAATGAAGTTTCTTATTTCTCGGTAATGAGTTTCATATAGTTATTTATCGCGCTGTTAAGAGGTGATAAAGGTAGCTTCCGGCGTCGGGTTTTTATATGAATTTAGTTTTATAACGTCGTTAACTTGTATGGTAAGTGTGTTTCTTTAATTAAACCGTTTGGAACCATATTTCTGTACCTAAGTAGTGATTAGCTTTGGGTTTTGCCGATTAAAAGATAGTGTGCTTTTATTCTTATGGAAAGTCTTGGTTTAGTAGAAGTTATATTTTGAAGAATATTTAAGCATAATACTTATATGTGGGTGTTCTAAGTAGATAGGTATGAACTATTTACGCAAAATTATGTAGGTATTTCGTTATTTTCAATCCCTGATAGGTACCTTGTGTTTACGATAGGCATATCAATTTGATAAACAAATGTCGATAGGAATAACGTGTACTTTCAGACGCTCCGCGCTCGGTGAGCAGATGCGCAAACCGGCGCGATGAATATTTATGATCCGATATGTAAACGCCACTCAATAAAACGTTTCATTTTGCGTACTTTTAAGGCTCACAAAGTCATATAGATTATGAAAATTAAAAAAATATCACAAAGGAATGTAGGTATAGGTATTGGCTACTAAAACGTCATCTAGATATGTTTCAGACTTATGTGGAAAATTGATTGCATATAGGTAGGTACTTGAAATTTTGATAATTTTGTAAATCAGAGGGAAACTCAGTTCTGTTAATGGTAAGAAAACATTTGTAATTTATGGAGCAATTTAGGATTCTGTCCACCCTTTTCAATTTATCCTACGCTACGCCATACCAATCCGGTAGAAATTTCGATCATAAAATAAAAGTGTATTTATATTTTTCATCGCCACTGCGGCGCGAATGGCTGTATTTTTCCCGAACCTATTAGGTACGATCGTTATTAAAAACTTGTCCACGATTCGTGATTTTAATTTTTCGACTAAACTTTCGCAATATTTCTCGTTGTGGGTCGACGCAAAACGAAATTTGCATATTCAGCAGTGAAATTTACGTCACAAACAATGCCCTATTACGGTACAATGGAAATGTCTTTACATTGTTGCGGGCGGGCGGGCGGCGCGGCGGCGGCGCGCGGCAGGGCGGCCTGGGATCCGCGCCTACGTCACGGCGCAGTCAAAGGGCGACCGTCGGACCTGATTTACTGCGTGGACCTGTGGCTGGCCGTGTTTGAATGAAAATTATACACGGGCTCGGCGCTATGGGGGCACGACCTTTCCCTCGTAAAGTAACTAATTTATGAACTCGTGATACTTCAGCGGAGCGGGCCGCGCTCCGCTCTTGAAAATTTAAACACAGTCGAAGCTGTGCACGCACTGAATTTTTGACGCGGCTTCACATCTTAACTTCACGCGGTACCAATGATTTTTACACGAGAATGTGTCATGCATGTCATTCGTTGTGGCATTAGCACAAGGTAGGTATAATTCATTAAATAAGTCTCTAAATCTTTGATCAACAAAATATTTTTAACAAAGTATAATAAACCAAAATATTTACCTACTTATCTGCGGGTCTAACTGCGTCACTATGCAATATTGCTTATGAATTGCAATTCCAATTCATCAAATGAACCGTTTTGCATTTCATCTAATTTCGGTAATATGGGCACAGATGAACCGCGATTCACGAGCAATTCTGCTCCATAGACAATTTCATATCTGAATCCTTTTTTTTTTTAATTTGTTTTACTGCCCTAGATACAAGCCCTTTAGAGCCATGGTATTCAAGGTTGCTATAGAAAAACGATAAAATCCATAAAGTTATGGTTGAATTTATTTTGATCTTATTTTATTAAGAATAATTGCTTTTGTAAAAACATTAATTAGATACGTACATAAAATACATTATAAGGTATAGTAACATCTTTAAAATTATTGAAAATCGGGCAATTTTTTTTTGTTGATTCACGTTTAATGGTTTTTGTAGTTCGAAATGGCACCTATTAGGTACCTACTTGACGGTATCCGCTGCGCTATATGATTCACGATAGAGACGCAGTAGGTAGGACTTCAAGCCTCCCACTCTGACTGAGCTGGTTTTCCTGTTAAGTCCGGCCAGCCAGACGCTCCGTCTTGCCTGCGTAGTCCAGTTTGTGCAATGATGACAAAAAGGCGGAATGGACTATGCAAACCTCCCTCAGTAGGTAGATATCACTGAGAGCTCGTCACCTTTGACTATACCTTTGTGACTTAGGCCGGTCTCATACATACGGAATTCCGAATCGGAATCCCGTTTCGAAATATCGAATCGGTGGTTCCAAACGCAGTAAATTCATGTCATCCATCCATCAATGTATGGACGTAGCTATAACTAGTCGGTGTCATGACGCTGTTCGTGCCCTGCAACCGACCTTTGAAGCGTCGAAACAAACCACCCTCCGGTTAAAATTCAGCACATGGCAGCGCGCAGCTGGTAGGGTTTCGTTGACGCGATGCCACATTGTTTAGACTAGCTGGCTTCCTCGTTCCTCCACCGTGATGAAGCTCTCCTTGTTGCACTGGAGTTTTCGTGGACCCGATGGCTCGTAATCCTGCGGATAAACTCGCGAAAGCTCGTGCTTTTCTCCCAGCGGTGCCGGATTCTTAGGCACCTGCGTTGGCATGTTGAGGGGTCGTCGTGGAGACTCTTGATGTTCATGTTAAGTAATATTTCGTAATACAGAAAAAACAATAAACATCTTCATAGGTTATGATAAATAGGTATGGTACCTATTTCCTATATATAAGTTTCTCTCTGACCTATTTGTCATTAAATTGACATTGACAATTTGCAACATTGCAATTCATCTTTCTTCGTGGACCATATTACCAATTTCATAATGTAATAATGTAACGTCACGACTTTTATCCCCGTTCGGGGGTAGTCAGAGGCTTGAGTGGCCATACACCACCACATTGTGGAGGTATTAACCAACTCAAAGCCCACGTTTCACTAGATAGTCAGAACCCAACGTGACAGGTGGTGAACCGTGTCGCCGTGTATACAGGAACTGACTATTACCTAATCCCGAGGGATAGGTAGGTTTCCTCACGATGTTTTCCCTCACCGTCAGCGAACTGTAAATTATGCACATAGATGAAAATTCATCCATTGGTGCATGCCCCACCGGGGATCGAACCTGGGACCTTCTAATTGTTAGCCCAACCTGTTCACCCCTAGGCTACAGTCGCTTGGGAGCTTGTTGCTTGGGAGTAACCATCTTACGATTTCGGTGAATCATATTATGATCATAAAGTGATTCATTTTTGTGATCGAGATAGCCCCACTGATCTCTATATCTATACTAAAGCAAGTGTCTTATGCCTATCTAGGTATATTGCATGTTACACAAGGTAAGTGGTATACGATTATCATCATCATATACCTAGGTACACTATATCATATCATATCATATTTCGATCATCGACAATTAATGAAAATTGCTACGGCCTCAATAGCGGTAATTAACTTTCAATAGCTAGTCGTTAATAGTAGTTACAAATAGTGTCAATGCTCTTGCATTGACACTATTCAACCAATAAAATTAGCATCGCTTTTAATTAATACTTACCAAGAAATCATAGCTTCTGCAGAGTAGAAGCAAAACCAGAACTAACTAATTTGATACCGACTTCTAATATTCACTAGTAGCGACTGTCTTCTGCCTCTAAAATCTAACTAATGATACTACCTGTCTAAGAGCTAGCACATTTATTTTTTCAGGTTTATCTACCTGTAACGAATGTTATAGACAGTCTTTCGGTCTCATAATAGTCCCGTGCGGGAATCGACCTCTATATTCTAACATGTAGAGCCGCGGGCAATTCATAAAACATGATACGTCATTCAAACTATCAATTCAGACAACACGAACTACAAAACCCCACACAACAATAACAAATCGTTAGCCCTAATTGTCAGTTTGTACTTCTGATTAACGTAATCAATGTAACAACATATAAGGCGTACTCTACCTTTAATTTATGCGTAGGTGAGCACTGTTATGTACAACCCATTATAATATACGCTTACCCATATTGAGGGCTGCCCGGAATTTTGATTAAGCACAAACTAGATTACACTAAGGGTAAATTGAGACCGTTTCTTAAACTACTAAACAGTTAATAGTGTTTGCTTCAAAGTTCGTAGTTACTTATTTGCTCGCCAACATCGGTTCGAAGAGTTATGACGGAAGTTTGCTTATATGCCACCTCTATGTAAGTTCGAGCCTTGGGTATGCAAATCTGTTTTAGTTTCAGCTTTTTGTGAAGCTCCGTTACAGACTTTGTTGTTGGGAAGTTGAAATCTTGAAATGATTGCTACGACGAACTCACTACTTAATTATTTTAACTTGATAGCTAAAATATTATTTTCAGCATCTTGGTTTAGTTTGACAGATCCGTGTTTCGTAGGGCACGTTAAGCTGGCGGTACCGGGTGTCATTTGAAGATCTTTGACAGTCCTTATAGACAGTCAGAAGCCTCAAAAATATGACAAAAATGGTCTTACCCTTAGGCTGTCGATAGTCCCACTAGTTGGGTCTCGGAGGGCAGATTGCAAATATCGATGATCAGCCAAATCAGGGTAGACTGAAAGCTGACCCCTCATAAGGGGATAAGGCTAGGAAGAAGAAGATGGAATTTGAGAGAGTTCAACGTTTTAAGTGAAATTAAAATCTTGAAATAAATTACTGTTATTTGATTGCAAAGCTCGCACTGTTCCACTGATCATTATCACCCTAGGCCGACACACCACTTGTTATTGTAACAATAAAAATATTACAACATCAATATTATTTCGCACGAAATTAGAGGTAGGTACATCATACATAACAAGCTAGGGCGGGCGGGCAGTCATGTACCGAGTTCACTGGTAAGCAGGATATATTCAAATACGGCCGAGTGTCCATATAAATATTTATGCTAGTGATATGCTATCTACATATTTTTGGGGCGATATGAAGCATGTGTGAAGAGAGCCCGCGGCCAACACGTGTTATATACGGAACCTATCTTCTACATGAGTATTAAAGGTTTAGTTGGACAGTATATGTACTTTACTGTCTGTCAAGCAAAACACGCAATATGAATTTCACTGCGGGTGATATACAGGGTGTTAGGCTAGATGGGGGACATATTCAAGCCCATGATAAGTCAGGCTTACAGGTAACTAAAAAAATATATAAATAAAAACATACTAATAAATGACTGGGAAAACGAAACAAAAATATTGCAAAAAAAGTGTCTCATCGAGGGCCTCCCTTACGCTAGCCGGGGACTTTGAGCCGTCGAATCCAAGGGTATTTACTCGTGTAAATGACCTTAATCCGTTTCCCTTCATACTGCATTTTAAAAATAAATTTTTCATGAATTCGTATTTTAATAGATAATTAGGTTAACAATTTAGGTAATATTTTTTACATAACTGTAATTAGAATTGAATACTGAATACCCTCCTTTAATACGTCTCACATCTTACCTCACACCCTGTATAGTATAATTCGATCATATTTAAAGATAAATGCTACGAGAAATAACAATCTAGCCAACTTCACCTTCAAGACTGAGCTATAAAACCAGTCTTCATTAAGAAACAGTCTCAGCAAGTCTAGTGTAGTGTGAATCAGCGCATCCATAACGCGCCAGAGTGTCGGTAAACTGAATATTTATGGGGTAGTCCCCGCTATGTACCCCAAAACGCGCCACCGACACTGGCGACAAAACGATTTTGCATAATTTATGTACTAAAATATGCTGCAATTTATGAAAATAAGGTGGGTAAAGGTCCGAGATATCAAAACGTTGGAACGTATTTGAAACTTAATTAACGTGAAATAAATTCAAAGCGCTTTTGTTGCTGACGGCAAGCGGGAATAATGGAAAAGAGAGACTTATCTTTGATTAGAATATGCATTTTACAGATCGTAAATCCGACATCGGACGTTTTCACGACACGGTTGCAATTTGCAAAGCCGCCAAATCGTAACGGTGGTTATCCGGGGCGAGATGAGAATATCTCCAGTGGGCAGGCGAGCGTTCGCCATTAAATCCTGGCAGGGGCGCACCGCCCCCGCGCCATCTGCCTAAATCCCCACTAGCGGCCGCCCCTCCCGCTACGCTCATGCAAATTATTCACAAAGTACGCGTGTAAAGCGCTCCGCACGCCTAACTGGCCACTGAGCGCCCTCCTATTATATGTGTACAGGATATGTTAAACAAATGAGCACTACATGCTCAACGCCTAAAATTGGCCTAAAGGAAACATTTCCCTTTTTCATCATATTTATATCTAGTTACGGGGTACTATAATATTTTTATTACCAACCAATATTCTGAAGTTGATCGAAAGATATCACTCGCTACGTAATTTTTGACCTCACTTTATAGGAAGTAGATCGCAACAAAACTAAATAAGCAGAGTAGACTCTTGGCACTTCACTATTTACTTAAGTAGGTATAAGGCCGTCCATTTTCCACTTTCTGTGTAATTTATGTCATAATTTATAAATGTTTGTTTTTTTCCTAGTGGTGGATTAATAAAGAGTTATCTATCTATCCATAGTCGCCTGCACGTCTAAACCAAAATAGCCAACATAACCTGAGCTCTCTTAATTACGTAGGTATGTCAATAATAAAGAGAGCTCCAGCTTATGTTCGAAATGTTACCATAGGCAGGCGACTATACCTACCTACTTCTTCAAATACTGGTCCACATTAGGTGCTATTACATATTCTATGACAGTGTTTGAGATTGTCAGACGTGATAAAGTCTGAAATAATAATGAGTTTATGTGGGTCAATGGTAATGTACCTGTAAACATTGTAAGCACTTGTACTTATAGAAATTCAATTATCGAAAGTTACGAAGTAAATAATTCGTTTCGGTTTCTTAGAAAATGAAACGTGGGCGTAGGCCGTCTGGCACTAAAACACGTCATGTATGTAGTAGACGCGCAGATTTATTACGTTACAATACAATTTCTCTGATAAATTGATTTGGGGTTATTAGCGAAACCAATACAATACTCTGGTTTGCGTTCTGAAATCAGTGTTAGTAATAGGAAATTATTTTCGTTAACTATAATAATAATTACAACTAGTGGTGGGATAGGACCTTTTGATGTAGGCAAGATATTTTTCGCGAGGCCCTCATTAAAAAAGAATGGTGAGTAGGTTAGTATTGTGAGATGCTTGTCAGCCGGAGGGATTTGTCGTTTTATGATTAAAATCTGTACTCGCTGTCACTTCATGGCTTTTGATGGTCCTAGCCTTGGTCCTAGCTAAGTAAATACGTACTTTTCATGAGTTAAAGTAAAGAAAATAGCTACTTTTCATGAGTTTAAGAAAACTCATGCATAAACGTTCCAGGTGCGAGCGGCCCGCCGCTAGCTGTATGGATCGGGAGCCCATGATGTAAACTGTGTATTTACCTACTCCAGCGTCGCCCAAACCTATTAGATTCGGTAGATTAGATGATAGGAAGAATACCTAAATGGTTCTAGATGTTTCCATTTTCAGCGGTGGAGGAACCGTCTACATGATAATTTTAAAATTGTGAAAAAAAGCAATGACATGGAAATACTCAAACGTGTCAGATATTGATATTTTTCATGCTCCAACATGATAAATTGAAAAAAATAAAAATTACCCGAGCGCGTCAGATTTTCAGAGGGGGTGTTCAGTGAAATCTACAGATGCTCCAATTTCTTAGACTGACGATCAAATAAGAAAATTTGTCACTTTTGACACTTCTTAGCTAGTGATGAATCCTCCTTATCTTAATCTGACGAGTTCGAGTATTTTAAGATGGTCTATTTATTTTTTTGCTTCCTGAGCGTACCCACCAATATTAAGGGCTCATACTGGTTGGAGGTTCTTATGAATATAAGGTGTCTCCCTTATCTCAATCTGACGCGCTGGATTAAACCCAGAAAACCCTTCTACGGCTCCCCATCTAGTAGGATGCCCGCGTGCAAAACCAATTTCGGCGTCCGCGTCCCCACCACCTTATTACCGCTTAGCGATGCACATACAGTTTTCCGATTAGAGCAGTTACTAGGATAGCTCATAAATGCGCGAGCGAAGCGAATGCGAAATATTTTAAATAACTCACTGGTTATTTTACGCACTCTAGTACGTGGGATATAACAGCGAAACTGAAACACTGTGTTTTTAAGAAGATTGTTAGATATCGCGGGAATACGCTGGATGCGGGCAGTGCAAGACCGGTCATTGTGGCGAACCTTGGGGAGGCCTTTGTCCAGCAGGTGGACGTCTTTCGGCTGAGATGATGATGATGATGTTAGATAACCGTAAACGCGGTCCAGAAGTAGACCAGAATCCTCTTAGCCTAATTTCAGACCATAGCATATTTAAATAAAAAAGTAGGAGTTATATTAGCTGCTTCCGTTCAATTAGTGGCGCTCTATGTCAAAACGAAAATTGGTGTTTAAACGGCGAAGGCTGGCATTGTCATAGGGACGGTATATCATCAGCGCGCGGAAATTCAAAGGGCTCCGGAAGTCCTTGATTTATGAGAGCAGCTTGCATGTATGGGCGCGTATTAAAATTTTCATAAAAATATTCTTCATGAATCGCGTCCATTGGGGTGGTTTGTTAACGGCCGGTTTGATTTCTTACGTCCCGTAGCAACATATTTTTTTTAGATTCATTCGAACAAAATATCTATACCTATACTAGTATGTCCGTATACTTGTATTATGTAAGTATATTGGGACATCTACGATATTTGTGTGTAGGTATTAGGCCAGCAGTGCGGTTTTTTTATGCTGGTCCAATCAACATTTGAATGATACAGATAATTAGTGCTCCATCTCGTGTAAATGTGCCGAAAATTTTAAATTTGTGCCTATAGCCGCTTTGGAGTTATTCACTGCTGGCGTAACACACACACGATATTTACAAATGGGCACTATAATATTACCTATTGAAATATTTATGTGTGACTGCACCACTGTTTGCACTGCACCACCTATCACCCAGACCAAGTCAAATTACGAAAACGCCGTTTCGAAATTCGCCTCTGGCGGGAATGGAACCCGCAACCACCCGATGCAGTAAGGGCCTCCGCAGACTAGCTACTTTTAGCATCGGCGATCGGCGATTTTGATGCTGCGTCTATCTCGTTCGCGCTCGAAGAAACGCGACGCAGCATCGATACGTCACGAAATCGCCGGTCGCCGATGCTAAAAGTAGCTAGTCTGCGGAGGCCCTAAGCCGGCCTACGCTTAAACCACTGCGCCAAGCGGTTACCAAATATCTGTGAAAAATTCAGTTATTCAACTTAACTCACGTTTATAGGTATTTCAGTGGAAACCATAAAGTGTATGGAGCACACGGCGCGTTACCTGCCGCTTTGTCCGTAGAGATATTCGTTCAGCTTCCCCAGTTTTCGTGCGGATGGCGAGTGCGATATATTTCTGGTAGGTCGCGGCCGACGTGCCGGCGCCGACCGATATTTCGTGTTCCCAGGACGACAATAATTTGTTGGTCTGTCGTGGCACGGCTCGTGTATTGCCGACGATTTATCTCCTTCAAGCGCTCACTCTAATCGCACCCGATATGAACGATCGTCACTGCTGTTTTGAGAGCGATAATAAAAATTACTTATCACTTTATTTATGAGAAAACACTTTAAGCAAATTTGAATTTCACTCAACATAGAAAACAAGGGTTTTTGAGTGTTTTGCGAATATCAAACCTACTCAAGGGTAAGGAGATTACGATGCGATGGCGATTTTTGAACAAAGTTTGATCACTGTCGCAACGCGATCGAGACGGCGACGTGACAGCGACGCGATACCGAGCAAAGCCCTATAAACACATGGCGGTGGCCGCATCATGTAAGCGAAAATTTCTACAGAAATTGCTGTTTCGTCGTAATCGCCTTACGGGTGCGGTCCTGGCCCTGCCATTCACTCGTCAACCACAATTTTTTAGAGGTTCATTTTGAACCTGGTTTAAATCTTTTTAAAATGTATAGAAATGTATAGAATCTTTGTTGTCTATGCCGTGTGTGTATTAAGCCTTACTTGTATTTTGTGCAAACCAAATGAGAGTGGGTTTATTTGAGGATATTTATATATTTGTTCCATTCAGGGTGTGAGGCTTACCTAACCTACCTACTTTGTCTTAACGAGGGACGTAGGTATATTGAAGGAGGGATTTCAGTATTCGATTCTCATTCCAAATACACCTATAATATATGTAAAACGTATTTTACCTTATTTTTAGGGTTCCGTACCCAAAGGGTGCCAAGCCTTACTAAGCCTACGCTGTCCGTCTGTCTGTCAGCGGGCTGTATCTCACGAACCGTAATAGCTAAAGACTAAAAATAAAAAAAGTTTAAAAATAAAGGGGGTCCCCATACAAAAAACATAATATTTTAAATTTATTTGTCTTATGGTCGGTTTCCATACAAAAGACTTCAACGTGTGACTCTGAATATCACCATTTTGGGGATGTTTATTTATATTCTACTGTGGTACGGAACCCTTTATGTGCGAGTCCGACACGCACTTGGCCGGTTTTTTTACCTAATTATCCAAAAAAGTACAAATTAATGAAACATTAATGAATATAATGAAATATGAAGTGGTAAACGGATTAAGGTCATTTACACGAGTTTTCCTTTAAGACATCTCATATTCGCTCGCTAGCGTGAGCTTTTCGCAATATTTTTGTTAAGTTTTCTCTGTTATAGTAGCATTTTTCTTTTATTCCTATTTTTAATTAACCTGTAATCATGAATTATCATCCCTCGTATAACCGAACATCCCGTATAATTTAAAGCTAATTAAGCTTAAAGTATTATATGGTTCATTACAAATCTACTTCCACCGGTTATGATCCACATTTCTAATGCAGTGCGAAGTAAATCTGTGTCGGCGTCCCTGAGACCACGTTCTACCAATATTTGAGTACGCTCATGTCCGTAAAGCTATTTGGTTTACGACTCCTGCTCGGTACATCCAAACAGAACGTTCCGTATTAAATCTGTATTAAAGTCTGTTATTCTGAGTACGGAATTTAATACTTTTCGTTGTTGATGTTTCGTGTAACGTTTTGAATGTTGAATAGAACCTACTTAAAAAGCTATTGGCGAAGACCCTGCGCCATGCGGCGTGCTCGAACAGTAGGTTTTGACGTCTGGCCGCGAAGTCATAACGTCATAACATTGCTCGCGGTTCGGGGGTTGTGGACGCGACTATTTCAGTTTCAGTATAGGTAGGTACAATTCAGGGATTAAGGTCAACGCTCACCTAACGCCTCCGCACCCGACCAGCACCGCCTCGCCGCTCGGCGTCCACTCGTTGTTGCCGGGTAGTCCGCGGGCGGACGCTGCTTTTACACCATAAACGTCACGTGATCGCCCAGTGGACCGCGCGGGGTCAACGAGTGAACGCCGCGCGGTCAGCGCGTGGTCCACTTATTTCCGGTTCAGTTAGTATACGTACGTACCTCTCGTCGAAGCGTTGGAGCTTAACAGTATTTTATGCAAAATCTTATACTCAGTAAAAATAATGCAGTCTCAGTTATGATGAATTTAGAATGAGAATGAGTCTAGAAATAAAATTACAAAAAAGATCACTTCTGAATTCCGTCTGTCCACAAGTACCGAAAACAAGCAAGAGCTCGCAGTCTCCCAACTCGACGCTGCTTAGTGACACTGCCTTAAGAGGAGGGTTCGAAATTTGGTTGATTTTCTATTCTACTTTTTCTTTAAGTAAGTATGTGGACTAGGAATCTTATATTTAGATGTATGATTTTTGACTATATTATCTTGAGTATCTTTAAATCCAAATCACGATTTGATGAAATTTTCTCGATAAAAAAAAATTATGAAATGAGCTCTAATTATTTACAATTTTCCTTGCTACCACGATGTTTTTACGATTTAGATCACGAAATTATTTCTAAAACATAGCAAATAATGATATCTAAACTACCCTTCAACCATATTTTAATTCATGAAGTAGTTTTTTTTTAATTCAAGTAAATGTGGTTTGGCGCTTACGTTGTTTATTTCCGAGCGCGCGCACAATATCGCCATCTCACATTTTAAGTACTTGAACTAACCATGTCTCTCTCTAACTTTGTATTGTCAGTGTCCGCTCGGACTTGTTCGACGTCGGACCTGTGAAGGATTTTTTAAAAAATATTACGAAAAAATATTACGGTCGTGCCACATTACAGGTACAGTACAGTATTTACAGTCCGCCGACGCCTATGATAAATAAATAAATATCCTTGGAAATTCTTTTACACATGACTACCTGATCCCAAACTAAGCAGAGCTTGTACTATGGAAACCAGATAACTGATATTACTACATATACTACTTTTTGTTTGTAAATACAAACTAAATATACACTTAATTACACCTAGACTCGGGACATGCGGACATGTTCATGCACACAAATGCATGTCCTGGGCAGGAATCGAACCTACGACCTGCACTGCAGCGTGATTTTCGTTTGCTTTTCCTTGTCTTGTGTAATTTCTTTTCATCTCTTGTCATTTTGTGTCATCTCTTGTCATTTTGTGTCATCTCTTGTCATTTCATAGTTATTCGTGTCATTTCTGTAAAAACTCCCTATTTCGCTTACTGTTATATACTTGCAGCATGGTCTTGGGCCGACAGTGGGAATACATTGCTTGTCAAAACAATGGAGTCGCTTTATTGCGTTTGTTGTAGGTATGGATGGGCAAGTAATAAATATATCATACATCAATAAATTATCGTAAAAAATAACATTACAGATATGGATAGGAAAATGTTTGTCCGTCCTATTCAATCTATTATATTATAAACGAAAGTAAGTCTGTCTGTTACCTTTTCACGGCTAAACCGCTGAACCAATGTTGATGAATTTTGGTATGGAGATAGACTGGGTCTTGGCGGAGAACATAGGCTACTTTTTAGGGTTCCAAAGGGTGCTAACGGGACCCTATTACTAGGCCTACGCTGTCCGTCTGTCCGTCTGTCAGCGCGGGCTGTATCTCACGAACCGTAACAGGTAGAGAGTTGAAATTTTCACTGAATGTGTATTTCTGTTGCCGGTGCAGAACAAATACTAAAAATATAATAACATTTAAAAATAAATATCAAGTCTCAAACTTGATATTTTTGATGTGTTTATTCTACGGTGGTACGGAACCCTTTATGTGCGAGTCCGACGCCTTCAGATCTTATGAATGTTTTCTTGAAATAAATATAGTGTATTTTAAGTAATTAACTGGCCAACCCTCAGGTCCTACCTACCATGTTAGGATCTTTTTCGTTCTAGCGGGTGTAAACCGTGATTTAACGAGTTAATGTGATAATTTTTGTATTTAAATTATTCAATTCAATGTATTTGTTTCAGACATAGTCCAATATTGATTATTAAAATTATTATAATTTCACAATAAATATAAAACAATAAATAAAAGTAAAAATAAATTAAAAAAAATAAAAAAATATTATTTATTTTTCATGTTTTATCATTAAAATACAATATAATATAACATAAATTAAAATAAAATACAATAAAATAAAAACCTACCCCTAATTAAACAAATACCGTCCGCGTGGGATACTGGCTGCATGTCCTCCCTGTATTCAAGCTGTTCCTGTTGTCAAGCGAATTTTTTGAGCAAGGAAAGAGCCAGCCCTCTTGTCACCTGTGGCGGTAACCAGTCTAAGGGTGATTTTGATAGATAAAAAAATAAAGATAAAAAGATAAACAATAAATAAATGCATGGTTAAATCAATAAAATTAATAAAAACTGAAAATTAAATTAAAAAATAAATTAAATATGGTAAAAATAAATATTATGACACCGCTGATGACTTCATGATCGGCATTGAAGTTAAGTACCAAAGTATTCCTTTGCCTACGAAACATGAAAAAGATACTCATATCCGGCAGTCAGTCACTGACACAGAGTATGTACATTTTTACCCGACTACGGTAGGCGGAGGGTTATGATTTTGACCGATATGTATGTATGTTCATCTGCTCCCGTATAACGTCCAAACTATTTTTATCATAATAATTTGACTAATGAGATATCGTTGGACGCGTCTGGATCGTCCGCTGGTTATAGGCTATTATACGATCGAAATATTGTTATACGTATCTATCAGCATATTGTAGGTATCGTTTGTCTTCTTTTGACTTACTTTGTCTTCAGCAATAAAAACAACATAGAAATTAAATTATTTTTTTCAAATACACTCGACATAAAAATCCCATATAAAACGAAAAAAATATATTTGAATATTTTCATCCATTTCATCTATTTTAAAAGGTGCACTGGGACATATTATTTTAATTGTACGAATTAAACAATATTGTTCCTTCAATAAATAACTATACTATAGTCTACTCCATAGCTGTTCTGTCCTAGCTAAGCGAGAGGGATATATCCTTCGGCAGCTCACGCGACGCTAGCCACACCCCGAAACTAAAATTCATTTTTTTCTTGTATCGTCTTAATCTACACTTCAAAGGTCCCAGAAACTCTGTGCGGATATCTATGTTTATTTATAGCCCGTGTAGGCACGCTGATCCCGGTTAGGTTGGTAATTAACGAAACACATTATGTGAATTAACCAACCATTTCATCTTATTTTGACTAATACTGTACTACGGATACAGTTATTTGGAAGTACTATAGTTTTTAAATGAAAATTAAATAATATGCCATCACGCATGTATTCTTCTACGGGGCAGAAAGAAGTGCACTGCAGTGCACACAAAGTACGCCGTGGTATATTAATCCCAGTATAATAGGGGGCAATCTTTTGCCATTATACCAGGCAAATTCTCCCCCGATTCGAGGAGAATTCGGGCCATATTGCATAAGGTAGTTATGTAGGTAGCGTTCCTATGCTCTTATTCTACGCTATAAAAGTTATTGTAAAAAAATATGTTTCTAACACCAGTGGTTTGGGCCGTGCACGTCTTGACAGACGGACAGACATACAGTCGGATCACAAACTGATCCTATACGGGTTCCGCTTGTTTTATGTTGAGGTACGAAACCCTAAAAGTACAATAAATCACGAAATAACCCATCACAAAATCATAACCACATCCAATATTTATTAACTAAGCAGTAAATGCCCATATCGGACGTATGATGTTTTTGTTAACGGACATAAAAGGGCGCGTGGTGAGCTGCGACGCGCCATTACGTGCCGTTCGGTTCACTGAGTGCTTAATGCAGGATAATGGACTCTCTCACTATTAATTTCGCCTGTTTTTGGTACGGAAAAACCATAAAGCAGTGTCCCTGTTACCGTTAAACCCGAGACAACGATCCATTTTGCGACGGCACAGTGTGACCAGAAATAGAAGGTCTTAGGGCCATAACACACCGGTACGCCATGGCGACGCGCCAGCTACGTATCCAAACAATTTGTATTGATGGCGACGTCGCCAGTCCGTAGCCAGGTGTGTTACTTGTCATATATTTTAATACGAATTAGTTGGATACGGTGGCTGGCGGTGTTATGGCTCTAATAGTGATTTTAGCAGATATGGTAGGTACCTAATAACAAGAGGACTGTTAACAGATGCCTGTAAACATGTCGACCGCCAAGAATTTTCGATTAATAATAAAGAATTCACGAAGATAATATTAGAGAGCAGTGGTTTTGCAATGGACAATTGTAAAGGGACTCGAGGCCCTCTACTATTCTATAGAAAATGCGTGGAAACGTGGATTTTTTATTACGAAAACATTTCGCTGTCGTATATTTATACTTTACATGAGGATTGTTTTTCATATAGACTCTGTAGCGGCAATTGGATGAATTTCGCAGAATATTGCACAAAAAATATTGTCCGAAATGAATATACAATTTACTATTTTGTTCTTTCTGTAGTTATTTATGATTATTATTTTGTGGTTATCGATGAGACACATTTTTATATATGAATACTAATTTATTATTTGAAATGAGCTTGTATTTTTCCCTAACATTTAATTCACTCATCTTGTATGTACCTTTATAGTACACAATTTGTTCAAATCGGAACTAAGTGTTCAATAAAATATACTATATGCCAAAGTCTTGGAAGCAGTAGGCAAAGGCTCTACTAGAATATCAACTTATAATTTGGAATTCCGACGAGCTGTTGGAAGTTTTAACAAGCAACAATCACAGTGCAAAAGCACATAACCAAAGTATAAAACGCTAGAGTACCTACTCATAACGAAATAAAAGAATATCTAAGCAGTCGCTTTTCAAAACATTCGTGTCGTTATCCGTTCTAAGGAAGAATTGAGGAAAACATTGTCTGAAAGACGTGATATGAAATAGAAATTAGGGACCAGCAAGAAAGATGCAAAAGAGGAAAAAATTTAAGTATATAAAATTGCGCAATTTAAAAGGAGAGTTTGGCTTTAAATAATTTAAAGCAAGTAATATAAACCCATTGCCTCCTTATACCTTTTGAGAGAGTTTAGTGTTAGATAATCCTTTAAATCAATTATAGACCCGTACCTATTTGGTAGCACAGTTTTGAAAGTCTGAGTGTACTTTTGAAATGTCGTTCTAATAGAAGACATTTCAGGACCGCACTCAAGTTTTCCCTCAGAACTGAAATCGTTTTATAGGTCCGGAAATACTAATTATTGAATAGACTATATTCAATTAGTATACAGGGTGGTGACGACATTATGACAATAATTGAAACCACATACTGGGTATCACATTAGTATTTCGCACATAAAATATTTTTAAATTATATTCAAAGGTATTGGATTGCTTTTTATTTTGACAATTTTAACTTTACGCACACAAAGATACCACTAAAACGCCGACATCGAAGCGATGTTGCCACGTTTGTACTTACAGGTCAGTTTATGAGGTCGGTAGACGTTTATAAAGGGTGTTGTGTTTCGTTTAGACTATTTGCGCATTTTTTTTTATATTAGAAATTTTGGACTTTGATGTAAACCTAATTTTATATTGTTAATGTGTTGTGATTGACTAGCAGGGGTCGTGTTTTAATTTATTGTCACTATGTCGTCACCACCCTGTATATTATACATTTGTTAAGGCTGTGGTGGTTTTCTTACATTCTCTAGCAAGAGCTCTAAAAAAGATAATGTTTTCGTAGCACACAGATGACGCTCCATAAAGCCGAAGCTCTTTCTAGGTCTCTTTCCCGATGTGTAATATTAACTGTCTGGGACTCCCTGCCTCCACGAGTCTCAATTTTCAAAGTTCGAATGCGCTTTTAAGATCCCAGTCGTGTTCTAATGAGCCGCCCACAACACAGCACCTGGCATTTCCCAATTACAGGTGTAGAAAGTTGTGCCGCAAGCAATTAGTGTTCGCAGACACAAAACTGGGCCAGACGAACTAAAACTATCCTCCAGTGGCTTTATAAAACAAAGAAGTTTTAATTATTAAAAAAGTGTCTGCCGATGTGATTTGCAAGAGCTTTATTTTTTTTTGTTTAGGTGATTTGGATATTTATATAGGAAATTTACATCCACAGTTATCGTACGAATTTATTGCTGTTTACTTTTCCAGCATTAAAAAATATACATCCATAATTTAATTAGCTACTTTTCGCCGATCTTCCGTTAAAGGATGATACGGTCAAGCCAGCCCATATATGAGCTGCAGTCAATTGGCTACAGTTTGTCTCTACCACGAATACATTATTATATTATAATAATATATATATGGCCTAAGGATTAAAAGGAATTTAAGTCTCAAAGAGATTCGTATAGCTTGTCAAGTGAACATTACCACTAAGCAAACAAGAATCCTCTCATCTCTACATGAGATCTGCGCTTAGCTGCCCGACAGCCGAATATAAAGGAGCCAAATACTCTTGTACCCACTTGCTCAGCAGCCATTAGGGGTGAATAAATTTACCCGGACATTCCGAAACACAGTCCCATTTAACGGCACGAATAAACAGTTTTTAATCGATACTATAATTCATGTGTGGTAATAAACGAGCGGCCAGCCCGACGAGCGGGCCCGCTCGGGTCTCCCAAGATAATTTTCATAATAAAACATCCCTTTTCTAAGGCACTTTGCTGTAAATCAAGTTTTCCGGCCACCCTTTCAATTTCCTGACCGCAACACAGTTCCGTTGGAACGAGATTTTCATTAGGCGTTCAAACAACCTACGTACCGAGTGGGGTGATATTTTTTCAGGCGATTGGGTTCCAACGTTGTGAGAACTTAGGTGTTTTATTCTTGGTAAACGAAGTAATTTATCGCAGAATGTTACAAAACTATGTAAATTGAACTAAAATAAAAGGATCTACTTGCGTGTCAAATTAAACCACGCTCAATTTGTACATTCTGGCACCACACTCAAAATACCAACGACCTGGGCCCCAAGTCGCTTAGCGATTGAACTGCCATTGCCATTGAGCTTTTATTGTGACCGACCCTCTGATTGGTCGGTCGTTTCTGATCGACCAATCAGAAGGTCGGTCACAATAGCAAAACGCCACTGTGGCAGTTCAATGGCTAAGCGATTTGGGGCCCTGACTGATTTGATAGATTAAATAAATGTGTAAAATAAAGTATTTAATATTTTACTCACACCTGTTCCAAAAATGTAAATAAAGCACGCGGGGCGCTTTTCTCACTCTCCGCTTTGCAGAAAATAAAGGTTATTCATGAATAAACAAATTCGTAAAATGTTACAATTTATTTTATTACACCTCCAAGTGACGCTCATTTAGTAGCCACAGTCGCCCGTCTTGCAATTTGTTCGGACAAATTGAGCTTATTTGTGTGTGAGCGGTACTTCTGAAGCATAATAAGATTTTTAATTTTAAATGAGCTTTTTGTATTTTATATGGAGAATGAAATTTGTGGCCGTCGCCGTTATCAAAGAATTTGCAAGCGCATGATCTCTGGGGACCCACTTATTTAAAATTAGGAGTTTGTTTATGTTTTATGTAAAACAGTTTAATGCAAATTTAAATAAGTATTTTTTAAACCTATGGAACTGTTCCACTCCTTGGCCAAGACCTCCTCTTTTCTCTTCCACACTATTCTGCCCATGGCAATTTCCGGCCATAAGGTCCAGGGGGGTTACTTTGAAAAACGAAACGAAAGCTTCGGCTGACGGATCGTCCGAAGTACTGATTCGATGATCGTGATTTGACGTTTCTTCTTTCGTGGATCCTACTCTGAAAGTTATTTGACATTTACGATTTCAGCGTTTGACATGGTTTTGATCGTAAATTGAATCCGTACTTCGGATCCGTAACACTTTCGGAGTAGGAAATCGCCCGATCTGTCAGTCGAAGCTTTCGTTTCGGTTTTCAAAGTAACCACCCAGGTCATCTTGCCACCTCTTCAGGGTCGGTAAATTTCTTATTATATTTATATGCGGCTTATAGCTTGCGCCAAAACACCAAGATGTCATACGATATAAAAAATACCAAATAAAAGTAGTTGGTCTTATGATAACAGCAGAAATGAAAGCTAAGTTAGCGTCTTTGTGAAACTGAAAATTGGATCGGGAAGCGCGGTTCAATAATTTTGACAAACAGAGCCGACGATGCTCACAATTGCCTTATCTGAATGTTCTCAGCTTGTTAAGTGCGTAAGGAAGTATCTTCACGGGGTGCTGACCTGGTAAATATCTTGCGAAGGTGTGTGAAACTGAATGGAAAATGGTAACTCAAACACGGGCGTTCATTATGATGGAATGTAAATATACACTCTTTCTGATTACGAAATTATATTACGTAGACAATCTAACCATGCATGCAGATTTTTATTTCCTTAGGTAACTTTTTTTTTGCTTATTAAACTCGGACATTTTGTTCGTAATCTTGCGTCCACAGGTTTGACAAAAGTTTGTCATTTAAGAACTTGGTAAAAGACGGAGGCTACTTCGTAAAGTATTTTTTGTAAAACATTTTCTTTCGAAAAAGATTACGGAAGATGGAAGATTTTACGTAAGTAATAAGTATTTTTATGAAGACATCAAAGTAATTCTGAGATAAGACTATTTGGCTCTCTCCTAGTTGTATTATTTATCTTTTGTAGGTATAGTAGGTTATGATAAAAGGAGAAACAGATTGACTGATCTATCAACGCACAGGCAAAACCGTTGGAGTTAGAAACATGACATTTTGATAATAGATAAGTTTTTATAGATTTCGGAAAATTTGACCACTGATGTGGGTAAAATGAAAGTTTCTAGGCCCACGCGGACAAAGTTACAAGCTAAAGCTCACAATAAGATGGGTGTGCGTTAATAACCAACCCCAAGGAACAATAGCCAAAATGGGCATCCCAAATGAAATGAAGAGCGTATAAAAACTGTCGCGGTACGATTGCTATTACTCCCAGTTATTGCCGTTCAGGTGTGCTTCGGTGATATATCGCTTTATCGTGCCTTTTTTGTGGACCCTACACCGCATAAACGTTTCGTGTTTTGGGCAGATAATATACCATATACCTATAATATACCTATTGCTTTGTTCTTGGGAACAAATAAGTAACTGCACTTTCAACATAATTATATAACTGATTATTTTTTATTAACTATATCTGGGGCGGCAAATAAGCGTATGATAATGATGATGTTAATGATGATAAGCAGTTGCCGTAGTCTACATATGGTAGATGCTTGAACCAAAAGCATCGCTCGCATGTTGCCGACCTGAAGGGCTAGACAAGTGGCTGACGTCTACAAATTCGCTACGTTTCATCTATGGAAATGACATAAGTGACGTGATCTCAAGCGTGATCTTCATAGCAACTTGTTGTTGATTTACATAGCGACGTTTGACATTTCCATACATTGTGAAGTTTGTTCTTTTCTATTCGATTAGCGTTCATGCCACTTGGCTAGCCCCTCTGAAGAGGAGTAGAAAACAGTGAGAAGAAGGAGGAGAGAAGTGGATATCTCTCTTATTTGGCTTAAACACTGAGAAAAATTTTAGGACAACAAAATGGTTTTTGTAATTCCTAGTAGTGTTTTTAATATTTGTTACTTAACGTTTTGTATTTACAGCAATTGATTTATGTAATGTCTCGCATTTATAAAACATTCGCTGTAAATACAAAATTTTGTAAAACATACTAAAAAAACTACTAGGAACTACAAAAACCATTTCGTTGTCGTAATTTATTTTCTCAGTGAATCGTGATCGGTTTTGCAGAATGCAGACAATCATATGTTACAAACAACACGGATAAAGCTTTGCAAATATTGGTCTAAACCTAAACTTCGTCAAGCTGCAGATTTCTATTCAAACAATGTACACCAGAGTTTGCCTTATTTTTGAAGGTATAAATAAAATTGTTAAAAAAAGTCGCAATATGCTAAACTGTTTTAACAGTTTATTTGGCCAATACTGTAAATCCTATTTATGCGGAAACCGTCGAAGCAGGTATACAAGCGGATCGTGTAGCCCCAATAATAACGGGTTCGGAGAACTATCAATCATTCGGCGAAGGTGGTTCAACTAATTACCGGCTCCGGGCCGGGACCCGTATGTACTACTTACACAATGCGAGATGAACGGAACATCAATCAACGTTACTTACACTACAGAATACTACAGTTAAACTCACATTGTAGTACTAGTGATGTACGACTGATTTAGGATCAATTCGCTACATGTCCTACTGAAACACACGGTCTAGTGGGAGCAGGACGCTCAAGCTCTGAGGGTTCCGTACAAACTTAATAGGGGAGTCGAATTTTCAAAAACGTATAATAGTATATTTTCATGACCTTTGGGAACAATGGTAAAAATTTGGGAACCCCAAACAAACTTCAACTCCTATTTTACTCTATTAGTGGTGGAATTTTCCAAGATCCTTAGTCTTCCAAAATTTCATACTGTCTAACACCCAGCGTTTTGGGCTGTGCGGTGTCTTGACAGACAAACAGACTAACAACAGTAATCCTATAAGGGTTAGTTTTTTTTCCTTGTGCGGCACGGAACTCTAAAAATAAACATACGCACTTGGTTTTTATTTCTGCTCGAAACCACGAAAGTTATTTAAATCATATTTAACAAAATTACTTAAACTTTTCCCAAGAAGGTCTCAATTTGCCTAAATACATTTTAACAAGTTAAACCAGAGAAGAATCGTTACACACGGCGTACCGAACACGGAATATTTCTACAACAATACGCTTAATGGCTCGGCAAACAAGCGTACTCCAACAGAAACAGGCTTTGCTGATTGCGAATTGTGCTTACTGTAGACTGCGAATTGTAAGCGTATTTCCTCCGAGTTACGTTACGAGTAATTCACCAAAGACGAGTTGACCTAAGTAGACAATTTTTCATGGATGATTATAAGCTCGTTTTGATAATCCGCTTGAAATAGATCTTAGAAGTGGGTTGATTTTGATTGAAATATATAGGCACCTATATACCTACCTATATATTGTATAGGCACCTTTTTATTTCTAACGGTTACCTAGTTGAATAAATATTAGAAACTCATAAAGTCAGAGCTGCTATTACGAACCCGTTACGAAAGTAATAATCCGTTTCGTTTATGCTCGAATTTGGAATTCTGATACATTTCCGTAATAAATTAGTGTCAAATCACCAACTAATTAAACAGATGTTTCGAGTTCGCAAAAGGCATCCTGAAACAGTCATACCTATTATTTTCTTTTGTTTCCTAAATACGTTTTAAATTGTTTGGAATAACTACACTGCTTACGACGTAGCATGTGTATTAAATAATTCTGAGTAAGCAAACACAACATCCACTACCACTGAGAGCTTTTGTTTCAGACTCATTATTCTGTTTCAAACCATGCACCGTGCGGCCGATCCCTGGAAATTGATGCTTTTACTGAATTGCTTTTAACTCATGCAGAACACAATTTGAGGCGTGCCCAGATTATAGAAAGTGAGAACGGACTACGGACGTCGGTGCTTTTAGTTCAAACGTCATCAGGCAATCAATGTTCTAATATTATTATTAGTATACATTTTTGGGAAACTATTATATTACTAAAAACTAATTTCTAACTTCAAAACTTACGAACTATATTATAAAATCCTTTCGAGATCCACTGGTTTAGTCTATGCATTAATCTGACAGTCAGTGAGTGAGTAAGCAACACTATCCTATAAAGTTATAAGATATTTTTATGCAGAAATAGCGCGACACTTCAAAATTGTGAAGTAACAAACATTTTCTCTACGAACTGGCATAGAGATATGATAATATTTATTACTTTCTCTCAGTATTTCTCCACAGACTTGAAGTTTAATCATATAATTGGTATTATCTCACCCAGTGGTGCCTATCTTATTTAATATCGTTATTGATTTTATTTCAAACAGGTACACGTCTTATTTGGAATATTTCATAGGCATTTTTATTATACTCTACATGTAATAAAACGACCACTGATAAACCGGAAATTTAACCAATGTGTGATATACAAGCGAGGCTGGGATATCTCCGGCGCACAGCGGAGAGTATTATACAGTATCGTGTTCGTGATGGATGAAAATTGCGATTTAATTTTAATATTGCAGAAGTTATGATACTGTGATATACTGGGTCGGACGAACAGACGGACGGACAGACAGACAGGCAGACGGACTGGATGATCTTATAAGGGTTCCTCGTAGGGACTACGAAACCCTAAAAATGTACAAAATCTGGCCTATGCGAAAGTGTACCCAAGATGCTGGCCGCATTCTCGACGAAAGTTTGCGAATTTATTCATTTTATTTTTAACGAGTTTAACAATTCCGGTACTCGTTGCACGCATGTGTTATACATTTTCATTTTCATGGCCCAGTCAACATGAAACACAATAACCGATATTCGTAGTTCCAAATTGTCAATTTTTACGTTTTCATGAATAGTTATGCAACAATACTGCTAATTGAAACTGCAAACCCGACTCTATCAGAGTATAATTAAATTGTTAGATAAGATCTAACCCCAGATATATAGAAAGTGGTGATGGAGTTACATTGGCATTACAAATTACTTTTGTTCCTAGAAATGCTTTATAAACCATTGTAAACTGGATAAAATCTCTATAAATGTTGCGGTAAATCTATTGATAATGATAACAAAAGGAATGCTCTGCATACATTTTATAATGCCAAATTTCTATTTTTACATCAATCAATACTTAAAATTAGCAGCTCATCAAACCGAGAAACTGTAATAAAATAAATATTTAACACGCAGTCTGCTGAAATAAAGATAGGGTTAATTGTTACAATCACCGGCTTTGTTTACCAAAATGATTGAAATCCTCGTGCCTCCGATCCAATTTTCAATTCAACACAGAAATCCAAGAAAGCCTCGCCCGTTAACGTTTATTGTAAAGAAGGGTTAACTACATTTACTTTGTTAAAACGGGACACTTGTTTACCTTTTGAACATCACTTAGGAATACTGGGGAGGATTTGCATGAAAGTGTTGTTTAAAAAATAATAAAAACAAACAACGCCGCGAGTGGTCCCCGAGGATCATGCGCCTGCATAGCCTTTGATAACGCAGTGACGGTCACAAAGTTCACTCTCCATCTGAAACACGGAAATCTCATTTAAAATGTTATTATGTTTCCTGCTCACATCCGTGTACCTACATCTGTGGTTGTTATTTGTAATGGACATCCCTCGAGCTTAGGGATTTGGGTTGGATTTGCTCTGCCTGTGCCATAAATTAATTATAACGCTTCCACCTTTTCGTATTGCGTAATAATATGCCGATCCATGATCATTGTCTCCGTATCACCGAAGCATATCATAATCGCTAATGTGGATCATGGTAGTACGCGTCCCTAAGTAGAATATTTCGGGTGATTCTATATGATGATCAAATCGGCACTCATCATTTAAGTTTTACAAACCTTTATACTACCAACCTTTATATTTCTTCGAACTCCTCCTATCCTTTCTTTTGATTAAATGTGTGCGGGTTCCAAGACAACTTAGCTTTTTCCGGGACTCGTCGAAGGTCAAACTTTGGCGTCATTGTTGGACAACTTTATTATCGATCCTGGCTTACAGGAGTAACTGTGGTGGGAGTGTATGGCGGACCTAGACCCAAAAAAGCCTTTTTACGTTCTAAAATCAAATAAAGCTTGCATCGTCATCGAGAGAAAGACACTACAAAACCCAGTAGGTATAGGTAATTATAACGGAACAATTAACAAATAGAAATAGAAACACAAACCACATTTCCTACGTTATAACTGTCAAAACTAACAACTCGCAATTTGATTCCGGGTACCGGAATCACAGTGCAATATTTTCCCATTTAAAACAACCACCTAAAGCTTTAGGAAACTTTTACCATTGTTACCGCCGTTTAGCTTTAATCAGTCGCGTGTGAATTTCTAACCGAGTTGAGTTGTGAAGGTGGGTGCCGGCAAAGATGTATTAAACCTTTAGATACGACTTACCGCCATTATTTTGGAAACATGAATTTGAGGTAACTACCCGATATCCATCTAGACACGCGCCACCCAGCGTCGTGGCTGCACAGCTGTACGTGCGGCTTCATTGATTATTAGCTAACAACGCTACAGTGTATATTCATCTCTTCCTAACAACAGATCTGGCGTATATGGCTTGTATTCATTGATATATAGGTATAGTATGTACCAATTTTTAGAGGACTAATGTTCGTGTATGTCAGGTCTATAATATAAAACGTCATTGGGTGCCGCGGGCACCGACTCGTTGCGGACTATTGTTACCCATGTGCCTTGTCAGCTGCCCACCACGGTTACCTATACACTGTTAGTTAACTCCTAGTCCAGATGCATCAGCGTTGTTACGCCTACTATATTATATAGTAGACTACATACTATATTATATAGTGAACTACTATATTTGGACACCGAATACCCACTATATGTTTATGTGCATAAGCTTGGTACAATTTAGTCAGGGGAAAGGCACGGGTCACACGATCTACTATATTTCCACGTGGCTGAGCTTGACCTAGCTACTATTTTTGTACTAGAAAAATGCTTATAAGTACCTATTATCTTAAATCGTACGACTTTAGAAAACATTCCACTAATTGATAAAGTGTTATTTAATTTTCAATACCATATGAGAGCTATCTGATTTAGTAACCTTTAAACTATGTTGAGGTTTTGACATGGGAAGCCAAGAGACGTTTGAGTAAGCGCAGACTAAAGCGCATACTACATAACTATATCATACAGGTATTCGACAACCGCTCGTTTGGTCTATTGTTACCTCCTTGGTACAATAATCGTCACACAACGTGGTTGCTGATACAATTCGTAGACGGTAAATTTAATCACCCATGTATAACAATGTGCTGCTATGAGCGGCTGGTCACTGTTGTAGATTCAACAGTATTAACAACCTGTAGAGCTGTAGATTTACACTATGAAATTACTCTATGGCTGCCAATTTAAACACGATAGGAGAAAAATCGCGTCTTGCAGGCTTAAGGTCTTGGGTTCAAACCCTGGCTCACACCTCTGGATTTTTCGAAATCTATGTGTGAATCATAACTTTAATATGATTATCACTTGCTTGCGGTGAAGGAAAACATCGTGAGGAAACCTGCATGTCTTTAGACATGTGACATCCACCAACCCGCACTGGGCCAGCGTGGTGGATTATGGCCTGAATCCCCCTCGTATTGAGGGGAGGCCCGTGCCCAGCAGTGGGACGTTAAAAGGGCTAAATTATTATTATTATTATAGGAGAAAAATAATGATCTATTGTGCGATGTATCTGAATGGCCTTCTATAAAACTCATAATTTACGAGACTATAAGTCATATCGACATTTAAAATTCAATTTAGAAAAACTGCACCTCGACTGCAATGTGACTGCTAAACTGAGGTTTAGATGCAGTTGCACGTTGACTGCCGCCGTCTGCATTCCGACACACGCCGACTGCACGCCAACTGCATCCAGACTGCCAGCCCGCTTGCAGTCGGTGCGCTTACAGTAGATTGGTAGTTTTGACGCAATTACCAACTCAACTGTTCCTACCAAAATTTCAGTTGAGTCGGCTTGCAGTTCAGATGCAGTTTGCCTGAATAGGCCTTTAAAAGTATATATTGTTTTAATGTTCGGATGCAGTTCACTTGTAGAGACTTGTTAGTGACACAAAATGTTAATCCTATAGGAGATCCCAACTTCAGAACCCCACCCAGTCATCAATTCAATACATTGGTATTTTACTGATCGGCTTTTATAAAGTTTTCGGAAACGTTTCATAATAAAAGTGTATTGTCCGCTATTTTCGATAGTGCTTACGGCAGATAAGTCCGCAACTCGCGATCCGTTTAGCGCAGTTCGTTGAGCAGCCAAACAACAATGCATTGCATCGGCCCGAAATGATTCGGATCCAAAGTAAAATTGAACTGCTTTGTTCGAGTATCAAAATTACTTACCTTTATGGAATTAACGATCCATTTCAATGCATTCAATAGGTATAGATTGCTGATCAATTTCCTTTTGTATTTCTTTTGCTATATCTACCCGCTATTTTTTGGTCTACCTATATTTCAACATGTCTTGACAATTTTATAAATTTAAGACAACGAGAAACGAAATTCCCCTGTATATTTTTTTTCGTATATCATTTTTATTTTACGGTTAAATTACTGTAAGTAAGGGAAAATTTCTGGACAGAAAAAAAACGAAACAGTGCAGTGGTACTAAGCAGTGACGTCGCCGCCATACGCCAGCGCTAGCAAAAAAAAAAAATAACGCAACCCCACTACTTGATGTTACCGCAGAATATCTAATGAAATTCTTTCACAAATAACCGGTACTTTTGAATTCATAGAAAAAAATAACAAATTGGATATTAGTCAACATCCCATTTATACCTAATTTCCTTTTATTTTCTTCTTTATTCAATTATCTATCTATAACCATACAATGTACCTACTTGCGAGTCGAACGAAGATGCTATATCCATTATAATTTCGAATTACTTGTAGCTCCTTACGCATTGCCAATTTAGATTGTCTCCCAAATACAACACTGTTTTCAATTATGTGGTGTGCTCACACGCCGTGAAGCAATGAAGACGGTGCGGAGACGACACGGTAACGTGTTTAGCGTTATTGTATCACTCAGGTTCGCAAATTAATCGGATTTGCGGCATACATCATGCGCCTCCGGCCGCCGGAAGTATCCTGCGATGTTGCACGCACTGGGCTCATGGTGCCGTGACGATAGCTGGCATTACGCGGAGTGGATAAATTCAATTGATGCCAAACTTATTACTATTGAATCACTAAAGCTTATTTCTGGGAACTTAGTAGTACGAGTCTGGATATCTTATTTAAATCATATTCTCTAAATTTCTACCAACTTATACGCTTAAAATATAACCCCACATTTTCCGCTTGGTGCTCTACTGGCAAAGTATATGAAAGGATTCGATATCTTGTTATGGTTTTTGCAATCTATCCAAACTCTTACTATACCCTATCAAGTTGGCAATCATCATGAAGGTATCATCATCATCATCATGGCAGGCATCAAGATTTTCTAGTAAATGATTCTAACATATCTTGCGACGACGCAACGTAACGCGCTAATGGAGCCCGGCCCATAGAGTATTGCGTAGTTGAAATGTCTTATTTGGGGCTGGTCATGTTAAATGGTAGGTATACTTAACTTTATTTCGTACTTCTATCACTTAATTTTATTTCAGTTCTTTATTTTAAAACCACATAAAATACATTGAAATAAAAAACAAAGAGCACACGTATAAATTGTAGTCCATTCCACACAAGTTTTATCATCCCCAAACTATTCTTCACACGTAAATTATCCAAGTGAGTAAGTGTTGTCCCTTTTGTGGGAGGCAGTTGAGCGCCCCAATATGTTTCCGAAGACGGGTCCAGATCTATAACAATACAATAAATTGCTTGTATTGGAGGCGCCGGCTGCACGTAATGTGCGTGAGACCACCGCCAAGTTTATATCAACGCCGGGCCGAGGTGAAAAACGTCCCTCTCGTAACACAAAAGGCAATAAGCGCCCGTAAAACCCGGTGTCTCGGCCACGTGTAAAGGCTACAAGCTCCAATCGACTGCCGCGTAAATTACATGCGTATATTTATTCCTTGCTGTATTCGTCACATTTTCTTAAAAATACGTAAGAATGTCCAACGCGCGAGCGTATGTTTATTTTAAATGTGCCTAGTGTAGAAGTGAATAATGTTTGTTTGGCCATGAATAAAGTTTGTTGTAACGTACGTATAGACCCGGCAGGTCGGTTTGAGCCTTAATCCGCCCCGCGGACCCGCACTTTCTTATTTTCTTTCAACATATTCCTTTGAACATTTACAAGTGCTAATAGAAAAAGATCATCTCTATCCCTCTGCAGGGTAAAAGAAATATACTAACATTTTTTATGGGAAGGTGCGCCCATAAAAATCAACAAAAAATTGGAGACCGAATTGTGTTCTTTGGCATTGTTATACAGTTTTTATATGTATTACTTTCTAGACTAAAATATATTTTATCTAAAAAATACGAATAATTGCAAGAATAATTTTTACCTGTAGAAACGTAATAACTATGAAAAACATGCATGTGCCATGCAAAATATTGTATACTATTAAATTAAGATCTTATAGTGGCCTATAGCTACAGTATCAACTTGTATTAGTTTTATTGATAAACGTTCGCACTATTGCCATTTACAAGGCAATGTTCTAAACGTCTGATCGAGGTGTGGGTCCACAAAAACGGCACAATGGAGCGATATATCACCGGAGCACACCTGAACGCCAATAACTGGCAGTAATAGTATTTGTACGACAGTTTTTATACGCTCTTCATTCATTTGGGATGCCAATGTATCTATTACAATACATTTTTATGTTCTATCTATCTGAATTTTATTTCGGGATCAATGGCTGCGTCTATATCAGGCACATGCCGCGCGAGGCTGCGCGCTCATATGCCTCGCGCGGTACGCGTGGCAGACTCAGTCACATGCTCGAGTGAGCCAAAAGGCAGGCCAACCTACACCTAACTACATACACTCTATAGTACGTATTTTTATACTTGTCCTATTTGGTAAACAAAGATGGCGTCCAGCGGGGCGATTGCGTAACTTTTTTCTCAATTTTTCAATTGGTTTCGTTCATCCTGTGTCAATTATATACGAAACCAATTGAAACATTGACAAAAAGTTACGCATTTGCTCCGCTGGACGCCATCTTTGCTTACCAAATAGGACAAGTATAAAAAAACGTACTTTAGACAGAGAAGGGAATGGCCGAGCGATCAGTTGCTTAGTTACATTATCGTTCAGTCTCATGGCTAGGCCAAACTAGGCGAGGCATATAATGGCAGCTCTCGGGTGTGGCAGGGCGAGCATTTGACACGGTGGCGCCATGACAAACTCTGCCTCGCGCTGCATGTGAGACATATGGATGAGGCTAATAAATTGTCTAAATTATGCGTTTCTTGCATGGAATGTACCCGGCTTAATTTTAAAATCAAGCTTGATAGCATTCTGACAACTTCATTATCGATGTTTAATCAAACTTTGTAAAGGATATTATTAACGTTAGGTACATTGTTTAAATCCAATCAATTAACAATTCTATATTGAATCAATAATATTATCTTAATCAATCAACTGTGTGTTAATTGAAGCCAAATAAGCGTGAATAATTGCTACAGCCTGTGTAGATAACCGATAAACAGGACCAAATTACATTGATACTATCGGTATAAGCCTATAGTAAGCTCCCGAAGGAAAACGTCTGCTTACATCAGACAGGTGTACGTCTACGTGCAGGACATCGTCAACTTTTAACTCAAAACTGTGACTCATAGTGCTGAATACGAGAACCAAACTCAAATTTGAGCGCTGCTTAACTTTGACGACTGGACTTAATTTGATTAGCCTTTGAGTATTCAGCGGATAGACTAGTATTTAAGCGTATATCTCATCAAAGTAAGCCAAATTGAGCCATTATGCTTGTTACTGTCCATGCACACCTCTTTAATTACATATATCTATAGTACGTTTTTTTATACTTGTCCTATTTGATAAGCAAAGATGGCGTCCAGCGGGGCGATTGCGTAACTTTTTGTCAATGTTTCAATTGGTTTCGTATATAATTGATACAGGATGAACGTCATTTCTGTCTCTCATAGATGCTACATAGATGACGCTCTAGCCGAAGTGAATCGATTATCTCTTTCTAGAAGCCGATGAGTAATATTAACTGCCAGGTACGAGGCATCTTTTTATCTTTGGTTATTCCTGACTTTATTTTCATTCTGCTTTAACATGTGCAGTTAAACCCCATTGGTTTCAGTTTAAAAACACTATTTTTGCGGCGATAATGTCTGTGTTAACGCGATGTGCAGGGGCGGAAAAGTGCGAGCGCTGGGACCGAGCCGTTCAATATTCATGAGCCGACTTAAACGGTCAGGCGTTCAAGTACCCTACGTACACTGCAGTCTACTTGACACTTAAGCACTTTAGGTAGCCTACGACTTTGGTTTCAGAACTTTCAGATAATGCCACTATGATGGGATAGATAAGAGATTGAAATCCTATAAAAGACAGTGGACTGAGTTAGATGAAATCAGAATTTTTGGCAATCTCTTCGACTCAACTAAAATATTAAAAAACTGTAGTAGGTACTACAATTTTTTTACAAAAAGTAGTTCAAAATTGGGCGCATGCGGATTGTACTTTGTTTAATTTGTTTTTTTTGTACCGATTTAAATATACTTTGGATTTAGTTAGAGCATTGAAAATTGGTTATTGTCTTTAACGAAAAGATTAGTACTATCATGTGATTTTCATTTAACTTTCTCCTGAAAATAATATATGAATGCCAATAGGTAATACGTCTTCATGCAACTCTACATTCGTTTAAATATATAGCTTCGTATGGTAATTTCCCACAGAATACGCCTTTTCTTTTGTGATCGCTAATTTCAAAGCCCAAAGCTAGAGCGCTGTTTGAACCATTGAACTAGACGATTAGAATAACCGTTTCAGTAATGGCGCACGTATTTGCTTGCGACTGTGTTGCAGCTACAATTGAATCCAGGATAACGTGGAATTGGTAATTTTCTCTTGTCATTATAAGACTGTAAAATGAGTCTTTGGACTTAATGTTATTTGGTGCGTCCATATGCCTCGCATGCCTCGCCCGAGCACTCATATTATATACCGACGACAAAACTGAGTGCTCGGGCGCGGCATGCGCCTGATGTATACGCAGCCATTGAACAGTATCTACCTAAAAACTGTAATTGCAAATTATGCATAATGTACATAAAATGTGTAAATGCTTATTCCCAAATTTATAGAAAGTTATAATGGACTTACACTGGCATTACAAATCACTTTTGTTCCTATAAATGCTTTATATAGCCATTGGAAATTGGATAATAAATTTGGCTCTATAAATTTGGTGGTTGTAGTTAGTTGCATCTGCAATCTTGAGCTGCCTCCCCCGAGCAATGTATGACATTATGTCTACGAGGCCACATGTAAAAACGTATCTCACCGCGCGACATATGTAGACGCCGCTTCACTTTCCTTATTTCCAGACGAATCAATAGACAGGTAAACTCGGAATCACTAATTGTAGTTACAAGTAGGTACCTAGCTGGGCTCACACAAAGGGATTCAGTTCCAATTAATCGAATCATTCACTTCTATTCAATCAGACCCACTGTATTGTCTGTCAGGAATTTGGGATAACAAGTAATTTTCACTTTGATCGCCTGAGAATATTTATGCTTCAAATGCTTTGTAAACATGGAAGGGATATTTTATATTTAGTCCATGTTATCCTGTCCTACTTCCTACTAATATTATAAATTCGAAAGTAAGTGTGTGTGTGCGTGTGTGTAAATGTTTGTTACCACGTTTCTTCATAACGACTAAACCGAATTGCTTGAAATTTGTAACGTAGATAGAGTACGCTCTGGAATAAGACATAGGCTATTTTTATAATACACGTGATTCTACGTGGGCGAAGCCGCGGGGCACAGTTAGTTAGTAATAATTTATTATTGTATCGCAATTTTTTATTCTTCGGCTGGGCGATACGGACTCTGTTCAGTTTCCATAGAAATATTTACGCAGACGCTAGCGACGAGCGAGTGTAAAACTCATGGTAGAGCTGTAATGTACAGCGATCATTTAGGAAGAGCATATTGCTCATTACAACGCGCCATCTGTCCCCTATCGAGTGCTCCATGTATCATCCATCGGCTTGACAAATGACTGTGTACCACAACGCATAGGTGCGAAAGGGATAGAAGAGTTGATGGGTATCGATAATACATATAATACCTACGTAAAGGTAGAGTTGTATTGCAGTCTTCGTATACTATGTTTTTTTTTGCAACACCTTATGGCTGTCCAGATGCCTCGCATGCCTCGTCCGAGCACTCTTGTTATGACATTATATCTATGCGTTTCGACGTCAAAACTGAGTGCTCGCGCGCGGCATGCACATGATGCCTCGCATGCCTCGTCCGAGCACTCTTATTATGACTTTATATCTATGCGTTCCGACGTTAAAACTGAGTTTTTGGGGGCCGCATGCGCCTGATATAGAAGCAGCCAATGAAATGGTGACATTGTAGGTATGTCAACGTATATCTCGCGTTATCTTTATCAACCTAACAGTAATGTATAGGTATCCAGTGTTTCTTCTAATTCCTCAGATGTATCGTCATTCGAGAAAACAGTATTCGAATTCACGTAATACCTCCCATAAATGGTACCTCCTTTTCATTGCACCTCGTACCTAAACATTTTTAACTACATAAACTCTGATGCGTCCCTATGTATTAATAGTTATCTTTTGGCACCAAACTATGCTTTGGAATTCCATGTTCAATATATCAGAGTCTCGCAAACACGATATGAGTGGCGTGGCTAGAGAGCTGGTAATTATCCTCGACGGCAATTACTTGAACACAACCACGCGATTTAACAATGAACGCAAACTCCCAACTAACTGAAGCGTGTGGGTTTGTACTCGTATTATTATATTATTAAGTTATGTTATATTATTTTCGTGATCCTTTTGAAGTGCCATATATGAAATTAGCCGTTTCAAAACGTTTTGATTTAGACTAGGTTTTAGAGAAATCTATTGCCATTCTTGTAATGCTTACTTCTTTGGTCTCTAAGCGCCTCCGCAGACTTGCTACTTTTAGCATCGGCGACCGGCGATTTTGTGACGTATCGATGCTGCGTCGCGTTTCTTCGAGCGCGAACGAGCGAGACGCAGCATCAAAATCGCCGATCGCCGATGCTAAAAGTAGCAAGTCTGCGGTGGCCCTAACATATTTTTCCAAGCCTGCCACACACTCCCACCACTGTTACTTCTGTAAGCCAGAATCGACAATGGTGTCAAAAGACGAAGCCAAGATTTAACCCTCGACGAGTCTCGAGGAAAAGCTAAGTTATGTAAGTACATATACATAGGTATTTTAATTTTTATTTCTGCTATTCTTGTGCTGGAAATAATTGCTCAGTCAATTAATACTAAATGCATTCCAATAGTACCACTGGTGGTACAAGTTGTTGGTACTACCAGGAAAATATATAAAAATAAAATAAATAAAAATATAATAGAAGTGAAAAGTGGATATAAATCTCTGCCTTCACCTTAGAAAAATACAGGCGTGAAAGTAGTTTTATAAGAATAGATACCTACTACACTACAGCATAATTTATTCCCATCCAAGCTAGCCAGCGTCTATTTCCAATTGAATCGTATGTGACAAGAGGAGATTGCGCCGGTGCTTCGCAACTCGTGGCCCCGGAGACCTCGCCGTGGACCTGTGCCCTAACTTATATTCAACTGTGTAATCGAATTCTGGAAAATACGAAACCCGATTATTTATTACAGGAATAAATTATCGAAAATCGAATTCGAAGCTTACTTTTATCAGCGATTGGGTGCGTATACAAGGCCCGAGCCGATGTACCCAAGCTAGAGGTTATGACATTATATCTACGCGCCCAGACGTCAAACTGGGTGCGTCTATATCAGGCGCATGCCGCGCCCGAGCTCTTAGTTTTGACGTCAGAATAAGTGCTCGGTTGAGGCATGTGAGGCATGTGGATGCACCAAATGACTGCTCGGGTGCAACACTCGACTCTTGTAGATGCAGCCAATTTCATGTATGTAGATTGTATTGGGCTAGGACGCTCTTTAGTGCTATCATAGGTACCCACAACCAAAATAATGCTACGTCTGAACAGGACCATCTGAAGTCCAAAGAGGAAGATATTTTATTACAATATATCTATTTTATATGAAATGCTATTTATCCAGATAAATGATAGCTTAGCTCGCAGAGAACTCTCACCACTATTACGGCGGACGTTTGGCTTTAAATTCATCTTTACAGTTATTGGTCTTGAGAATTAATCCGCATAGTTCGCTCTACCGAGCGAGATTACCATCTTAGCGTAATCGCCATTTTACATTGATTGAATTCGGTGTGAAACAATGACATTAATGGTGTGAAATAATATTTCAATTAATATTCCTTTATGAACATTTAACATAGGTATAATACCTATACATGACCTAGACATGTGAAATCCATCAACCCGCAATGGGCCAGCGTGGTGGATTATGGCCTGAATCCCCCTCGCATTGAGGGGAGGCCCGTGCCCAGCAGTGGGACGTTAAAAGGGCTAAATTATTATTATCATAGTATTAATACGTGAAGCAAATCCGTTCGGTACCGATTTTTCGAAGATGCGTGGACGGAGGAGTCTGAAATTTAGCATAGTAAAAGTTTACATGCCGATTGAGTGCGGACACGTTATATTTTAATAAAAAGTGCATTATAAGTGCACTAAATTATTAAAAGAAAACGTTACACACACTATATACAATTTCACCCTTCGGTCAAGGCAATTCGTTAGTTTGACGTTTCAACTATTCACATAAACACACATATATACTGTCGTAGACTTTTTGATATTTTGACACTGTCACTTTGTTATTTTTTTGAAGGCCAGTATTTTTGGTACCTACTTATTGGATTTTCATTTATTAATTAATACGTGAAGCAAAAAGTTTTCTACCCTTTTTACGAAGATAAAGTGTAACCATGGAAAAATTACAACATTACTCTCATTATCGAAATTTATCATTATAGAGGTATACGATGAACGAATGAGGGAGGGAGACAGGACAGAGATTCGGAGGAGGAACGATTTGTGATTGATGTAGATGTAGGGAAGAGGTTTTTTATTTAACGTTCAAGCTTAATATTTAAATGAATTATGGTCGAATTTCGACCACTCGGCGACCTAGTTATTATAATACCTTGGCTACCATCTACAAAACTTGATTCAATATAGATTTTTACTATTGGATTTTACCAAAGATGAGATGGGACTTACCGCGCCTACTTTGTCAACATGAATGCAAGGTAAGTACCCGATATCCACTCATGCAGTCACGCGCTACCTAGCGTTTCGATTGCACGTCTGCACGTGCTCGCGCGCCAAATAACGCTTCAATGTATATTTATCTCTATCTAATAACAGGTCTGGCGTATATGTCTTGTATTAAATGATATGTAGGTATAGTTTAATGTACTATTTTTAGAGCACTAATGTTCTATAATTTAAAATGTCAGGATGTTACATAATTTTTTGACGCAGAGATTTTGGTATGTACTTACAAACGGCGACTAATATTAATTGTATTTGAACATTGCTTGTTTTAAAATACATACTTCAACATGATAAGTTGACAAAAGTTTCGAGCTATATACCACTTCTGAACTATGGGGAATGGACTGAACTGTCTCAAATGTCCAACGTCCCTAGGCTCTTTAGTTAACAAATACTTTGTAGTTTTACAAGTAGGTGGGTGGTATCGCTGAACAACATCGCCCAAACAACAAACATTTACTTAATAATAAATAATACAATGTTAAACATTGGTTAAAGGTCATGTACCGAAATAGTATTATGCCAAAAAATAGATATCGTAGGTACCTACTTCAATTACTACCTATAATTTATCAATGCCACAGAAACCATTTTAGGTTTTGCCTATTGTTGTGCATGGGAAGTAAAGTTTATTACAAAGAAAGAGGGAGACATGTGACTGTTCAACATAATATGTCCTACTAAACTGAGTCTATGGACATAGTACGACTCAGAGAAACATGTCGGTATTGCCAGTATGACTCTTCTTCTCTTGACTGTCGAATTGTGAGTGCGATAATAGATGTGTAAATTTCGCTGCATGTAGTGGTACACTGAGCAGACGTCTAGTGATTGCAATGTTAGGAGGAACCATATCTGCTAGAATAATACATCAATGGTTATGATATTATTTAGCTATTTTTGGAGCGATGTACCCTCCGTCCGTATGTAGAGCGCCAACCGCCGCCCGCAGCGCTCCTTGCAATTAATGTTTGCTCCAATTATAATGGGACTGAACACGTAAAATATCCCATATTTTTTTCCAACTTCGCCGGTTAAACGGAAACTGCGGTACGACCCATAATACCCGAAAGTTCCTCGGGAAAATAAAATCGGCATAATATGCGCGTTGAACCAGAACTCTCCACGACTGTACAGATTAAATGTCGAAACAATTATATTTTTGGTATTGCTACTAAATAACACTGTCTCGTTTTATAATTATTAAGCAAAGTTGGTTTACAAAATTAAACGTAGACCCAGGGTTGAAGAACAATTATCCATCGCATCCAATTATTCATTACAAAGTGCACGTGGCCCAAATGACGTCATAATAACCACGCGCGAGCTTCGCTAGTAATTTGGTCACAACTTCATCAATTTTTGTCGTAGACCAAAAATGTTTGCACTGTATGTTATGGATTTCTTAGCTCTATAAATCTGCATTCTCAACTAAATTCGTTACGGATCTCTATTCCTGATTGTAAATCACCAATTTTTGGCGGTTGGCGTATTTTCAGCCGGAGGACTGCTTACAGATGGCCGGCAACATCTCGACCGCCAAGAATTTACGATTTACAATGAATAATCCACGACGATAATAATAGAGACCAGTGGTTACGGGATGGGAAATTATTAAGAGACTGGAGGCCTAGTAGAGTTGTAGATTAGGTTTATATTGGTTAACGAATGTACCTAAGCAATTCACATAGAAAATAAAACATATACTAGAATTACTTATACAATCTACCGCCAACCACTTTCCTAGCAATCTAAATTCAAAGCGAAGTAAACTTTATCAAAGTTAATTTGCTAGCTCGAAACAGCTTTATTTCGCGTCCATTGAACAAGAACAGTACAAAGATAAGTGAACAAACTGGTCCGGATAAACGACCTCCATCAGTGCTTCCGTTGTGAGAAGCAATTAGTGGTGTACGGATACCGTGCGCCGATTGTAATTACTGTTGTGAAGCGTGGCGGGCGGGGCAAGCATGCCCCGCCACGCTCATCACCGATGCTTCCGGGAATATTGTCAAGGAACAAAATATTGCTATACAAATATTTTTTTGTCAACCTGTGTCATCCCTCTGCTGGGCAAAGGTCTCCGTTTCCTTCTTGCACTACTCCCTGTTTATGGCAATCGTGGGCCAATCCTTCATGTAGGAGTCCAACTCATCCCGCCATCTCCTTCTGGGCCAGCCGCGATGGGCTTGTCGTGGGATTAAAAATAAATACCGTTAGACAAAAACACCATCTGTATGGTCCTAAACTAAGCAAAGCCTAACTATGGGTACCGTATCAATGGACTGGGGGCGATCCCAGTGAAACCCAGGCCAGGGAAAATTACGCAAAGGCCATTTTCGAAATTTGCGGCGGGATTCGAACCTGCAACCACCCGATGCAGTGCCCGAGCGGCTTACACTACTGCGTCAAGCGGTCGTCAAATATACATTTGTTCATTTGATGAGTAGTTGCAAGATCCGAGTTTTCAATAACATGCTTACCTTCCATGGACCAGTTACTAAGGGGACTGGCCCTAAGAAAGTCGGCCGAGTGGTCGGCCTAGTACTAACATCGACATAAAACGAAGCGAGTAGTTCAACTATTTAACGGTAAATAGTAAAATGAAAATGCAAAAACAATGACCACGTTTTGTTTCATACAAATATCTAATAAGGGCACCTCTTTCTTTAGTCTTTACTCTGTGTTACCTTCACTCATTTGAGCCGTCAAAAGTGGCCTATATCTAGAATCTAAATATACAGAGTGAATTTGAAATCATAGGCATTCTTTTAAACGGTGATTCTACACATGAGAAATATTTGGGGAATATTAATCAACAAATCAATTGATAAAAAAATATTGCCCAGGTAAGATATAACAGTTAACTGGTTTGCTTATTTGCTTACTCGATAATATTTATATCGCGAGCATTTCTACCGCGCACGTGCAAGTTGTGGAACGATCTCCCTCCTGAAGTCTTTCCTTTGCATGCGTCTGCTCCCCTTAAGTTGCAATGTCCTGGGCGGCGGCTTCCACTTATCATCAGGTGGTCCGTCTGCCAGTGTGCCCTCCTTGGCTAAAAAAAAAAATCCTAGATACTTGCAAGTAAAGTTGCAATGAAAGCATAGGTCACTGTAACAAGAGATGCAAAATTCCTATTAAGTCGAGCCCCCAAATTATTGATTACTTGCCTTTAATAATGAAGCAACCTAAACTTTTTACTTATAACAGCGTTCAAAGATTTTGTTGCAAAGTTTCGAAGTGAAAAGCCCACAAGAATAGCGAAGTCGCCGTTGCAGGCGTTTTTGCAAGCGGCACGTTTTATCGGTACAAAAATTCTATAGATTTTCGACGAGTCTACCCTCGCTGGAAACTTTGATTCTTGACGGGAAGATTACAATTTTAATTCTACTGTTTCTTGAGAATCTATTGATATTATGAGCCGCAGAATTTCGATTTAGCGGCCGAACTTAGAAAAAATGAGGGAAATTGTATGAGTTCAGTCCCATTATAATTGAAGTAAACATTAATTACGGGAAACTCTGCCGGCGGCGGCGGCGCGAGCGGTTACTCGCTCTACACCTCGGCCTCGACACGCCACTCGCGCTTACACTACGTAGATACAACGCTGTTATAAAAACATCCTATAGATAACAATCCACGATAAAAAGTTCAAACAAAATCTAACCATGTCCAAATAAGTATATTTTTTACTCCTACGTAATATCCAACTTTGCAAAGGCAAAGCTCTTTGGCTTTTTGTATTCTGGTCTTATATTTTATAATGCTAGCTCAAACAAAATAGTAATTGGATAAACCCGCGTAAAACTATTTTTGTAGTAGCGTTGCTCAGCAATATTTTCATATATTGGATAAGGTAGGTACTTTAAAAGAAAATTAACCAGTTACTTTCTTATTATGTTTTTAGGTGCAAAAAAAAATTACAAATACGTCTCCACTGGAATATCAAGTACATGTTTCATGTTTGATTAGTTTATTTCATTAGACGTGTCTACAACATGCACATGCCGCGCGAGGCTGCTCACCCACATGCCTCGCGAAGCACGACGTTTGCCTCAGTCGCATGCCGCGCGAGGCAAATGGCGAGGCAACTGACACTCTAGACAGGGAAAGGTATACCCGATCAATGGCTGCGTCTTCATCAAGCGCATGCCTCGCGCGAGCACTCAGTTTTGACGTCGGAACGCATAGACGTAATGTCATAATATGAGTGCTCGGGTGAGGCATGTGCGCCATATGGACACATCTAATCAGTTTGACACGTTTGACATCGTTCTGTCTCACGACTGCCAAACTAGGCGAGGCAAATGTGAGTGCTCAGGTGAGGCAGGACGCGCATTTGCCTCACGTGAGGCAAGTCAAACTTGGCGAGGAAAATTTTCCTCGCGCGGCATGTGACACTTCTGGACGTAGCTATTAAATATTCCAATTTTTTCTTAATTAATAAAAATGCATTTCGAACGCACAACTATTATAACGGTTCTCCTGGGCGTCGAGTCTGGTAACATTCATGGTTTCTTGGTGGTAGAGCCAAGCTGTAGCCAATTGTCTACCGCTCATATACGGGCTGGCTCGTCCGGGGTAGAACCACCCTTTCACAGAAGATCGGCCTAAAGCAGCTATTACAACTGCGTTTCGTACTATGAGTGAGAGAGCCGGAAGCCCAATACCCCACTTCCCCTCCCTTCAGTTCTGCAAAGTGCGAGCAATGTCTTTGGCATTGCAAGCATCTATAGGCTACGGTAACTGTTTAAAATCAGGCGGGCCGTACGATTGTTTGCCAACCCAGTCCTATAAAAAATAATTTAAAAATAATAATTTAGGGGCCTAATATTATCAGCTTCGTGAATTCTTCATTATAAATTGTCAATTCTTCGCGGTTGGCATGTTGGCGGCCATCGTTAGCAGTCCTCTGGCCGACACAAGATTTACGATTTACCATGAAGAATTCGCGGAGATAATATTAGAGACCAGTGGTTTCGCAATAGCCCTGCCCCCTAGCCAAGTTGGCTACGTCTACGAGATTTTCTACATCTTGTCTTGTTTGTCTTCCATACATGAAGCGTAGCATTTTACGCTACGCTTCATGTATGGAAATGACATAATTCATGTGATCCACTTATCGACTTGTAATGTCATTTCGATACATTTAAGCGTAACTATTTGTAGAAACGCTCGTAGACGAAGCCGCTTAGGGGGGCTGTTGTACTTACCTTCATTTGATTTTATACTTGTCATATTTCTATGTAAAACAATGTTAACACTATCACGAAATATTCAAACACAATCAAGTCATAGTTGGAATTTGGGCGAGAGTTTAGCGCCGGCTCGCTGTTCCATGAATATTGAATACTGGGGCCTGAGCCCGCAATAGTTAATCTTCTTTTCGTCGGTATAACAACCGTTTTAATTATAAACGGCGTATTATCATCGCTGTGAAGTAGAAATTCACCACGTCCACCCCACGTCTGCCGCGTTGGTACACAGTTTCATGATGGAAAACAGTCATCTGGAATTGTAATAGGATTTTCCAGTAAGGGAATTCGAAAATTATTTTTCGGCGTGAACTTTGAGAATTTAACTACAGTATTTTAGAATTAAGTACCTGCTTACTTGAGTTCCATTTTCATTTACAAATAAAAATAAACATTAGAGGTTTTAAATTATGTAAAAACGTATCGCAGAGGTATCAATTGGTGCGTCCAGATGTCTCGCATGCCTCGCCCGAACACTCATGTTATGGACTTATGTCTATGCGTTCCTGTGTGTAACTATGCATATATCTGAATGCTCGGGTGCGACGTGCGTCTGATGTGAACGCAGCCAATAACTACGTTAAAACTGTACAACTTGCAGGGATATTTTACGTGCCGATCTAAGAAAGCCTGAAATAAATAAACTGATAAGACATTACGTACCTTCAAACATTAGTAAAAATTTTAACACATAAACACAGTTTTGCGACACGAGCGCTGAATGTCCCCAGTCGGTCAGGCGTGAGGAATGCAAGCGCCCGTTCGTAATCCTACAATGGCCGAGCTGAAACTTTGTCCCGTTCGCGTTCTACAGAACGCTAAAGCGAAAGGTTCCGAACAAACGCTTACAAGCATTTTACATACCTATAGACTGGAATACCGGCGTTGGAAGTTAGATTGAAAAAGTATTCGGAGTTTGAAAGAACCGTGTTTGACTGTCAAACATTGCTGTAGTCTTCGTAACCTGGTATTGTTGTATTGTATTCAACGTTTTCGTGACACTGACACGTGGAAACGACTAGATGGATTTAAATGAAACCTTACATAGTAGTAGAGAAAGTATTTGTATAATCGCAGGTTTGTAATAGGTATGAAATACTGTTTATGCTGAAAAATAATCATACCACAGGATTGCTAAAAACCAGCCGAGTGCACATCGGGCCATGTACAATCTATGGTTCTGTAGCTATTTTAAAAAAGAAAACACATCGTATCTGTAACCAAAGTTGTAAGAAACAAAGTTGTATTTGTGGTTGATTTCTGACGCTAACTACATATTTAGTTTTTTCAGAAACGACGAGGAATTAACGGGGTACCTTAGCTATACTACGGAACCCTAATCCTAAAGTTCATGGATAAATTTTTTTCTCCAAATACTTGTATTTTACACGCCTACATTGTTTTTCTTACTGTTGGTTTAGTAAAGTAAACGTGACGATATTAATTTGCTTAGCATGCAAATTGGATTTTACATCTGAGGCATCTGTTTGGACTATACCTACGCTCCTACCACTGGACCTACGCTCTATCAAATCCCCATACCATTAACACCTCATGTCATGTCACAGCATGTATTTGAACTTGCTTGGCAGATGTGGTAGTGCATACTCCGTCGTGCGTGCGGGCTGCAGAGATCCCCGAGGAGCGGCCCGTGGCTACGAGCCATTTCAACGACGAATTGTTACAACCGTTATGTTGCCAAGTTCAACACAGTGAAATGAATCAAAGTTGTAGAATTAGAGGTAATTCGTACAAGCGTTTAAAAAGCGTCACGTTAAATTCTGACGTCAGCGCTTTTATAACGTTCATCAAAATGAGTATTTATACAAACGCTTTATTAATACCCTTGCGTCATTATTGATGCAGTAGGACGTAAAGTGAATGCAAAATGGGTGCGTCTACACCAGGCGCTTGCTGCGCCCGAGCACTCACTTTTGACATCGGAACATGACATGAGTACTCGGATGGGGCATGTGAGGCATTTGGACGTACCAAACGTAACACTTTACAAAGATTTGAGGCAATTCTCTGATTTTTACTTTATACTATTTTAGAATGTTAATAAGCGCATTCGAAAAGTAGGCTAGAAATAGTGAACCTTTACGAATATGTAAACATAAAACTGGCTATAGGTAAACATCGCTGTAACTATAATGTTAGCAGCACTGTGCACCGATTGACGTCGTCGTCGTGTGCAAGGCACGCCTCACTTCGCCCGCTGCGGGACTCTATTTACACAAAACAAGATTCCCCGCCGCTCCCAAAGCGTCGTGTTCTCTCCTGATTTTCTTATTTTCGATTCAACGCTTTAGAGCTTTATTTTACTCACATCACCAGACTGTTCTAGACGGAGTGGTAGGCATTACTACTCTATGATAGATAATACGAGTAACTACTATATAAACGTTATTATTAAGTTTTTGTCTGGGTGTAGATTTCGAACCCTTATAGGTAAGTGGTTACTCTAAAACATGACCTAACTTTTTTTTTACACTCTAGATATCTCTAACTAGTACCTCGTAGCTCTACGTGGCTCTACCATGATTTTGTACGTTGGTGGGGAATGCTATACAATTTACCATACACAAATATTATACGTAACAAACTCGATAGTAGAGCTCCAATTGCAAAATTATATTATACTGCGACAAAATCAAAGTTAAAAGCGAAGTTTCAATACGTTTGTCTTTCTATTATGTGTAGGTCTCGCCATGTGTTCAATTGGCAAACATTTGCCGTACGTGATCCAACTTAAAAGGATGGATTTATATTAGAATTGTAGCTTTTCGACTCGGGAGAACCAACTTTATTTACAAGTATCTTTGAAAACAAATAAGATGGATGTTACAAATTCATGAAGTTGCATAAGATAGTCTAGGTTCTGAGTCTCCAGGCTACCTAGTCGGTATTAGTTATGAATACAAATCTCTTGGAGTTCTGTACGATCCCAAACCATCGAGGGGAGATGTTATATTGGTTGTTTTTGTATTGGATTTATGAAGTTTATTGACTGACGAACCTTGGGGAAGGCTTATGTCCAGCAGTGGACGTCTTTCGGTTGAGATGATGATGATGAGAGAATAAATTCTATATAAGTATTATTTTTCATAATATGATTATGTTATTGATTTATTATAGTAAAACATCCTAAAACATCTTACATATAAAATAATACCCACATCTAGTCTAGCGAAGCTTGAATTGCCTTTTCGGTTTCGTCGATATCTGTGAAGTCTTACAGATACTGAGATGAAACAAATATAGTGATCACCTACCTAGCGTGAGATATTTTATCTGGGACGTAACCAAAAATATATTATCTCTTTCATTTTATTTTATTTATAGACAGTCCTATGTGATTGAAAAATCTTTAGTAAACTATTGAGCTACTGTATGTACTACGTAATAGAGAAAACACCGCACATCACTACGTTATCCTATTGGATTGTGGCGTTACAGCCGCACTTCACTCACTCTCTCACCCCCCGCGCTTTTCCTACCTGCGTGTGGCGCACGACGTGTGTTTGATTTAATGCCTCTGTACGTAGTAAGTTTGTTTAATGTAGTAGACATAACTTTTGATACATAGGTACATACTACAGAGTTTCTGACACATCGCACAACTTTTCTATAGCTCCTACAGCAACACAAGTGTCATTCAATTTCTAAGCGATACCGAAGGTACCACCAAACTTGAGACATTATCATTCTAACTATCAGTATTGACATCAGGCAGTTACTTGCTCCATGTCCTGTCCTCGACCGTTTGGGCGCTTAAAGGATTGTCAGAAGACGCCCGTCTCGTCCCTTGTTAATATTCCGAATGACGTCACTGGGATCCACTGTCTCGTGGATCTTGAATAGGAGCCTCCGAAACAAAAGGCTTCCTGAATTTTGAGCAGTTGACGTAAAGACAACGACGACAGGAAACAAACCCTCGCCATTATAAAAGTAACTCTATCCTCATTGTGATTAAAATAACGGACTTCGGTGTCCTTTGGAAAATAAGTTTGTTTTCGTCGCCTCCTTTTGATTGATGTGAGTTTTTGGAACGTACCTATCCGGTGCAAGTCATGTAAACAAGTCAGTTATGCTTCCTTATTATTATTCGATTACAACAAAGAAGTTCTTAGCAAGTTCTACCTTCAAAAACAAACAACTCCGTCCAACAGCCGGAAGCCGTCCACTGCTGGACATAGCCACTGCCACTTCGACTTTGAATTTCTTAGAGCAATTTAGAGCCATGTAGCCTTAATGTTCGTCTACGAATCTCCTCTATGGATTCTATCATGTAGCGAAACCCTAGCATGGCCCATAGTAGGTTTGTACCAGTGAAATAGATCCAGGAATTTAAGTTGCGTTTTCTTCTGTCGAAGGCAGGGGTTTGTCCAACCTCTACTCTATTTAGAAATTTAGTGAACGTAATTTGTTTGCGTACACGCTCCACATCTGTTTAGCGGCGCTGCGCGGTCGCGCTGAGCTCGCACATTTATACACACCGCCCGCCATTAGTTCGGCTCACCATTGCTCACTAACATTTATCAACCGAGCAAATTGTCGATCGCACCAGCAATGATTAGCTCCACAAGAAACTCCTAATTGACGGGCATAAAGAAGTCAACGGCGCTTTCGGTTACAAATAACGACCAAATTAGGAAGGCGTTCGCGAGATTATCCCGTGGTTTTATTTCTATAAACGGACTAATCATACTCTTTTGTGAATTAATAGCGATAATGTGCCTCAATGGCCGGCGATAAATGAGAAGTGAGAAAGAGATGGTCGGCTATTTTTGATGGCGCTCGCTCAGTCTTTTACTCATAATAAATCATAAAAGACCCGCACTAAGTATTCTAATCTGTGCCCACAAACTCACACTCAATTTTATGTTACCAGGTTGAGGACTACTAAGGCCTCATTCACAAAGCCTCCTGGCCATTTCTTTCATACATTCAAATCGCATTCGAGCACAAATATTGACAGGTTTTTCCTGTGAAACTGGCCTTGTTTAATTGAGCAATTGAAAGAGAAGTGTATTCTTCGGAATAGTGGATGGCCTGCGGCGTGACGCCGACGCCTCGCCGCTCGTTCGCGCTCATAATGACACTAATTAGTCTGTGTCACCGCACCTAATTTATGTTAGGACCAGCCAAATCACCCCCGAACTTTCCTCATAAATAAGCCGCTCGCAAAAAACAACCAACCGGTACCGTGCACTCAATGATAAACCCCATTGATAGTGGCGTTTACATTACCGCATAGAAAAGCGAGCGTGCAAAATTCGCATCCAAATACCCGATATTGTTCGAAATGACTAACTAAAACCTTTATTATTGTGTTATTATGCGATAGAACAATACCTACGGGTTTTCCATGCGATGTTATCGGCGTGCGGTGAAATAAAGTATTTCACACGGACATTATATCTATAGATTTTCTATAGAGTTAAAATATTTGTGGTAGGTATTTCATGTGCGATTCGAGAGCGCTGCCGCTGAATAGGTATAATAGCGTGTAGTAGGTATGTCCTGGTAAAGTGTAGATAGTCTACAAAATGGCTCCTTGCACTAAGTGCCCATAATTTTGGGACATTTTCATTTAATGGCACTTAAAGCAGCCAGTGTTCGTACCGTAATGATTTCTAATGATGCGGCTCGGCATCGCTTACCACTTACTTTCGGGAATACCAAGGGCTTATAATGGTCTGAATTACCAACAAACCATTGACGAAGAAACCTCACAGAAATTTGTAATGGTATAAAAATGTATCGATGATGGCGGGTTTTTCTGCCCTGTCAAATAAATATTGATTAGGGAAATAAATAACAGTAGGCCCGAACTATAAATAGTAAAAATTAATTACAGTACAGGCGGTTTGATACCCGCTTTTAATAAGTGTTATCACTTCTAGGAACTATTATTTGGGCGCGTGGGTTGAATTTTAGTTGGAAGTTTAACATAAAACTAATATCAATTTCAAATTACAAACCGCAGACAAAACAAAAGCAATTAAGTACAAATTGCGGAAACGATTCGTACAACAAGAACAATAAGCAGTACGATTGCTTCACGACAAGTAACATACGCCTTAGGACATGAACATAAATTGTTCCATCTTGAACGACGCTATAGCTCTATACGCACACGGGATATAACTACATAATGGCTACAGTTCAGTTACAGCTCTGACTATAGCTTACATCGTGATCAGTCATCATCTATCTAGTCTGCGATAGGTTAGCGGGTAGTACTTTTACATTCGCGGTTGTCAACCAGTCTCGACAACGCCTACTCACAAACAGCTGTGTCGTCTCGCGTTGTGTATCTCATTTCTGAGTGTCGTGATTCCCTATCGTGAAACGATTGTCTGCTTCACGATGCTTCGCGTTTTGTTTCTGTTCTTGACATCGTGAGGGGCGTCATGAAGCTTAGTGTGGAAGCGTTGGCCATATTTGATCCGACCATCTCATTGGCCGGCTGCTGTGGACTCAAATGTGTTAGTGGAGTTGCAATGATCCTTTTATGATACAGTGCGATTGCGGACCGTCTGCACGAGGGAAGACTTGAACGCGGCCACACACAACGCTATTAATGTGGCCAAATAACTCGTAAATAAGGTCTAAACAAATAGAGAAACTGCTGATATGAAAAGAAAAAGATTACTCATTATGGGCTTGGACCTCATGGAAGTCTACTATTCTTAATAACATTACATCGCCTACGCATAACCACTATCAATTGTATAAGTTTATTATTGGTTTTACATTATCCGATATAGCAACAAAGGCGGCACACAAATCAATTAGATGAGCCGAAAGCTTCTAGGCCCGGATAAAAGCGACGGCATCCTTTACTAGCGGTTAAAAGAATTCAATTACATAATACCAAGAAGATTAAAAAGGCTAACACAACTCCTTTGAGAGGAGATAAGGTGGGTATTTAATTATTGGAAACGTTGGCTGCTCGGTGAGGCTCGCCGGTTAATTTCGAGTTTGAAGATTAGCCGATTCCGCGATGCGGAAATAATTCCACCTCATAAATTCTTTGATCGGAAAGTAAACGATCGATGCATTTCGTTACCTACCTGTAATAATTCTTAAGAGACTGTAAAAATAACTGAGAAAGGTTTGGTGCTCATTTTGCACGCCTTTTCTGACCTCCAGCTCAGCGCTATCGGGCTAACTATTTCGGTTATAAGCTAAGCTTACTTTATTATTGGCAACTGTGGCTGAGCTAATGCTAGAAATGTTGTTGTTTTTTTTTTTGAAATTAATCATTGATCACTTTCTCCTCACGGATAGCAATACACAAAATTTGTAAAAGTGAAGTAAGTGAAGTATAAACAAATAACTGACTTTATTTAATCCTCCCTTAAATTCAAAGTAAATATGAACAGTAAAAGATGAAAGCTAACAAAGTTTTCTATTGGGGATGATTCAAATTAGATTATTATTTCCGACAACTTTTGGTGGTGGATTTCGTGGCAAGAGAAAATACTTTTTATGAATGTTAAATAAAGAACTCTGCAAATCTGATCTTCCGAGCCCATAACAGATTTTTGTAAATAAAGTTATCAAACGAATTTCAGCCATCAACCGACAACATTCCTTGAAACCTTTTATTGCCTACATGGTTATTTTACCTTGGTACTTTTATACAGCCTCAGTTTCAGACGAAATTTTAGGCTTCTTTCTCTAGGCTATACAATTCAATGTATTATGAACACTAGCTGTCTTGGTTATTAACTGTTTATTGAAATTAACGTGTTTGTTACTTTTATTAAAATGGATAATAAGTAATCGCCAAATTTATAGAGATACTAGCCAGTTTACAATGGGTCTAAAAAGCTGTTTTAGGATGAAAATAGATTTTTAAAGCCAGTGTAAATCCATCATTCTTTTCTATTTTGTGGGTAAATATATGACGTAGGCTATTTCTCTCAATCTTCTTTACTGTGTTCAATTATGTACTTTATTTCCGCTTCAGTAAGATTCTTCTTTTCGAATGGAAAGTGCGGATGGTCGTACCATTTCGCCGGTGTTCTGAGTCTGTAGTTGCTGTTAAATGCTGAAAGCTCCTCAACCTCGGCGGGAGTAAGACTGAAGTCGACAATATTAATGTTCTCACGGATGCGTTTCTGGTTTGTAGAACGCGGTATTGCGACCATATTTCGGTCAAGCTGAAAATAATTGAAATTAGTATTTAGTATAGCCATGTTTGAACTGGAACAGGGGCCCTACCACCACCTCTTATAGCAGTATTGTTTTAACGTTTCAGCGACTTTTTGTGCAATGACGTTTCTTATTGTCATGACAATAAGGTACTTGAAACTGAAACTGAACTGCATCTGAATATGGACGTGAAGATAGCAAAGTTTTTTGTCAATATGACTGTTAGTGTCACTAACAGTCATATTGACATAACTTTGCTAACTGGTGACACCAATGTTGAGGGGGGAGTGCTGATTGGGACAGAGGGAATAGGATTGAATGCCCAATCGGATGAGTCGGACCTCATAAGTAGCAGTAATAGCATATTTACGCCGATCTTCCGTGAGAGGGTGGTACTACCCCGGTCGAGCCAGCTCATAATAGCTGCAGTCTGGCTATAGCTTGACTTTACCACAAACGATATTAATATTTTTATTTTGACCAAACTATGTCTAGACACAAAGAAATTATAACAATCTATCTAGACAGTCAAGTATTGGTACTTACAAAAATGTATATAACTTAGTTTCACAAAATAATACATGTAGGTATACGATATAGGTCAAGGAATAGAATAGTAAAACGTTTCTCTGAATATTCGAATAGGCGCTCCACATACTGTGACATGAGTCTATTTAGAGTGTTGTTCTGTATTTAGTTCTCTTGAACAAGGTTACTTTACTTGAAAGTTTAATCCGATTGGAGGCAGTCACGTCTGCCACAATGCGACACTCGAATTCTATTAGCCTTACTTGAATCTAAAGGCGAGCGATGCTCTATATTTATAACACCAATATTCTGTATTTCAATTCGATGCAGAGTGTTCTGCTGTGCTGAATAAAATTTTAAAGTACCTACTTAGGTAATAGTAGGAAATAGGAAATAGTAGGCGTTATAAATCAATTTAGACGAAGTGGACGAAACGAAACAAGTATGAAAGGATCGTAGCAAGTGGAAAGAAGTGGTCTCTGCCTACTCCTACGGGAAACAGGCGTGATTATATGTATGTATGTATGTATTAATCAATTTCTAAATAGGTATTTAGGGAGCATCTAACATTATGACTAGGTACGATGAGAGGGATTAATAAGTAAATTCGCAAGAAAAGAGTGCAGCACTAATTGCACAGCCGATCGTGACAAGACTAAACTCGAGATAAATCGTAATCGTAAATAAAATGCGTGACAAAAGACTTGACTTGGCGTATGTGCTAACCCCACAGTTATAGAATCCCGGATAATAAAATCCCATTTTATCATAATAACCATCCCATAATGACCCATTTTTAAACCGACTTCAAAAAAGGAGGAGGTTTCTCAATTCGACCGTATATTTTTTTTTTTATGTGTGTTCGCGGATAACTTCGTCGTTTATGAACCGATTTGATGAATCTTTTTTTGTTGGAAAGGAGATATTCCAGCGGTGGTACCATGATAAGGAAACCAGGATCTGATGATGGCATCCCAGAGAAATCGAGGGGAACCTTCGAAAATCGTAGGGGCGACTAGTGCGTTTGTAATTTTTTTCATTATCTATTTTAAAGCACTACTATTTTATGAAGGTCTGGAGTCGATCTGATGATGGAGCCGAAAGACAGTCGAAGGAACTCCTCAACGATTTACAGCAATTACCTGGTGTTTGGGCTTGATTAATTTGTATTGATGAGAACTTTACACCTAGATGGGTTGTGACTGTCATTAGGGGTCTGATGATGAAGACGTAGGACAGTCAAGGGAACTCCTCAACGATCTACAGCAATTACCTGGTGTTTGGGCTTGATTAATTTGTATTGATGAGAACTTTACACCTAGATGGGTTGTGACTGTCATTAGGGGTCTGATGATGAAGACGTAGGACAGTCAAGGGAACTCCTCAACGTTTTACAGTAGCTACCTTGTGTTTGGACTTAATTCATTTCTATTGATGAGAACTTTGCACCCATATCGTTTATAAGTGCCATTACAGGTCTGATGATGGAGACCATAGACAGTCGAGGGAATTCTTCAACGATTTTACAGCAGTTACCTTTTGTTGGGCTTACTTCATAAGGTTCAATATGCCAAAATGTTCATTGGAATGGCGCCACTAAAAATCGTGAAATAAAATTATTTTTATAAAAAAAAAAAAACCGACTTCAAAAAAACCTGATGCACTAAAAAGCCTGAAATAATATTTCTATTACCACCTCTGCCTACCCCTTCGGGAAAACCAGACGTGATGGTGTGTTATCGAGTATTTGAAGTCGGTGCCAATCTTGGTATGCCAAGTCTACCTACTATAAAAGTAAGAAGATAGATTGGCACGACTTCAAATACTCGATAACACACCATCACGTCTGGTTTTCCCGAAGGGGTAGGCAGAGGTGGTAATAGAAATATTATTTCAGGCTTTTTAGTGCATCAGGTTTTTTTATCATGGGCTTTTGCCCGCGACTTCGTCCGCGCAGAATTTAAAATCGGACTTCGGAACTTTCATCCCCTTTTAACGCCCTTAGGGGTGTTATTTCGAAAAACCCTTTCTTATTGGACACCTACACTTCACAAGGAACACACCCTCCAAATTTCATGTCTCTAGGACCAGCGGTTTAGGCTGCACGTTGATATTCAGTTAGGCAGTCAGGACCGGGTCTTTGAATTTTATATTTATAGATTTTAAAGTGTAAGCGAGAAATGTGAATGTTTTCATGTAAAACCAAACCAATTTCAGAAGTGTCAAAGCTAAATGACCAAGAAAGGTTCATCAAAAGGTCCCGTAGTTCCCAAAAGTATTTATACAAACAGTTGTCACTTTGTAAAACCCTTCCACAATGTGACAGTTCATACTGCAGGCGACCTAAACACGACCTAAATACCGAAATAAATTAGGTAATGCGATTTTGGTCTGAAACGACTACATAGGATTCCAACCTACAAGATTAAAATGTTTTAAACAGTTGAACTTCACACGCTTCGCCATAACTGTGTTAACGATAAATAATTATTTCAAGTAGTTCTGGAACATAAAATTAAATTTCAGACTCTTATATTGGCATTTTAAAAGAACTCCGATAACAATGTTTTGGTAAAGCTATGGGAAACGAATAATCCCATGCATACGAATTTCAACTCACATGCTTAGAGTTAAACTATGATTTGGTATGTTAGCATATTACTTTCAGTTTTATCGTAACTTGATAACAGAAGTTTTTGCTAGAACTGTTAAAATTTAACCTGTCAAATGTGAGCATATTTACGATGTCTCGACTCAACACCACTTAGATTTCTCACAATAAATATTACTTAAGAAGAGGGTTCGAAATTTGGTTGATTTTCTATTCTACTTTTTCTTTAAGTAAGTATGTGGACTAGGAATCTTATATTTAGATTATGATTTTGACTATATTATCTTGAGTATCTTTAAATCCAAATCACGATTTGACGAAATTTTCTCGATAAAAAAATAATATGAAATGAGCTCTAATTATTTACAATTTTCCTTGCTACCACGATGTTTTTACGATTTAGATCACGAAATTATTTCTAAAACATAGCAAATAATGATATCTAAACTACCCTTCAACCATATTTTAATTCATGAAGTAGTTTTTTTTTAATTCAAGAAAATGTGGTTTGGCGCTTATGTTGTTTATTTCCGAGCGCGCGCACAATATCGCCATCTCACATTTTAAGTACTTGAACTAACCATGTCTCTCTCTAACTTTGTATTGTCAGTGTCCGCTCGGACTTGTTCGACGTCGGACCTGTGAAGGATTTTTTAAAAAATATTACGAAAAAATATTACGGTCGTGCCACATTACAGGTACAGTACAGTATTTACAGTCCGCCGACGCCTATGATAAATAAATAAATATCCTTGGAAATTCTTTTACACATGACTACCTGATCCCAAACTAAGCAGAGCTTGTACTATGGAAACCAGATAACTGATATTACTACATATACTACTTTTTGTTTGTAAATACAAACGAAATATACACTTAATTACACCTAGACTCGGGACATGCGGACATGTTCATGCACACAACTGCATGTCCTGGGCAGGAATCGAACCTATGACCTGCACTGCAGCGTGATTTTCGTTTGCTTTTCCTTGTCTTGTGTAATTTCTTTTCATCTCTTGTCATTTTGTGTCATCTCTTGTCATTTTGTGTCATCTCTTGTCATTTTGTGTCATCTCTTGTCATTTCATAGTTATTCGTGTCATTTCTGTAAAAACTCCCTATTTCGCTTACTGTTATATACTTGCAGCATGGTCTTGGGCCGACAGTGGGAATACATTGCTTGTCAAAACAATGGAGTCGCTTTATTGCGTTTGTTGTAGGTATGGATGGGCAAGTAATAAATATATCATACATCAATAAATTATCGTAAAAAATAACATTACAGATATGGATAGGAAAATGTTTGTCCGTCCTATTCAATCTATTATATTATAAACGAAAGTAACTCTGTCTGTTACCTTTTCACGGCTAAACCGCTGAACCAATGTTGATGAATTTTGGTATGGAGATAGACTGGGTCTTGGCGGAGAACATAGGCTACTTTTTAGGGTTCCAAAGGGTGCTAACGGGACCCTATTACTAGGCCTACGCTGTCCGTCTGTCTGTCTGTCCGTCTGTCAGCGCGGGCTGTATCTCACGAACCGTAACAGGTAGAGAGTTGAAATTTTCACTGAATGTGTATTTCTGTTGCCGGTGCAGAACAAATACTAAAAATATAATAACATTTAAAAATAAATATCAAGTCTCAAACTTGATATTTTTGATGTGTTTATTCTACGGTGGTACGGAACCCTTTATGTGCGAGTCCGACGCCTTCAGATCTTATGAATGTTTTCTTGAAATAAATATAGTGTATTTTAAGTAATTAACTGGCCAACCCTCAGGTCCTACCTACCATGTTAGGATCTTTTTCGTTCTAGCGGGTGTAAACCGTGATTTAACGAGTTAATGTGATAATTTTTGTATTTTTTAAATTATTCAATTCAATGTTTTTGTTTCAGACATAGTCCAATATTGATTATTAAAATTATTATAATTTCACAATAAATATAAAACAATAAATAAAAGTAAAATTAAATTAAAAAAAAAAATATATTTATTTTTAAACCGACTTCAAAAAGGAGGAGGTTTCTCAATTCGACCGTATATTTTTTTTTTTATGTGTGTTCGCGGATAACTTCGTTGTTTATGAACCGATTTTGATGATTCTTTTTTTGTTGGTAAGGAGATATCCCAGCGGTGGTACCATGATAAGGAAACCAGGATCTGATGATGGCATCCCAGAGAAATCGAGGGGAACCTTCGAAAATCGTAGGAGCGACTAGTGCGTTTGTAATTTTTTTCATTAAGTATTTTAAAGCACTACTATTTTATGAAGGTCTGGAGTCGATCTGATGATGGAGCCGAAAGACAGTCGAGGGAACGAAAAACGAAACATGAAAAAGATACTCATATCCGGCAGTCAGTCACTGACACAGAGTATGTACCTACATTTTTACCCGACTACGGTGGGCGGAGGGTTATGATTTTGACCGATATGTATGTATGTTCATCTGCTCCCGTATAACGTCCAAACTATTTTTATCATAATAATTTGACTAATGAGGTATCGTTGGACGCGTCTGGATCGTCCGCTGGTTATAGGCTATTATACGATCGAAATATTGTTATACGTATCTATCAGCATATTGTAGGTATCGTTTGTCTTCTTTTGACTTACTTTGTCTTCAGCAATAAAAACAACATAGAAATTAAATTATTTTTTTCAAATACACTCGACATAAAAATCCCATATAAAACGAAAAAAATATATTTGAATATTTTCATCCATTTCATCTATTTTAAAAGGTGCACTGGGACATATTATTTTAATTGTACGAATTAAACAATATTGTTCCTTCAAAAAATAACTATACTATAGTCTACTCCATAGCTGTTCTGTCCTAGCTAAGCGAGAGGGATATATCCTTCGGCAGCTCACGCGACGCTAGCCACACCCCGAAACTAAAATTCATTTTTTTCTTGTATCGTCTTAACAAAATCAAACCTGTCATACGAAAGAGAGAATTATGAACACTTGACCAAAAACACTCAGATTGGGATGTGTGGGCGTGGCTTATGCGCCTTGCCACGCAAAACTGGGACACTTAATTATAATCCCTACAAACATAGTTATAAGAGTGTTTCTGGCCAAAATTAAAGGGATGAAGGTGAGATTTATTTTGGAAGGAGGTGTGAGTATTCAGAACGTCTGGGGATGACTAGCGTGGGAGTATATAAACAAAAATACAGGACGGAGCGGGGCTCTTTTTGGCTTTTTGGCTTTTTGGCATTTTAGTTTGACTTGACTTGAAGTTTCGGGACTTCAGACAGTCGTATTGATTCTCGGGAGAAATCCTTTGAGACGGGTGCGAGTGCGCGAATCGCGAGTTTAGTTGAGATTGCGCGGGAGAGTTGGTTGGAATTGCGCGTGATTTGAGCGGTTAGTCGGGACAAATCTTGGACCTATCCAAGTTGACCACGACGTGCGGTTCGTGATTAGTTTACGCGTGGTGATAATTATGTGATTCCTTATCGTATATATATAAATCTTGTTTATTTGTGAGTGTTGAAAGCGAAACGTTGTAAGGTAAGGTAATCTTGGAGATTACATCATGTTTGTCTGAGGTCGTTGATATATCCGCTATTGCGTCTGACATTCGTGGTGTTATTAGGAGCCTTTACATTTCAGGGAAGGCTGGAGACGGCGGAGATATTAGGTGGAATGTTTGAAGATGGATGCGAGCGAATACAACAAAAAATCTATATTTGTTTAGGCAATCACATGATTGTTTTGCTATTTTAACCTATTGGACTAAATTAGGGACAATAAATCACGCTGTTGCCTTGCAGAACAATGTACGAGTCATTCGCGTAGCTCTATTAGAAAAGTTAGTCATTGCGTTTGAATTTGACTCTGATTGTGATTCAAGCTCCAGTGTTGACAAATTCGTGTACATAGAACATACATTAGCTGACACTGTGCGATGGCCTCCGTTGCCCGACTATCGGGGCGGAAACTGAAAGCGTCAGGCACCGAACACTAGACTCTGCACAAGCAATCACAGAAGAGATTTGCTCACTATCTGACATGCACTAGGTATACACCTTCGTGAGTTCGGAGGAGGTTTGTGATATCTGATGAGCTGCCTATTCCCGGATACTTGGAGCCGTTACTAGAGGCCTGGTATTCGAATTCTTTTGTCGATACTCCGTTATCGAAAGATGTGCTCCACGAATGAAGGGTAAATAGATTTACGAGCACGGATATTGTTCAACTCCTCATCGACAGACACGAAGACATTCAAAACAAAACTAATTATATAGTCGGTGACGATTATCCGGAGTCGGAACTGACATTTTGGCCCTTCAGGCACTGTAGTTAATTTATTAAATTAATTCAATACCTAAATAATAAACCCTTTGTTTGGACGAACAAACGTCCTTAAACAATCAGATGTATGCACAAGGCCTTGTCTTAGGAGAGGTGAAGAATGTATGGTTTTAATATCGATAATCGCTAGGCATGGTAGAATAAATTTTATCTTGTTTAGGCTTTGCTAAGGTCGGTCTAGATTGTTGGTTTTGTCGGGGCACGTTGTTCATCTGCCAGTAGGTTCTGACTATAAGGAGAGTTGGGAGGTCAGATCAACATTTATCGCTAGATCTAGGTCTCATGCCTGTAAGTCTAGACTTATTCTCTGACTACAGACGGTATAAGTAGCCAACGTCGCCAGAGCATCGAGAATGAACTACGTTGTTTTGTTCTTGCAATAATTACAAATCTATGTATATTCATTTAATTTATATGTGTATCTATGTATCTTATATGTATCCTATCTATAAAATAAATATGTCCGCGCGCGTACGTAACAATCGGTATAAGAAAGGCAAGTGCGGTTTTGCCAAATTTCGCGAGTGTGAGTGCGAACGAGGAACAGGTGATGCTGTGTATTGGTGAGATTAGTCTATAAGAGAATTAGCGTTATAGTTTCATTGTATGTGTTAGAATAAATTCGATTATGTTAAGTCCTTAAGACTCATTACTTCAATAAACTGATGAAACTATAATGTTATTACATTGCATCGTGTATATTTATTCAACGGGTTTTATAGGAGGTGATCGCTGACGGACGGATTGCATGACCTAGTTTTATTGCTTTCGCCATGTGTGATGTTTAATCCCTACAGTATCTACAAATGATCACCGACAACTGCGGCGCTTTTCTACGGGTCTTTACATAAATATTTCTTTGTCTGTGTACTATGTTCAATTCCACAGGAGTTTGTTTTAGATCTTTTAATATTGTTATGTCTATTTATATGTATGACGACTAACGGACAACATGAGTAATTAATTGAATTGACGACTTTAGTTAAATAACTTTATCTGTCATGAATATGACAAACCTTTCGACACTCGTTAAATAAACGCGAAGTAGGGATCTTTCGGTATAATATTAACGCGCGTTAGGTAGGTTTCACGGGTTGATATTTGAATAGGTAGATAGGATTATAGGTAGGAACTGAGACGTACAGAACGTATTTTACAACAAGGATTGCTGAATAAATATAAGCGATTTTCCACTTAGGAGCGCAATCAAAGCGAATCGGGTTCGAGAACGCAACTTTAGGGTTTAAATTAAATAAGTTTTAAGTGATGTTGACACGTATTCGGGTCTGTCACCTCGTCAAAGGTAAGGGGCGTTGTAAAGGAGTTTAGTTCACTGGAAGGGAAGAATCAAGGTTATTGACTCTTTAAGTTCTAAGGGCCTATTTCAGAATCGTCAGATATCTTTTATCCACCAAATAAATATGGTATTTTGACAGATATTCTATGGAATAACTGTCAAAAGCGGACGTTTGACCACGGAGCCATAGCGTTTTCCAGAGCGCGACAAAGCATTTACTGCTGCCAATAATGTTACATAGATTAATTTCTGTTTTCCGCGAGGGCACTCGCGCGCGAACCTTACATAACTCTATGGTTGCTAGTTATCACACTCACCAAATATCTGAGCAGTATCTGAGGTACAGTCTTATTGTACTTGCTGGCTATACGTTGCAGGACTGGGTGGTCGGCACGGGGCGGAGGGGCGTCTTTCTTGCGGCCAAGGACAGCTCCGAACGGACTATATGCCATTACAACCACACCGTGGTTTCGGCACCAGCTCACCAACTCATCTTGAGTTATCGTTGGGTTTACCTGGCGGACAATTGTATAATTTTTATTGGAAAGAGGCATGTACAGAACGATATGTAAGTGTCCAATATAGGCTGAGCTCTGTTTATCATCGACATCCATAATTAATAGAGCTCAGCTTATGTTGAAAATGTCACCATGGACGTACAAGCGACTGTACTTAGGCATGACTAGCAAATAATATTTGAAGTAGGTATTCGAAGAATTCTATTTCACAACAGAATCTAAAATACTCAGCATTCTCAAATAAAATAGAAGAACAAAAATTGAAAAAAATCGTACTCAGCCGAACACAGTAGGTATGCTTGGTTGTATTGAGAATGTTTAATAATCTTGAGTAGAAATATTCCAAGAACTCAGAAATGAAATGCCTTTCCGACTCAGGGATCTTTGCTAAAGTTTTCTTATTGATATGATTAGAATCATAAAAGTTTTCTGAAATTTATTAGGTACTAATTCTACGAATACAGGTAGGCAGGTAAGTACGTATTTATTGTATTGTTTTCTAATCACGATTTTTAATACCTACGTATTATAAGTAGGTATCTAGTAAAAGTGCTGCTACCTAAGCGAATAATGAGAATCCATATTTTTGTTAGTTATAATAATAATAATATCCTGGGACATCCTTTTACACACGGCTGCCTGATCCCAAACTAAGCAGAGCTTGTACTATGGAAACCAGATAACTGATATTACTACATATACTACTTTTTATTTGTAAATACATACTTAATATACATAATTACATCCAAACTCGGGACATACAGACATGTTCATGCACACAAATGCATGTCGAGGGTAGGAATCAAACCTACGACCTGCAGCGTGATAGGCGGAATCTTACCAACCAAGATAGCGGGCCCGTGCTGTTCCTGAAAGTTCCTGAAAGTATGTATGTAGATCCTACATAAAACATTACCAAGTAGAGGAAGACCTTCGATCATGATCGAAGAGGGATACACGTTACTGACTAAAATAGTTTGTCGTAATAAACGGAGTCCATGGACACGGTACGACTCAGTCGCTCGCGGAAAATAACATAGTAAGCATGTCGTTATTGCCAATATGGCTCATCTTCCGGTGAATAATGCCTTCTTATTGAGGTATTTTTATTTAACTATTTGGCTATTTCTCTGATTTCGCACCAAACACATGTCCGGTAGCGAATAAAAAAAAGTATCGATATTTTCGGAGATCCAATAACTGTTGTCGGATTGTAATACATTTATCTAGTTGTGCCCTAAAATTCAAAAGCGTAAGTGTAGGAACAAAAAAAAAATTTACAACTTTTATGCCTAAATGTCACTACCATCAGTGTCTTTCACACATGTCCCGAAGAATATCGTATTAAATTTCAAAGAAGTCGTCGTCTGATGTAACTGTAATTAGTCCCTTGTGTTACGCCAATTATTAGGAGAAACTAATTTCATTTTTACACATACGAAACGGTTAGTTAACTTTTTAAAAATAAAATTAACTTTGTCATCAAAAAAAGGTCATCACCGTAAGCTGAGGTGGTAATGCAAATATCTCTTTAAGTGTACATGCTACTCTCATACCCCTCACCCTGCACGCTTCCGAATTGGTCAATCGACCCAGAGATGTTGAAACGGGAGGCTAGAAGCTTTAGTAAAAAACAATATTTTGGATATTCATCTCGAAAATCACGTTTGTCACGAAAAAGTGGTCTTCGCCGTGATCGCAAGATTTTGGGTAAGGAAATCGATTTAATTTTTAATTCCACCTCTATGTCATTGGTTTTTAGGTCTACTTTTACCATTATGATATTTAGTCCTTGAATATTAAATATTAATAGCATTGATAAGCAAAATAACACAAAACGTCATTACCGTAAGTGTCATTACCGTAATTTACCATCAGTTTTTATAGTGACGGTAATGACGGTGAACTGACGGTGGTGACCCTAAAATGTATTTTTACTTTTCTTGTTTTATATTTAAACAAAATGAATATTTAGATATTATATAATAATTTCTATAAACACCCTTATAATAACTATAGACTCAGAGTTTAGGTACCTATGATTATACCGAAGATTGAAAATTTTTGACCTGCAAAGAGAAATTGGCTCAAGCACGACTTCTACAGTATTTTGAGAAATTTCAAGAGAGAAAAATGGGAAGAATAAAACAAAAATATTAAATACGATGGCAATATAGATTCAAAGAAAAAAGTTGGATCCACGAGACATACTAGGACAATTTTTGGAAAAGAAAAAAAATGAGAAAGTTGAAACTAAGTATAGTGAAGGGTATGAAAATAAAGGTACAAATAAAAAAGTTGGATCCACAAAAAATAAAATAGATTGTTTTAGGAAAAATGAGGGCAAGAGAGACAAATGAAACAAAAGATATAGAAAAGAAAGGGGATGCTGAGGATACTTTGAAAATATAATGATAATGTTATAAAACAGTTTTTTAAAAATAAGTATTACTTATGACTGCTGCAATATCTATAATATTATTTAAAAAGTTGTTTCCTGGTTAACTATATTAATTGTTTAGAATGCGTATACCTCAAATTAAACTAAGACTGCATATTTTGTGTTAATAATATCGGCTTGAAATAATACAAAGTACTAGTAAAAGACTGCAAGCAAAAAATTTAACAATAAGAATATACTATACTACTATACTACCTATATGTTTAGTGCATATATTCTGAAACGATATTTTGTTTTCATTTTCAGTGTACTTATAACAATATTATTGAATTAATTTCCATAAAATCTTAGAGTTAATTTCATAAAAGATTTTTTTCATAATTTCTTAGTTTTTTTTTTAAATTAAACCCATTAAATTTTATAATTATATTTAGACGGATATCTAAATCAGCTCTATTCAGTCAATCTATATTTAGCTAAATCTATTTTTTATAAGTGATCTTGTTTATTTTATTCTTTAGTAAATAAAATTGAATTAATTTGAACCAGAATCATAAAATCAACGTGTTTCATGATGAACAAAACAAATTAATTTTACGTTTGATATAAAAAGCTGTAATTTTAGTAAGTAAACCTCACACGAATGTCATTACCATAAGACGAAATATCATTACCTTCACAAATATAAAATTTAGAGAGCTATATCTCCGATATTTATTGGTGCAATTAAGAAAAAAAAATACATGTCAATTATTTTTAGTCATATTTTGCTTCTACATCAAAATTTTCAAAATCTAAAATTTCTCTCATTTTTTCCGAATCGTGGCGAAATCAGAGAACTAGCCATTTATTTCAACAATTGGAACTCCAACTATTTGTTTAACAATGGATTTCCGCAAAGTTACGCCTGATTCCATCAATTATTTATTTCAGGCAACGATGGCCCATATTATAAATACCTTAATGACTAACATACATCATATTATTTAATAAGTGAATTGTCGAAGTGCGATAATAGATGTGTGAATTTCGCTGCATGTAGTAAGGTACAGTCAGCAACGAAAGTCGCTGAACTTTCAGAATTTTTCAAATCGATTATACTCTTTAATCTACAAACGTTGGTAAACCTTTACAAAACCAAACATTAGCAACATGTCTACATTTTGTTTCGATAAAGAAAAATTATGGATTTGATGCAAAACAAAAGTGTGCAAGCTATTTGAAAAACTGAGAATGTTCAGCGACTTTCGTTGCTGACCGTACCATCTGCTAAAAGAATACATCAATGGTTGCCCACTTAAAATGTTCGAAACTAAATAAATCTGTCGTCCCCAAGAAGTACCTATCAGACTAGCTAATTCCATAACCGAAACTTTGAAAAATATGTTATCCTAGCCACGTCGTCTTTTAAGAAGTTACAAAAGTAATTCCTCTCTGAAAATCTTCATTACAAAAATGGATGTAAAGCGTCGAATTTGAATAGCTGAAATGTAAATTAGAAGCGGACCTTGGGATCTTATTTCATAAGTTTGCGGTTGGTATTTTAGCCTAGACGGAGTTTTATTACTAAAAATTCTGGAATAACTAAATATTTAGCATCTCAGATTTGAAAGCATTAGGTGCCTATTTTGTATGAATATTGTATAAGACGTGTAGACGGGACGACGGCGGATGGCAACCGCTTATCATAAGCTGAGCTGTTAGGTACGTCCTGAACATTAGGAGCCTCAGCATGTAAGCATAATGCATAATGCTAAAATTCGTATTTCCGTATTCCACCTTCATAGCATGGGGAGAATAGTTACACAACCTCCCTAACTCATACCACTGTACATAGATACCTCCACTGGCTGCATAAATAAAACTCACTATGACTGCTTTGTACCGACATTGTAGCGAATACAACTTTCTTTAAACGGTAAATCTTTTTAGCTTTCAGGAATATGCACTGACGTATTTATTACCAATGACATAAAAGATAGAGGTAGATAGGTCACCTACTACACGGCAAAAGTATTTAGAAATGGCACGAATGCCGCACACACACACGATCAGCGACAGCAGACTGAAGTTCATTGCTTGCTTTCATATAATACTGTATTAACCACGTGTTAAAATCAGCACTGAACGTAATTACGGGCAAAAACCTGAAAATATTTTTGTCAATTATTCATACGTGCTTTATTAAGCCTACATTAAGTAAGAGCTATCCGGACTTTGACTTTGAAACAACAATGTCAACGCGTCCATCAGAGACGCGAGGCTGCGCTCAGATTTGCCAATTGGCAAAGTTTTAATGAGCCTCTTACGGAGCGCTTACCTATACCCTATCTACATTTTCATTGAATGTCATTGCGTATTACGAGTAGTAACTATTATGGACAGCTTACTTCTATTTGCAAGACAGCGGGTTTGATGGTGGAGTGGTCCCAAAGCCGTTGCATCTGTGTCAGGTTGAAGTTCGACACTCCGATGGATCTCGTCAGGTTTAGAGATTTCGCATCTTCCAATCCTTTCCAGGTGGTCAGGTAATCAGTTAGACTTATGCTGCCGTCTTGCTGAAATACACAATTTAAATTTATACCCAAAAGCAGTGATATTGCTCCATTAAATTATTTAAATGTGTATTTAAAATTAGCGGCTAAGTGGTTATTTCTATACCTAATGAGGGATGACGCAAGTTTTAAGTTTTTAGAACAAGGTGTTTTTTTATTAAATGGCAAATCATAATGGCACATCATATAGTCCTCCTAATTCCTTTTATATCGCTCAATCCCAGGTTAATTCTAGACCCTCCGCTTTGAGTTACATTTTAGCCGAACAAAATACACGGCTCATTATTATTAAAATGGTTTTACGTAACTACTCGCGGAGGACTGCGTATTTTGTTTGAGTATAACATACTCAAATGTAGTCTTGTGAAGTTTAATGCGTTTCAAAGGATTGTTTACGTTGTGAGAGGCTGGGTACACATGAAATTAGTTTTGTGTAGGTAGGTATACGGACAAAGTAACGGTGACATTGGAGAGAAGAGGGTAACCTACGAAATCTAGATTTAAATACTTGTCATATCAATTTATAACTGTCACAACTTATTGGAGTGTCTGGAGATGTTAGATATTTCGATACTGCGTTTATAAACTTAATATTAAGTTTTCGTATCACGTAAATGAGAACATTGATATTTTCGTCTTACATTACGATAATGAGAATGATGGCAATACCTTATAAGCCATAGGATAATGCATCAAGTACAGATCTATGTATTCTAATTGCAATAGTTCCAGAGACGCCCTCAGAGCTGGTACCACTTCGTCTCGCTCGTGAGCATCGTTCCACAACTGTAAACAAAAGATAATACACTCATCAAAAACTTCTAAGCAACAAGGGTATTATTAGTGTTTATTTTGTGTGTTTTAGCCGATGGAGAGACATTGCTAATGCCTTGGGAGATTCAACAGTTTATTAAAAAGTTGCCAGGAATGGTTTTGTTTTCTTTAATTTTTATTTATGCATAAGATTTTTTTAAAATACAGAAAGTTGTTTTTTTTTTCAGTTTCAGCAATATTTTTGTTATTCATAATAGCATTTATTTTTTCACTAGCAAGTCTTTTATTAAATTACTAAATTAAAATTACCCTTCTATTGATGTATAACATCTGAAACAAAAACTATTGAATTTAAAATAAACACTAACCAGCTACCCTTGATGCTTAGACTTTTTTGATGAGTGTTTATCTAACTGGTAAATTATTGTACATATATAAAAATGAGCCTAGAGTCACAGCACTAGGCGATTATAAATTCGTGATTATAAAGTCTTTTGATGGGATTAATTCAGATAGACTACCGCTAAATTTATAGAGATTTTTAGCCAGTTAACAATGGTTTTACAAATCATTTGTAGCAACAAAAGTGATTTGTAATGCCAGTGTAAGTCTATCATAACTTTCACACATTTTCATATCACATTCGTATTCAATCACGGACTTAGGACCTTTATACCCTGGTGTCTCCAACAAACAAAACTCACTTTAGTGGTGACATACACGTCCTGTCTGGCAGCGGAGTTGGTCGTCAGGAAGTTTTGCACCCCGACGCCCACCTCGTCCTCGACGCGATACAAGGAGGCCGTGTCTATGTGCCTGTAGCCGGCCTCCAACGCCCATTGTACCGCGCGCGCCAAAGACATATTCGACGGCAATACCCTTGTACCCTGTAGGAGTAGGAACATATGAACATGCGGCCGTTGTGTCTACAGCGATGTGTATGACAGCAGCCGAAAATATAGTTGGTGACTATTGTCATTAATATGGGAGACTGCATTTTGGAGTGTGTACCTTTAGTGCATCAAAACAACAACCTAAATTTTAGTTTTTTTAGTTTTTGTTTTGAAGTGTTATTGATATTCCTAACGCGTTTTCAAATGAGGCTAGTATTTGAAGTCTATTAAACTTACATCAGAATAGTGTCCCAAACTTGTACCGAGGGCGACGGCGGGTATCTCATTTCCATCGTTTAACTTATAAGTCAACACCCTTGTGCTATCCACCTGTACAGACATAATTAAATAAAGACAATTATAACGATATTCTCTACGATATCGAATCAGAAGTGAGGAGTTACGTAGACAAACCAAGGTCACCGATATAGCCCTGCGAATTAGTAAGCTGAAGTGGCAGTGGGCGCGGCACATAGCCCGAAGAACTGATGGCCGATGGGGCGGAAAGGGCGTGGGTAGGCCCCGCACAACAAAGGGGACCGACGACCTAGTGAAGGTCGCGGAAAACCGCTGGATGCAAGTGACACAGGACCGGTCGTTGTGGAAAACCTTGGGGGAGGCCTATATCCAACAGTGGACCTCTTTTGGCTGACATGATGATGATAATGATGATTAAAACGCTATTTCAACAAACAGTGATTACTCTAATACCTAAATTAATGATCAGGAATGTTAGCTTCAATAACATTTTGCAATACATGTATTCATGTATTATTTTTGCAGATGTGGGACCTTCTTACATCGCAATCACAAAACTAGTGTTCATCGCACCGCTACATGCAGCGAAATTCACACATCAGTTATCGCACTCGCAATTCGAAAATTAAACATAAGAGGAAATTATTCACCGAAAGCTGAGCCGTATTGGCAACACCGACAAGTTTTCAACGTTATTTTCCGCAAGCGACTGAGCCGTACTGTGTCCATGGACTCCGTTTGGTAGGACAAACTATTATGAACAGTCACGTGTCTCCCTCTACTTGGTAATGTCTTGAATACGTAGGTAATTTATTATTAGTGCATATAATATGCAATTGATAATGCAAATGATTAATTCCGTCAAACATTTGTAATTAGCCATAGCGGATTTGCGTTTGATTTGGATACATGCAACCCAATGGGAATTCTTAATTACTGCAACCGTTTTAACCATTTACAAATTCACATCGACCACAACGTTATACACGTGTACTATTGCTACATTAAGTGCGAGCTAGAGTGATGCTACTAAAATTATTGACAAAGTGGCAATAGGTTACCAAATATATTTTTTTCAGTTTGACGTCTAACGTTGACCTACGAATGTAATAAGTTATGACAATCTTTTTACTAATTCTTTGGTTATGACGTTACACATAGTATATTTTTGTTATCCTGTAATCCCATAGCAGGGAAATCGATCCCATGATCAATATGTATACAGGATGGATTTTTTTAACCACCTGGAGGGAAAGTACTCTAAATACTGTAGCAAAGTTAAGTTTACTCAAAAGAAACATTCCTTTATTTTTAAACAGAAACAAATCAGCATTCAAAGATTTCCTAAAACTCGCTTGCTACACTCGGGAATTCCACCCTGTATAAGTCAATGGTCGCCATTCTTTTGTATATTCCTCTAATCTTTATTATCTGATATTTGCAGTAGACCAAATTCCTTATGTGAAATAGCTCAATGTTTGTTCCTTGAAATAACTTAACTTCATGTATTAAATGGATTATTTCCAACATTAATAACAAATGATAGATAAAAGGTAACATCTGTTGTAATGCTCACACCACGGTTGAAACCTGAGTGGGTGGACGTTGTATTAAATGCCAAGGACGGATTGCGTGAAAATTATTGTCGCACATCACCCAGATTTAAACCCAAGTACTTACCTACCTACCTACTATGTACTTTTAGAGTTCAATCCAGTAAGATTACGTATTACATAAAATTGTAAGTTGCCAAGTTACCATCAAGACACAAAAATATTTTTCTCAAGTACCAATCAGAATACAATAAAGTATACAGTGTGTGAGTCGCATAACAAACGTGGAAACGTGATTAAATTCTTAGCAAAGCACAGTGGAGTGCGAGCAACAATGGCCGTGCGCCGGCCGCGCGGCCACCGCACCGCATCCGACACAATACCTTCATACGTTTGGTTTTACTGGTTTTACTAGTAACTGCCATGTGTGCACTAAAGCGGTTAGCTATTGCCAGACAACCGCACAGAGCATTAACTGAGCGACGATTTTTGTACGTACAAACAAAACTCACGGCATTTTTTTACTAAGTGCATATGACAGTATAGATACTTATAACATAAACTATTTTAAAAATGTTGTCTGTATGTTTCGGCTAATCTCGGAAACAGCTGGACCGATTTTGAAGTGACTTTCATTGGCAGATAGCGGATGTTATACGAAGTAACTTAGGCTACTTTTGTTTTAGCAAACATTAACAAAAACATTTTGTTACTTACATTCCACGCGTTTGAAGTTGCGGGCACAGTTAGTTTAGAATAAGAATAACTTTCTGTACTAATTAAAATATGGTGCGGTTGTTTAAATTCATTCTTACCAAAGCACAATTGAGAGAAAAGAATAGCCACAGAGCCAGCCAGCTGCCGTCCATCTTGCACGATAACTGGTTACATACTGGATAATACGACAATATTAATGATTAATTTTAGATGATAGCGGCCAGTTTGTTTATCCAATCATCCGTAAAATTATTATATTTTATCATTATTATTATAGCATCAACTCGTATAGTTCAACAAAATAATTATATTCTAGAACATGGACGCGCATACTTTATCTTTCACATACGCAGTAGTTTATTTTTCTTTCTTTCTACCTAATCAAATTGAACTACTGCATACACTACTTTCTGTTTTTACTAGCCAATGGAACTGCAAAGATGCGGGATTAAAAGACCTAATTTCTCACCGCCTTTGTAGAGATTTTACAATGGATTTACAAATCACTTTTAGGAACAAAAGTAATTTGTATGCCAGTGTCAGTCTATCATAAATTTCTTTAAATTGGCGGTAAGAAATAGGCATTGTATTACTGGCTAAAAATCTTACACTATATCCTAATACGTAACTACCTGCGTCCTTGCGTCTATCCTAACGGAATATACCTCTAGTGCAACTATTAATTTTAAAAGAGAAACCCTATAAATAAAAGATGATAACACCAACGAACAGATATATACGTCTCCATTTAAAAAGTCCCTCTTTGTTGTCGGAAGATAAACTGCGGCGTCCCTCGGGATTGTTACGGAGCGAGGCCCACGTGAACTTAAAGACATGTTTAATAAGGAAAAAACAAGGATTCACTAATGTTTTGAGTGGAATTGGGATGTAAATATTTTAGGTGAGAGAAACTGGCCGCAATATTTTTTCCACCTTCTACGTATTTTTTTGTTTATTATTCGTTACGGGTTCTAGAAAATTTAGTGTTTCCTCGAAAGTCACCAATGGCCACACCTCAGCGAATTTACTACCACCACTTGTACTTAGATACTGGCTTACAGATTGCGATGGGACAAGTCCTAAAAAAAGTAACACAGAAAACTCCTTTACGGGGCAGTAATATTTTGTTTTCTTTGATATGGAATAGCCAGATTCAGATGTCTCACATGCCGCGCGAGGCAGCTTTGCCTCACTTAGTTTGACAGAGCGCCCCCGAGCCAAATGCGTGCTCTGCCTCATGCGAACGCTGTAATTTTCCTCGCCTATTGTGGTAAAGTCATGAGACAAAACGATGTAACTGATTGCTCGGCTATATCCTTCTCTGTCTTAGGTTGTCTCGCTCTTTGGCTCACCCGAGCATGTGACTGAGACTGCCGCGCGTGCCTCGCGCGGCTTGTGAGCGCGCAGCTTCGCACGGCATGCGCCTGATAAGTATAGACGCAGCCAGTTCGCTTCATAGTGCATTCATAGTGCAAGCATTTCCCTTCATAGTGAAAAAGTCACGGCTTGTATTAAAAGCTTATTTCCTATCATAACGTGATGAGTCTGCTGGTACTACTGAAATAACTACTGAGCATCTTGCGAGTTTCGAATTGCAGCATTGAATCAGTTTCTCAAATCAACGACAATCACAGGCACACAAATAATAAGCAATATTAGGTAAAATTCCAAAAGAAACATGAAAATAATACATATCCTCGAACAGGAGTTACACAGACATTATTTAATTCCGTCCCCGTTTTCAATAAGGAATTGGAATAAAACTTTTTTATTCTTTCTTAACAATGGACATGCCTATTTATTTGAAGACTACTTTCTTTCGACCTTTGATCTTATTTCGGATGGAATTGATAACTATCAATATTCGGCATAGTAATGTAAAAGCAATAACAATAAAGTTCATATTGATACTTTCGTGCGTGTCTTGCCTTGCTTATTTCGGAAGGCAGCACACTGGAGCTATTGTTTACCAAATTACATTGTATTAAAATAAGTAAATGGCGATAAAAAAAAAAACAATGTAAAAAAGACAAGCCCGCTGAGTTTCTTGCCGGATCTTCTCAGTCGAGGTCGCGTTTCCGATCCGGCAGTAGAATTTAAGGAAAAAATGTAAAATGACAATTTGTAAGTGCCCCCGTAGGCCTAAACAAAAAAATAAACGCTTTGATACTTAATTTAATCTTGAATCCTACTTGAAAAATATCTACTGCTATAGGTATGCGGATGAAATGCGTCTGGACAAAAATAACTACATTATTTAAAAACAGCACTTGACGAGTTTCAGCTTTTAGTACTATGTACGGAATAGATTTAAAAAAATATAGCAAACGTATACAAAAAAAGGGATTGAAGAGAACCGGGATTCCCGATTTTAAAACCGCTTCCTAAAAAGAAACGGTCGGTTCTATTATACATGTTCTATAGATTTATTTGTACACCATAAACACTGACTTGTCAAAACATTACTATTACGAGCTTTTAAAAAAATGTATAAGATACCACCTCCTAAAGCCCGCTGTCATATGTGCTTATTAAACACAATTTGGATTGTATGATGTTAGGATTAGATTTTTCCGGGTGCTTCCCCTCTCTCGCGTGAAAAGATTTTAATTTGTCCCGGGGGAGCCATACATTTCCCGCTATAAAAGCCTATGTCGTTCCAGGAATTTATCTGCTCCATCCAAATCCGGTATTTCTTGGAAAAGTTAAAAACGTTTAACATGGCTAACCTTAAAAACCTTTGCGTTTTGACAAACAAACATTGGCCAAAAATATTCTGAGCATTGTTTAGTTGTTAAAACATTGACTAAAAATGCTACAAGCTTATGGCTACAAGTATGGCCACTAATATAGCTACAATTGGCAAAAATAGCATTCAGTGCAGAACTAATTACTCGTCAATTTATTCCGACATGGTTTTCCTTTTTAGTCAAAGCTGTAAATAGCGCGCGGTTTGCTAGAGACAAGAATGGAATTGGAATGTCTGGGATGCGCGGCTTCAGGAACAAATATAAAAGGAAAATGCTAGGATATCGACAACTTTGTGGTAAATACTATTGGACGATAATAATAAAATATAAAATTAAGTAAATGTAAATGTAGGTTTTGTAATTTGCGCAGGAATCATATGCTCATTATAAGCTTGAATTTCAAGCATTGGGTTTTTTATTGAAGAACCTTGTCAACCACAATGGTAACACTTCCTTTGACCAGTTTGGAGAATGATCACCAACTAAGCATATTATTTCTAAAAGCGGATGTTTTACTCGGTAATCATCCATTTACCAGGATTATAAGTTATTTTGTAAATTAGCAAGCTTAAGCCAGATTTAGCCTATAAACCGAGGTAAAGCTCGTGGCCCCGGCCAACATTAGGCTCCATAAATACTTTGAACGCCAAAGTAACACATCCATATGAAGCGCGCCAGCGATAAATTATTACGCACTGACGGACCCTCGGCGCGGTTAAGCCGTAAGATATAGCTCGTTAGTGTATCGGCAACGGGAGGTAAACGGCTGCTTTGCACAATTAATACCGCTGTGTCTGGTTCCTTTGAAGCGGAAAGAAAAACGCGGTAGGGTCAAGGCTACTAGGCGACTAGGGATCGGGGGTTACTTCAATCAGTGATATGATAATGTACATTTGGCTTATGTTTGAATTCGATTCCATGAAGATATAATAGCATGATTCGATAAAATCTTCTTCAAACCATGTTGATAATTAATATAATAATTTAAAAAAAAAATGCCCTTTTAACGTCCCACTGCTGGGCACGGGCCTCCCCTCAATGCGAGGGGGATTCAGGCCATAATCCACCACGCTGGCCCAGTGCGGGTTGGTAGATTCCAAATGTCTAAAGACATGCAGGTTTCCTCACGATGTTTTCCTTCACCGTAAGCAAGTGATAATCATATATTAAAGTTATGATTCACACATAGATTTCGAAAAATCCATAGGTGTGAGCCAGGGTTTGAACCCATGACCTTAAGCCCGCACGACGCGTGCTTAATCAATAGGCTACCACTAATAATTATGATTATGTAAAAACCAAAGGTACAGGAAGGACTGGGTAGGAAAGGTGTTTGTTTTACACAAATAAAATACTGAACCCTATAAACCTATGCCAAACAGGCGATCTGTAAAATCAGGACTAAACTTTTCTCTGTGATATTTGCGTAGGTATGAAATACAAAGTGAAGATCAAATACAAAGTTTCCAAGAGAGTCGCTTCCTTCCGTACCTTTTATGACTTTGTCTCGAGACTATAAAGACTTTGTCATGAAAAAAAAAAAACAAATAAATCACAACAATTCACTGGTCCCTAAAAGGTCGGCACCACGTCTGTCCTGGGCGGCGGTTTCTACTTATCATCAGGTGGACCGTCTATCTATCCATGTTCCTTCCTACTAAATAAAAATTACATAATAAAAAAAACCTTTAAAAACTATATCTTCCTCTTAACTTTAAAGTTAACAATTCAAGTCTCGGACTCAATTTCATACAAAATGAAGGAGCTGAAACAAACGACCGAGCGTCTAGGTGGATAATAAGATCAGGCCTTGCTACGGTTTTAATTTACAGAAATGTCTAGAGTTTTTCCGCGTACTGAATTTTCTACTGGCTCCATTCATCAGGCGACTGTCAGTGTCCCCCGCCGAGCAATTACTGATGTCGCACCCGAGTGGGCTAGCGCAATTACTACCACCTACCGCACTCGTTCCGTGCGAATTATATTTAGCTCGCTCCGACGGGGTTCAACGAAGACGTGTCACGTGTGCCTGCCTCTTTCTGTCGTCTGTCTGTAATAGGCAATAACTGGACACAGGCTATCATGGAGGGTTCATTCACCATGACGAGATCAGGACCAGAAGGAGGACCTATACCTTCCTACTTCCTATTTGATTAATTGGAGTAGGATGATAGTTCAATGTAGCTGCTTAGTAGGTTCATAGTTTCATTAAGTTTACAAAAGTCAGTATAAAGCAGGGTTGTTACGAAAAAATCACCCTGTTTTAAACACCGTGTTTAAAACATTTAAAACATGTTTTAAACACGGTGATTTATTCGTTCTGTTTTAAATCAATGTTTTAAACAATGATTTAAACACGTTTTAAACAGTTTTCATTTTAAATTTCCTGTTTTTTTGCAACTCTGGTATAAAGTAGGTAAGTACTTTACAATTTGCGAGGTACTGAGAATTTTTATGAAAATTCTCCATTTTGTATTTCCAGGAGATAGAGAAAGGAAAACCTGAGTTTATTAGAAAATGCCTTTCCTTTCACGTTTCACATAAGGAATTTCTTTCGCTGGCGTTTACCCTTACCTACTTCTTTCATACGCACCGACAAATCGCGGCATTTGCTTTCATAGTTTGTTCCTTACAAAAGCTCCCACGTGATCTCAATCAAATTAAGGTTTTTTATGGAACTGAGGTGGCAAACAAGCGTACGGCCCGCCTAATGTTAAGCAGTTACCGTAGCCTTTAGATGCTTGCAATACCAAAGGCATTGCTCACACGTTGCCGAACTGAAGGGGGGTGGAATGGAGGGGGGAAGGGGGGGGGTTGGGTTTCCGGCTCTTTCAATCATCGTACGAAACGCCGCTGCAATAGCTACTTTACGCCGATCTTCTGTAAGAGGGTGGTACTGGGGTGGTATTCAAATTAAAACCGACATTCATACGAAAAGAAAGGAAAACGGAATCAATGGAAAACAAATAAATAATTCCGCGGTGCGTCCTTTTTGTTAATTCACACAAAAACGCGAGTCCCCAGCGAGCGTTCATAACGAGCCGAGTATAACAAAATATTTTTTTCATAAAAATTCACCTCGATAAATACGTCATTCAATTTTTGGAGAAATAAAAATGAGTCAACGCGAGTCAACAATGCGGAACAAGTGAAACGCTCCAATAATAAAAAAAGGTAAAACGGATCGCCTCGCCCGATTTTCAATATCGTTTTGCAGGTAAACGAGGGTGTTATTCATATGTGTAAAGAGGGGTTTCCTATGCGCGCGGGTAGCTATCCACAGTGATGCCATAGAGACCTTTCTCCTTTTAAACCGTCCGCCATTCACTTCAGAATCGTAACATTTCTAATGACACCGTTGGAGGGATATTGATGGACAGTTTATTGGTGATTTATATAGTGAGTTGTTTTATACTTGCCTTATTTGGTAAGCAAATATGGCGTCCAGCGGGGCGATTGCGTAACTAATTTGTCAATGTTTCAATTGGTTTCGTTCATCCTGTGTCAATTATATACGAAACCAATTGAAACATTGACAAAAAGTTACGCAATCGCCCCGCTGGACGCCATCTTTGCTTACCAAATAGGACAAGTATAAAAAAAACGTACTATAGATTGATTGGTGGTAGAGCCAAACTGCAGCTCATATACGGGGTGGCTTGACCGGGGTAGTGCCACCCTCTCACAGAAGGTCGGCGTAAAGTAGCTGCGTGTCGTATAGCCCCCTTCCCCTCTCTTCGTTCCACTTCCCTTCAGGTCGGCAACGTGCGAGTAATGCCTTTGGTCTTTCAAGCATCTATAGGCAACGGTAACTGCTTGACATCAGGCGGGCCATAGGCTTGTTTTCCACCTCAATTCCATAAAAAAATAGTGTTAAAAATGCGAATTGCCGAAACTGTCTGAGTAATGTATGGATCGCTGACAGATAGGTAGACATGGTATGGCAATCTGTAAATGTGGCTAGTGTCCATAACGATGTACCTTATAGAGTTGTGGCAAACAATTGTTCAAACTGAGTCAGCCGTCAAGAGTCTACGCAACTCGAACTGTAGCTATTACCGAGATGTTGGCCGCTGTCAAGATATTCGTCTTGAAATCAAGTTATTGCGTTGTTGTGCAGTTGCATCCAAGTCATGGATATAATTTGTGTAGCTTACAAACATCGGTGAGCTGCATATCATTGTGTGTCCTACGTTCATTCAACTAACAATAAAACACACACTCACATAGCGTTGCTGTTTGAAAATGTATACAATTATTATTTTGAAAAGAGTAACCATTGAGTTTCTTGCCGGCTCTTCTCAATGGAGGCAACATTACGAACCGGTGCGGTGGTAGCGCTAAAATATTGTTTATTTTGACTATTTATAAATGCTTTTTGAGCTTACATGAATAAAAAACTTTTGACTTTGACAGATTTAACAGACAAAAGGTGATTGAAGACCAAACTTCATATGAGTAAAAAGGACATTGCATGTTATTTAGTAGTTAAGAACACCTAAACCTGAACTAAAAGACGCAAATATAGAGCTTAACTTACAAATGTCGTAACATCAACATGTCAGTATCTAACCGGCTAGCCCGGAGTCCGGACTGACTGGAACGGACAGTTATCTGCCTCTGAAGAGGACTATTCGATTGCCAATGAATCGGCTATTGCTGAATACGAGTCATATGCACACATCCGAGTTTCATACCAGATACCATTAATCCACCCTTGGCTGGATAGGATTTCTATAGATGTAGATCTGCGTATGTTGGTTGACTTGGAATTGCAGTATTCAATAACTGAAGTTTGATTGGTAAGTCTAATGTGAACAAAATTCCCAATACTTTCTGTAGTGAAATTCCCAATAGATCCACAGGCAAATATACTGGGAACGGGTTGATTATTGTAGTGATTAATAATAATAATAAGCCCGCAGGGCAGCTTGTGGCGAGCTGTTGGTGAGTAGCGACACCACGGACCCGAGTACCCCAGAGAGTCGGTCAGGGCCCCCACCTCGGCGTGTCTTCGCCGGCCGAGTGGAAACCGACGGGGCCCGCAGGACTCTCAGCTCTGGCTTGCCTTAGTTGGCCGTCCAGAGAGGGGTCGTGAGAGCTATATGCTCCAGGGGTGGAAGTGTTAAAGGGCATAACGCCGCGAGTAACTTCGGAGAAAGCGCAGCACACCTCTCTACACCCCTGAGCCGCCCACACCAGTGTTGCCCCTAGCCGTCGTTACGATGGCAATTTTAGGGGCCCACCTAGTGAGCGGCAAGTCACCACCTGCCGACGATAATTAGTTTAACACTAATTATAGGCAGGTGTCCGAACCCTTCCCATAGCCCAATCCCCAGTCCATCCAAACCTCATGCAATAGACCCATTTTTTATTTCCACATTTTACAATAGTTCCTGCACCTGCTGGGGTCAAGTAGCTGTATGTGTCTCATCACCTGCAGCGGTTGACCCCAGCAGATGCCACACATAACATCAAACTTATCTCTAGGGGCCTCTACGTGTTGGACCCATGTCCCCACGCAAGCCTTCCAAAGGTCCGGGTTTAGCCCGAGTGGATGAAAGAGAGAAACATAATAATAATAATATCCTGGGACATTCTTTACACACGGCTACCTGATCCCAAACTAAGCAGAGCTTGTACTATGGAAACCAGATAACTGATATTACTACATATATTACTTTTTTATTTGTAAATACATACTTAATATACACATACACCTAGACTCGGGACATACAGACATGTTCATGCACACAAATGCATGTCCCGGGTAGGAATCGAACCTACGACCTGCAGCGTGAAAGGCGGCATCACGCCAACCACGCCCATGGGCCCGTCAAATTGCCGTCAATTGCCGACGGGCCCGATTGCTTCGTAAGAAGCGTGAACTGAACAACCTGCCTACGGTGTAGATAATGATTCGCCGAAACAGTTCAATCAGTTACAAATAAAAAATGTACAGTACAGAGCATAAAATAATGTCTTCAAAAATTATGTCCTAAGATCTTTGATGTTCCGAACCGGCTGTTTCTGTGAAACGGTTCACCTTGGCATTGTATTTGATTCTCGCCCAAAGAAACATGCGATTGACAGACAAAATGAGGATGTATCCGACAGGCAACCCCCCCCCCCCCCCTCTGCCCTCCACCTGCCGACTGCCGTGAGATATTGAAAACCGAGCCCCAGGCTATCCGTTTGACCTTTTTTATTGGCAACATTTCACTCGTACGCCATTGTGGAGCGTTTCTGTGAAACGGGTTGCGTTGTCAAATTGCTCTGATATTTTAGGCGGTGCCTGTATAACCTTCATTTACATGGCCCGTTGCTTAGTAATAGGGGTCTTATTTGCAATGTGCTGTAATAAAGCATTTGTTTGATGGCAACACTATATTACGTGGTAACGATGTCCTTCTTTTGTTTTGATATTTTCTTCGTGTTTTAGGTGGCACTTCCGAGTGCCGTATTTGCACAAATATTTGCGTTGTCATGCCAAATCAAAATAACCCTGCACGCACGATGGTCGGTTGGTTTTGTTTGGGCAAATTATGCAAATGTTCGTGCAAATACGCCATGTGACGTGCCACCATACTTATAGAAATATTGGCCGAATATTCAAACGCTGCGCTGTACAAATCATATTTTGTATGGTACGTCAAAATAGCATTTCTCAAAGGGTTGCGATTGCGTAGGTACCTATATGAGCGTGTAGATAGGTTAGCGATAAATGTTTAAGAGATTTGATATGTTATGTGACGATGAAATACTTACGATACAATAAGATAATACATCATCGCCTGTCTGGACTATAGATACCTATTTCTAAATTGTGTTACACCATTTAACGAAAACAACTGACTATGCTGAGACACCGCCGCACAGTTAGGTGCCAACTGCGTGTCATGTTCCACCCCTTATTACAACCAACCTAGTGTTATTTCCAGTTCTCCCAACAAGAGACCTCCAACTTATTAAATAGTATTACAAAACTTGAAGCAAAAATTCACTTATACAACCGTAGCCACCTCTGAACGTTGTTAAACTTAGGTACGTAACTTTGCAGACGCCAGGTCGTTTAGAGTACTTAAAGTTACATTATAAAATGCAATCGTTTTAAGACGCCGAGGTGGCGGCATTTAGCGCATATTTTATAACTGAAGTGAATACTCCAATAAAAAATTAAGAATCTCAGCTTGTAATCCTTTAGATAACCACTGAGAACTACTTACGCGTACTAGATTCTGGGCGACATATAAGCAAACTTCATCAACTGTGTTTTTAATGTGGCCTCTTGATTGGTCGATAAACACTAATAGTGGGCGTCTATAACATCCAACAATTGAGTTATGAAAAACATAACCCGAACCATGGGGTTGGGATGGCTCAAACCCCACCTAGGTTGTTCGATCCAAGCAGAAAAATCTAGTAAGCCATGATTTAGCGCGCTCATTGACCAATCAGAGGCTACATTCAATACTCAGTTAAGTCTATGCATCGCGTCACATCAACTGTTTGGTACAACCACACAAAGAGTATCACATCCATTCACTATATCTGATCGGTACCTAAGTAGTTTTGTTTCCTAAGGTAAGGTAGTCTACTCTACTAGGTGACAATAATAGTTTTTCTTTAACTGCATTTATTTCGATGTAGAATGCACTCCCGTAACCATTAGGTACCTTAATAGTCTATATTACGGTGAGGATGTGCAGTGGTAACTTCGGACGATATTACTTTAATCGCGGAAGGCCTCCGTTATGGTCAAAGTTTCAAAGCGGTTCCACAGCTCGCCTGGTTATTGCTAGGCAGTTATGATCCTTAGTGGATTTTTGTCCGTTCCTAATGGTTAATGTGGACGATTTGCCGTTAATATTGGCGGAGCTAAATGTGGAGAGTATAAATACTTTCACGAAATGGCTAAAGTTTTGGTATAGGGCCCAAAAATATACTGATATAAATAAATGCTTAGGTACTTATAATCTGAAACACCTACCCGATCTGGGCCAGCGTGGTGGACTATGGCTCAAATAGCCCTCGCATTAAGTGGGAGTGCAATAGCACTAGGGCCCAGAGTCTGCTAATGTTGTAGGTACCATTGGAAAACCATTGGTCACTAAAATTATCTTCGTGATTTTTTTATTGTGGTACATGGCCGACAGCATGTCAATCGCCAAAATTTACGATGAAAAATTTACGGAGATAAATTCAGTGACCAGCGGTTTCCCAATGGTTAATAGTTAACAGACTTAAGTGCCTAGATTGCCCCCTGTTAGGTAGGTACATTGGCTACAAAATACCATCGGCCAATGTGCGTATACAGCAGTGGACCTCTGGACGGCGAATGTAGTCGCGATGGTAGCTAAGCTTACATAATTTATTATTTGTATGTAACGTTTGCAAAGCCAGCATCCTTATTCAAACAGAAACGAGCTAAATCACTGCCTGTATTTATTATAGCCACTGAGCGTACGGAAGTGAGCTCTTCGGCTGCACGGAGTAGTTTTAAACGGCACTTTCTGTAGTTACAGTATTTATAGCGCCGCCGGGGTGAAATACACCCCGCCTCGAGTGTTTCCATTCAAGGAATTTAATAGAAATATCGCCAACAAGAGGTGTTGGGAAATAAGAAACTCATTTCGGTGTATTTTCTTAGTTAACTTCCTATTTGCAGAAATCAGGAAGAAAGATTTTATGAAAACCATGGGTGAAAACATTCTACCATGTGCTGCAAATTGATACGCGGTTGTTATAATAACTAAAACTTGAAGAAACTTAGACAAGAATGCCAATTCTGCTGTCATCAAATCACGAATATAGTAAATTTTAACACCCAAGTCTTGTTATATTACATTGAGACGGTTGCGACAAAAGAAGGATGAAAATGCAGTTAGTATAGTTTGTGTACCATCAGCACTAACAATTAGGTACTACAATAGATTAGACAATGCTATTCTAGTCTAGTCATCTTCCGGGTAATTATGTAGACTGGTACACTAAAATATAAGACCGGAATACCTAATATTATGAGCACGTCTGTACTCTTACAATTAGGTAAACATGTCTCGTGTAAAAACACACGGATAACATCTAAACAAACTTTATCAGCGTAGCAGCCACCACCAAATTGTTCCGGTGACCCTCGGGAGGGTAGGAAACGGACTCTTGGCGTTGCCCAGCAAACATTTGTATATAATCCTAGTAGGTGAAAAAGCAAACACCAGCGGACCCTCGCGACCCGATTCCTCTGAGTTAATTGAGCACATTAGTCATACGCCTCGGGGAACCATCCTATGGGTATGTAACAGGACACAAGAAAAAAAATCTGTGCGGTCCGACGAACGGACATAGCAAATCTCGGACCTTTAATTAAAGGAGCGTGTATGTTTAAAACCTGAACCTTTTAAAATATAATAATTATTAATCAATAGTTATTAGAATTAGAAAAAGTGCATTTCCGCCTATCGCTTCGAAGAATTGAAGAAAAACAAATGATGACTCTCAATTCGAATTCTCTTTGCTGATCCCGAGGCGATTATTCGCCGTGACGAATAAAGCTCAAAGCGGAATTATTCACGTAATAAAGCTTTTGATCACAATCGACTTTGGCTGACAGTTCGCAAAATATGTACCCGCGCCAGTGTCGGCCGCAGTTAGACAGTGATTGGGGTCACGGACCCACAACTCACCCGCTTGTCACCCTCAACGAAAGTAGCAAACCATTTGAGATCAAAAATAAAATCTTTTGTTCTCTCATCCGAAATGTACATGGTTGGAACTTAATTAATGTAAGTAGGTACGTAGGTGATTAAAACCTACTCGCGAATAATGAGACGAAAGATTTACAACCTCTACAAAAAGACACGTCCCGTAACAACCAGAGCAGTTGGGATCCCTACATAATGTCGGACCACTGCATACTGGTCGAGTTATCTCCCATGATTTGTTACACCGCTGAAATATAAATTATATCGCCCCAAGCTAAAATATAAATTGACTATATGTAGAACTGATAATACGCCTAATGTTCGGGTTCGAATCAATGTTAACTGGTTTACTATTTGTTATAGTAGGTATAGGTTTCAACATAACTTAGTTTTTACCCGGGACTCGTCAAGGGTCAAACCGCCACGTTATCGTTGGACACAATTGTCGATTCGGTTACAGGAGTAACCACAAACTTTCCCTCATAATTTCGCCGTTAGTTCAGTCACCACCATGGGTCACCAGAACTAAAGCTTAGACCACATAATTACTTATTGCATTTTATGCCACCTGTCTTTTCCCGAATCAATTTGAATAGATTTTAATCATGCAGATACGCCATCTACCCGAATTTAACATAACCTTGGAATTCGCCAGATTGTGAGGAGAGTCATAGCGCTGAACATTGGGGGTTGGGGTCTGCGTTGGGTTATTATAACTTTTTCATGCAATAGAGGGCATTGATAGCTGAAACTGAAACTTTATGAAAGACTTGTGGTTTCCATTCTGATCAAGGGTCGTGGTTCCACTATTCTGTTCAACCAATTGGACCTTCATTAGTAGTAGGTAAGTGGTTTAACCATAAGTTTCGTTAAACTATTATCCCATAAGAACTATAGGATCCGTCCGTGGTACCTACTTCTGTATCCAGAGCGTTGTGTCCATAAGTAACATTCCCACATGAAAGGACGTCACATGGTCCAAAGTTCCTTCCTGTGAGGTTTAAAAGGAAGGATAAAAAGCAATCTAGATTTCTTCAACTCTTAGGTAAATGTCAGTTTCTTCATGGACACTATTTTAGTTCCTAGCTCACAGGAATAAAAGTGGTGTATGGTGAGTCAAGTTTTTACGGCGCAATGGGCCTTCGTCAGGCCAATAAATGTCTGAATAAAATAACGCAAATGAAAGTCAATATTCTTTTATTTGAATAAAAAAGACCATTTCAACATTCGACTAACAAATCACTTTCTCCTTCGAACAAATACAACTCCTCACCTCTAAAATAGACATCACAGATAAAATATAGACACAAAATATCCTTTTGCCGCTAAAGTTGTTTGGTTGCCTATCAAACGCTGTTTAGCTTAAATTACGGATTTTAATCAAATTAAAACATGTATGTGCTGATATTATGGATGTTGTAATTAAAATTCCCTATCTAATAAACTATGACATAATTATTTTTACTGTATATCTACAGAGATACGGTTGAATATTGATGTATATTAATAATAAAAGGCAATGTTGCAAACATGTTGTAAAACGTTTCAAACAAAGACATGTACAGACTGAGTGGACTGCTTCGAGAGGCAGATGCTAACTTCGTTACTGCTTTTTTGCGAGCACTTGCCTCTGCCGAGCCACGTCCTAAATAATAAGTATTTAGCTCAAGAGGCAGCCTCGTTCGATCAGAAATAATTTTTAAACCTTTTTTATGTGTTTTAATACATGTTCGCGCATAGATGTACGCTTTAGCCTACCCTGCAAGCTATTGGCCTGAGGATATGTAGGTAGGTACTTACTCGTCTACTTAATTACGTTATGATATATACCTACCTATGTAATATTAGGTACGTATATGACGACTGTGTTAGAAATGCATTCATATTACAATTACAATTTCGACCATGCCTTTCTAATTAGGCATTATATTATTATATGTACAAAAGTTTATTTTCCGTTTATGTCAAACACCTTATTTGTTTTATAACTTGTTGAGTAGTGTTTTAAAATGTTTACCTATACAACGTTATGTTTACTATTATAGCAACATTTAAAAACGATACTCAACAAAACAATTAGAGTTAACTATGTATTAACATTCCAGTTATTGGGTGCGTACACATGCCCCGAGCTGCCGCGCCCGAGCCATCAGTTTGCTCGGGTATGCCGCTCGCCTCATATAGACGCGCCCATTGAACAATCTTACCTCAAGTATCTTTGATTTATATTCCAAAGCAAGAAAAACTAAAACATTGGTGAAACATCAATATGTTTTCATATAGGTACATCCATGATATGTTTACAATAACATATGAGAATGACATCTGAAAAGCAGACTTTATACAGCCTCTGCAAGGGTTAAAATCGCGTAAATTGGCTATGTCAAAAAAATATACCTATAGAAAAGATGAGAATTACGTTTTAAACAGTTTAAGAAAACCGCTATCGACATTATTATTGTCTTGAAGAGGATCATGCCATTTTGAACCTTATATTTAATTAAATATGTAGGATATTATGTTATCCTATTATGTAGCTATTTCGCCGATGTTTCAATTGGTTTCGTTTATTTCGTATCGCTTTGCCTATTGATATTGATAGAAACGGGATGAGTGGACTTTACTTTTCCCGATTTCAATTGATAAAGCAACACGGAATGAACAAAATCAATTGAAAAATGGTCTAAAAACCCTCTTGTAAGTAGTAAATATTATAACAGGATAGCTAAACAACATTTCATAGAACAAAATCACCTAACACGTGTGCACTTAGATTAGGTACCGGAATAAGTACAATATTTACACAGCGATTACAATTATTATGTACAAATTACTTGATTAATTTTCACTAAACTTTACTCCTCACAATAATGACAGTACCTATCGTATATTATTCAAAATAAACAAATGTCTTTTAACTGTATTTTTTAAATTGTATTTCACAATCAATACACGCTAACAACAATGGAAATATTGCAGCAGTGCTCATTTTACCCGCTAGGGACTTGGCCATGAATTCTGTAGACTTTACGCCACTTTTTCGACGATGTTTCACTTAGTTTCGTTCATCCCGTGTTGCTATGTCAATTGAAATCGGGAAGAATGTAACGTCACCACTTTTATCCCCATTCGGGGGTAGTCAGAGTCTTGAGTGGCCATACACCACCACATTGTGGTATTAACCAACTCAAAGCCCACGTTTCACCAGACAGTCTGAACCCAACGTGACAGGTGGTGAACCTTGTCGCCGTGTATACAGGAACTGACTATTACCTAATCCCGAGGGATAGTTAGGTTTCCTCACGATGTTTTCCCTCACCGTCATCGGGAAGAGTGAAGTCCAAACTCATCCCGATTTCAATCCATTTTAATTGGGAATAGAAACATGTTCGAAGAAGTTACGTCATAGCCGCTGGTCGCTATGTAGTCTCGGGACTACGTGTTATAATCGGGATGGGTTACCAAACCATAATTTAATATAAATAGTCAATAGTCATATTTCAGTATGTAAGTAATATTACTATAATCTCTGTTGGTTCTCTAAACTATAACCAGTTTAAAGCAGTTCAAATCAATTGCAATGTTTAGGTACTAGTAGTTCCATTTAATTAATATTCTTTAAACTCTCGTTTTAATGAGTTTTGCTATAGGTGTTTGTGTATGAGTTTTGGTATATGAAATAAAATATCGCACTCGTTTTAATTAGTTTTGTTATTCATAGGCGTTTGTGTATGAGTTTTGGCATATATAAAAATGTATTTCAAGACTGAGCGGATGATAATACTGTTACTGTTATCCCATCATTGAGCAAATCATCTCGACACTACATCCGAATGGCACTTTTTTTTCTTATAAACATTACATTTTAATTTAAGCTTCTAATATGTTAATTTAATTGTACTTGGCGCATTAAAATTAATCAAAATAAATGTAAAGTGGTCCATAAGTGTATGGTATGTAGGATGATAAAATATAATGTTTAGAGAGGAAAAAAAGGTATTTGATGTGAAAGAAATGCATGTTACTTTGTGATAAGGATAAAACTATCTTGAGGTAGGTACTCACAGAACAAAGTGTTTTCAAGCGAAATGTCGTGCAACAAGAGTCGGAACATGGGTTTGATAGAAAATTCAAATTATTGGAATTTTCTGACTTTAGGAATTAATTTTCCGACTTTTGGAATTACATGTAATTTTCTAAATATTTGGGGCAGTTTAAATTGCATATGAGGACACATTAATCGACATTGCACAAAATTTCCGAAATCTTGGAATGTTAATTCTAAAATTATTCTAAAAACAACATGCTTTAATTCACAATAATTTAACAAAACAATTTGTTAAAGTAAAACAATTTACTAATATAACGATTATCTATCTAACTGGGTTACTACCAAGTGGGTACGATCCATGTTTATAGTTCAGAAAGGACATTGCAAAGAAAACAAAACTTAAAAAAAAGAAGTTCAGATCTAGAATGGTTCACAGAATCTACCATGATTGAGCTGTTTTGAGCTGTCACTGGTAACGTCAATTTGTTTAGATTTGATACTTTGATTTGGAAACATTTGATGATGTACTTGTCTGTAAAATTTAAATGTTCTGTTGGTGTAATGATTACGCGGCACATGTGGTGAGGCGCTTCCTCTCGGCGTCGACGCGCTGCTTGAGCTCGTCCGTCCAGCGGTGTGCCGTGCGGTCCACCGTGGACGGCACCGTCAGGCACCCGGTGCCGCCGAACTCACACGCGATCTGAGGGACGAGTTGAATGACCTTGAGACTCCAACATTAATGAACACCCTGGTCCTCTCAAAGTCCCACTGCTAACAGGGTGGAGGAACGACAAACCAGTCGAAGGTACAGATTAAAGGCAGCTGAAGATGGTCGTAAACTTCTACGAAAAAGTGAATGGTAGGCTAAATTGACGGGAATAGCGATTGGAACGGTCACACCTCAGTTGGTAAAGCTTTTGATAGATTGGTAAGGTAAGTTGGCGTAAAATTATGACTTTCCGAACGATGAAGGAAAACATCGTAAGGGTATTCTCACGTTTGAAGTTTGCCAATAAATGGATGGGTGAGTGTGGTGGACTATGGCTCAAATCCGCCACGCATTCAAAGGTTATGTGCCCGGTATAATAGAAACTAGTACGCTCGCCCCTATTACATTGAGACCAAAATACAATGCAACGTCGCCTACGCGTTCGGAGAATAATAATTATTGAGACGTGATGGGGTTTATTATTATTTCCCATGAGTTCAATAAAAGCTTGTTTGAGGAAATTGGGAGCCCTCTCCCCAAGAAGAAGAATGGGAATAGGCGGGGTACATAGCTCGTAGAACCGATGACATCACACGCGTCGCGGAAAGCTAATGGATGCGGAGGATCGTGATGTGTGCATGTCTTTGTTGGAGGTCGATATCCAGTGGTGAACTTCTTCTGGCTGATGGATGGTGGGAAGGAGAGGTATGGGGTTGAAGCTCACCCTATAGTGGTGCAGCAGCGCCCTGTCGGTGGGCACGCCGGCGGAGCTGGCGCCGGCGGCGAGCTCCCACACGAAGTGGTTGCCGAGCTCGACGGCGTCGCGCGGCCGCAGCGCGTACTTGCTGCGGTTCTTCAGCGCGTGCGGCGTCGCCCACCGCCGGGTTTTCTTCGCTGTCACTAATGCTACTGACGCTTCTGGGTCATCCTGGAAATTGAGATTGCGAATAAACATCTATCGTGAAAGATCTTCTAAAGGAATCTAGGTTTAAGACGATACAAGAAAAAAATGAATTTTAGTTTCGGGGTGTGGCTGGCGTCGCGTGAGCTGCCGAAGGATATATCCCTCTCGCTTAGCTAGGACAGAACAGCTATGGAGTAGACTATAGTATAGTTATTTTTTGAAGGAACAATATTGTTTAATTCGTACAATTAAAATAATATGTCCCAGTGCACCTTTTAAAATAGATGAAATGGATGAAAATATTCAAATATATTTTTTTCGTTTTATATGGGATTTTTATGTCGAGTGTATTTGAAAAAAATAATTTAATTTCTATGTTGTTTTTATTGCTGAAGACAAAGTAAGTCAAAAGAAGACAAACGATACCTACAATATTTTTTTTTATTTATTTGTTTATTTATTTAGATAGAGAGAGATATGCTGATAGATACGTATAACAATACTTCGATCGTATAATAGCCTATAACCAGCGGACGATCCAGACGCGTCCAACGATATCTCATTAGTCAAATTATTATGATATAAAAATAGTTTGGACATTATACGGGAGCAGATGAACATACATACATATCGGTCAAAATCATAACCCTCCGCCCACCGTAGTCGGGTAAAAATGTACATACTCTGTGTCAGTGACTGACTGCCGGATATGAGTATCTTTTTCATGTTTCGTAGGCTAAGGAATACTTTGGTACTTAACTTCGATGCCGATCATGAAGTCATCAGCGGTGTCATAATATTTTTTTTTTACCATATTTAATTTATGTTTTAATTTAATTTTCAGTTTTTATTAATTTTATTGATTTAACCATGCATTTATTTTTTGTTTATCTTTTTATCTTTATTTTTTTATCTATCAAAATCACCCTTAGACTGGTTACCGCCACAGGTGACAAGAGGGCTGGCTCTTTCCTTGCTCAAAAAATTCGCTTGACAACAGGAACAGCTTGAATACAGGGAGGACATGCAGCCAGTATCCCACGCGGACGGTATTTGTTTAATTAGGGGTAGGTTTTTATTTTATTGTATTTTATTTTAATTTATGTTATATTATATTGTATTTTAATGATAAAACATGAAAAATTAAAAAAAATCACTAAAAAGCCTGAAATAATATTTCTATTACCTACCACCTCTGCCTACCCCTTCGGGAAAACTGGACGTGATGGTGTGTTATCGAGTATTTGGGGTCGGTGCCAATCTATCTTCTTACTTTTATAGTAGGTAGACTTGGCATACCAAGATTGGCACCGACTCCAAATACTCGATAACACACCATCACGTCCGGTTTTCCCGAAGGGGTAGGCAGAGGTGGTAGGTAATAGAAATATTATTTCAGGCTTTTTAGTGATACAGGTTTTTTTGAAGTTGGTTTGTTTTTTTTTATAAAAATAATTTAATTTCACGATTTTTAGTGGCGCCATACCAATGAACATTTTGGCATTTTGAACCATATGAAGTAAGCCCAACAAAAGGTAACTGCTGTAAATCTTTGAGAAATTCCCTCGACTGTCTATGGTCTCCATCATTAGACCTGTAATGGCACTTATAACCCATATGGGTGTAAAGTTCTCTCCAATACAAATTAATCAAGCCCAAACACCAGGTAATTGCTGTAAATCGTTGAGGAGTTCTCTCGGCTGTCTTTTGACTCCATCATCAGACCCTTAATGACAGTCACAACCCATCTAGGTGTAAAGTTCTCATCAATACTAATTAATCAAGCCCAAACACAAGGTAGCTTCTGTAAAATGTTGAGGAGTTCCCTTGACTGTCCCTCGTCTTCATCATCAGTCCCCTAATGACAGTCACAACCCATCTAGGTGTAAAGTTCTCATCAATACAAATTAATCAAGCCCAAACACAAGGTAGCTACTGTAAAACGTTGAGGAGTTCACTTGACTGTCCTTCGTCTTCATCATCAGACCCCTAATAACAGTCACAACCCATCTAGGTGTAAAGCTCTCATCAATACAAATTAATCAAGCCCAAACACCAGGTAATTGTTGTAAATCGTTGAGGAGTTCCCTCGACTGTCTTTCGGCTCCATCATCAGATCGACTCCAGACCTTCATAAAATAGTAGTGCTTTAAAATACTTAATGAAAAAAATTACAAACGCACTAGTCGCTCCTACGATTTTCGAAGGTTCCCCTCGATTTCTCTGGGATGCCATCATCAGATCCTGGTTTCCTTATCATGGTACCACCGCTGGAATATCTCCTTACCAACAAAAAAAGAATCATCAAAATCGGTTCATAAACAACGAAGTTATCCGCGAACACACATAAAAAAAAAAAATATACGGTCGAATTGAGAAACCTCCTCCTTTTTGAAGTCGGTTTAAAAATATTTTTTTTTTTTTTTTAAATTTAATTTTACTTTTATTTATTGTTTTATATTTATTGTGAAATTATTATAATTTTAATAATCAATATTGGACTATGTCTGAAACAAATACATTGAATTGAATAATTTAAATACAAAAATTATCACATTAACTCGTTAAATCACGGTTTACACCCGCTAGAACGAAAAAGATCCTAACATGGTAGGTAGGACCTGAGGGTTGGCCAGTTAATTACTTAAAATACACTATATTTATTTCAAGAAAACATTCATAAGATCTGAAGGCGTCGGACTCGCACATAAAGGGTTCCGTACCACCGTAGAATAAACACATCAAAAATATCAAGTTTGAGACTTGATATTTATTTTTAAATGTTATTATATTTTTAGTATTTGTTCTGCACCGGCAACAGAAATACACATTCAGTGAAAATTTCAACTCTCTACCTGTTACGGTTCGTGAGATACAGCCCGCGCTGACAGACGGACAGACAGACAGACGGACAGCGTAGGCCTAGTAATAGGGTCCCGTTAGCACCCTTTGGAACCCTAAAAAGTAGCCTATGTTCTCCGCCAAGACCCAGTCTATCTCCATACCAAAATTCATCAACATTGGTTCAGCGGTTTAGCCGTGAAAAGGTAACAGACAGAGTTACTTTCGTTTATAATATAATAGATTGAATAGGACGGACAAACATTTTCCTATCCATATCTGTAATGTTATTTTTTACGATAATTTATTACCCGACTACGGCGGAGGGTTATGATTTTGACCGGTATGTATGTATGTATGTATGTATGTATGTATGTATGTATGTATGTATGTATGTATGTATGTATGTATGTATGTATGTATGTATGTATGTATGTATGTATGTATGTATGTGCATCTGTTCCCACCTAACTTCCAAATGAAAAAGAAGATCAACCAATAATACACGGAGAATCTATTTACTCGTATTTATTGTATTTCAACCTTTCCTCAAGTAATTAACAATTTCCATCTTATTTTGATTAATCTCGTTGTACCATATTTTTTACTATTTTTTATAATCTTTTCATACAAGTCAAATTGCCATTCTTCAATAATAGTCCAAATGTTGCCAGTATTTCAAAACTAATGAGCAGATGTATATTTTTAAACCTATTTCATTTCATTGAATTAACCATTTTTAACAGTCGGCCATCCTGAAATGTGTCTGTCCCAGACACCTTCAGGGAGAGTATATTACTAATTAATTATCTAACCAATTAAAATACTGGCAAACACTTACACAATTCTTCAAGGTCTCATTAAGCACGTTTGCAATATATTTTTAACTTGTTTCAACAAAACTGTGATAGTATCAGAAAATCCGAACTGACATTACCTATGCATACATAATGATGTTCTGGTACTATCAACTTTGAAATAACAATCCAACAGCACAATGCATTAGCTTGAAAATAATCATAATAAACAAACCATTCGGCCATCCATCTCAATAAGAATGACCCCATTCTGTTTAACTAAATACAATAATAGATTACTTACAACAAACTATAACATCTTAGGCAATTAACAATGGGTAAGTAAAGTGTTGATGATCTTAAGAGCAACTTAATGATGTTTTACTCAGACTCATACAAAAGCAAACCTCATGTCACTACTCAAGTGAATCAATCACAAAATATTTTATATGCTTACTGATTTACAATTCCGACACATCCATAAGTACTCATCTTTAAGTAATTGCCATAAGGTAAAACAATTTTAACACAACAATTTAAATTACTATTTCCTTCGTTCGAAGTCATTATCATCATCTTCTGTTTGCCCACACAAGAAGCTGTGTTCCATCGCTTGCTCACACAAGGAGCTTCGGCCTCAAGCCAATAATACTGTATCCACTCCCAAGGACCTGTGATGTATATATGATTCAATATCGTCGCTCCTGGACTCATCCAATGACCAAGCCGCTCATCCACATCAACTTCTGTTTCATAGGTGTTCGGAGTTTAGTTCTCGACACAATGGGTTAGTTCCCATAATAGTGAGTTAAGTTCTCATAACAGTGGGTTAGTTCCCATAATAGTGAGTTAAGTTCTCATAACAGCGGGTTAAGTTCCCTTCATAGTTAGTTAAGTTCTCATAACAGTGGGTTAGTTCCCATAATAGTGAGTTAAGTTCTCATAACAGTGGGTTAGTTCCCATAATAGTGAGTTAAGTTCTCATAACAGTGGGTTAGTTCCCATAATAGTGAGTTAAGTTCTCATAACAGTGGGTTAGTTCCCATAATAGTGAGTTAAGTTCTCATAACAGTGGGTTAGTTCCCATAATAGTGAGTTAAGTTCTCATAACAACGGGTTAAGTTCCCTTAATAGTGAGTTAAGTTCTCATAACAGTGGGTTAGTTCCCATAATAGCGGGTTGAGTTCCCTTAATAGTGGGTTAAGTTCCCATAATAGTGAGTGGAGTTCTGAAATAAATGAATATCATTAGTATTATTATACTAGCGCGTTAAGTTCTCATAATAGTGAGTTAAGTTCTCATAATCACGCATCTTGCTCTTATGACGTTCAACATTGATCATTTCTCCCAGATTCAGGACATGCAGACAAGTTCATGCACCACCCAGATAGGAATCGCACTCGCGACCCGCGGCGCGACGGGTGGCATCCAAACCAACCACGCCAACTGACCCGTCAAATGCAGATAACCTTCTATACCTAACCTGTTGATACACAGTAATTACTATCGACGTATTCATTGGATCATCAAAACCGTCTTCCAAATGACGAACATTACCCCCGCCACACAGATCTATCTGCTGTGTAAGAATTGACCAATGGTACTCCTTTATTCAGACATTTGCCCCTGGAGTGGGCACTGTATAATTATACAATATTACCCACTACACTGCTTCGTCATCCACCGTGCTATAGCCGTAACGATAACTAAATCATGATGAGAATATTTGACAGGTACCGTATACAACACGCGACATTAAATACTCGGCGCGTGTGATCGGCCCAACCCAGTTGCAACCACGGATCACCCCGTATGAGCCTCGTACGCTCACCAAGGATTCTGCCCCGTCTCATTATGGAATTCCTCAAATACAGTCTTCTTCTTCCTCGTTCCCTCAATTCTGAGGATCTCGACTATTGCGGATGCCCTTCCAAATGATCCGGTCATATGCGCTGTGTACCGCCTTGTGTTCAAATACAGTACAACCCAAGTATTTTACCTTCCACTTACATGCCAAACTTTCTATTTAACTTGAACTTAATTCAAACGTCCTTAGCTTTATTAAATTTCTTATTTAATATTATTGTAGGTACTCTGTTTATGAGGAACAAATCCTTACTTTGAGATTAGAAATTAAGGTTTTATAGAGGGTCAGTTTACGCCCTGAATTAAATATAGTGAGAACAGGAGATTCGCCAAACTTTACGTGACTACTTACTTCAAACGTCTTCTTCCTGATCTCTAACCAAAACTATGGAATTTAAAGCTTTAACTCTATCAGTCACAGTTTAACGATTAAAGTAAAGTCCGTTACAGATCGTCCTTACAATCTTGAGAGCCCTCGAAATAGTCACACTTATTGCTCTTCATTCCTCTTTCATTACCCCCAGTACATTCGCGTTCGAAGTGAACTGGTCTAATTATTCTCAGCTAGCTAAGTACCAGAGTGTGATTATCTTTTTCTCATTTTTTAAAATAAAATCACGGATGTTTCAACTAAGATTCTACCTAAGAGACCCACTTGGACAAGTTGTCAAAAGTGATGTCTCACGTATGTTCCAACGTCAAGCCCAAGGTTTTAAAAGTGTTTGACCTCAGTAAATCACAAAACTGAGACTACATACCATACTGTCATGAAGAATACCTGTCCCGAAAGATCATGCATCTAATCACATCTAGGAGCGTTAAGTATGTTTTCTTTGGGATGTTTCGGTGCAACGTTGTAGCTTACCCACAGTAGGGTATCCCTATTTTCTTATTTGGCTCCATTTTATTTCTATTTTATATTCACGTCGACAAATTTATAAGGAGTCCAGCCAACCTACAATGACTTTACGAAGTTTTCCTAGGGACTCACTATCCATAAAATCAATGCAAGACAATCACAACTTTCTGTAAATTTGATGGTTAGATTTCTGGATATATCGCTAGATGGTAAGTGATTGACAATGCCTTTAATGTCGTTCCGAAATGCATAATCTGTAAGGCTGGTAAAGACCTAGTGCGTTGTCCTTCAATTGAATTAATGTTTCCGCTAATGACGCTCTAATTAATCCATCAAGAGAGAAAACGCGCTTAGTCGCAGATTTCCGTGGTAAGTTTATTAGTAGACATATCCGTTAGTGCAAGTTGACTGTTACAATGAATTCAACCTTTTATCTACGATAGCCGGTTCTACGGAGACTATGCCAGAAACTTAAACACGGTTCCTATTTCCGCATCCGCTACTACGTAATTATCGAGGCAGTGGTAAGGTACTGCCCAGTACTACTATAGCCCTCGCTATCAATGTAGATACTTTTATTTACTTATTTAAGTAAAGGAAACATATTATAGTATAGTATAGTTTGAATAATTTTGCACTAAAATCCTCAAAAATCGCAAATCCTACTATATCTTTTACTTGATAAATAAAACCGAACATTTATTCCTTTGCTTCCATTAACAGTCAGTATAGTATCTAAATACATTTTTCATACCAGAAATTTTAGTATCCATGTTGATAATAATAGTAACTAACATCACCTGTTGTTAATTCATATATAACGCGTGCATCCTAACATGTTGCAACTAACTTCCGAGAATCTCTAGGAAATTCTAATAACAGTAAGCTTTAAAATTTCGTACACTAAGCAACTTGGTGCAACTTGGTAGTATACGGTAATAATATCAGTAGTCACTAAGCTAGAGTATCCCAAATACCTAAACTTCCACTAGGTACTTCATCAAACCCCTCTAAGATGACTCGGCTCATCACTGGTTACCTATAAACCGTGCTATAACGGTAGGTACCTACCTACCTTGTTGTCACCGTTGTGTCTAGAATACCCACTTAAGTCTTCTACTTATACATTTAGATAATACCTTTTGTCAACGTTAAGAGACAGGCTCTTTTACAGTAGATCATCAGTTCGAATTCTTATAGGTACCTAGTTTTGTTCGAGATGTCCGACTGGCGACATTTTATACACTTGGGTTGGCCTTGAATAATTTGTATCTACTACACATTTTGACAATGTGAACAGCTTCTGAAAAATGATCACGAAAATCGTGTGCCCTTATAGGTACATCTGTTACAATAACTCTGTTCTTGATTTATTTGGTTATTCAACAATGTCTTGACTAATGCTGCAGAGCTTTACGCCCACGTTAGAATCAGTATAGGTATTTTACTTTCATTACATTGACAACTTCCGGAAATATTTTGAAATATACCTATTTAAGTTCCATAAAATTATCAATTCATTGCTGTCAATTAATTCGCGTATTACACGCAGAATAGTCTACGGCACCGATTAGCCGGATATGATACCTTCTAACACCAAGTTCTACTTGTGTTTAGCTCGACACTACCTACATGCAGCGAATGACTACATACCTAAGAAGGCATTTTTTAATGATGTTTGAAATTAATAATGAGCTGTATCGACGACACAGACATGCTTTCAAGATCATGTTCCGTAGTTACGGAGCCCATAGCACCATTCAGCAAAACAAACCAATCGAACAGTCGAACATGTCCATCTCTCTTGGTAATGTCTTTGTTCTACAGCTCGTTTACCTTTAAGTTCACGTTAATAAATCGATATTAATTTATCGTAATAGTAATAGTTCCAGAGGCTCATTTCTACGCGCTTTCTAGTCAATATTTCCGAACGTAGATACATTACATAGGTACCCGCTTGTCTTCATAATTTCGCTCAACAGAAATACGGATAATAGCTTATTCTGTCACTTAGACCACGTTACCCTAACTGAAGACAATCCGTCATACTACCATTAAGCGAAACCCGTGAGCTTAGGCAAAGCCTACAACGTCATCTGACGTTCGGTCCACCCATATACCTACATGCGCCGATTCGTCAACTTTAAATACCCAGTATTTTATAGCTGGCGACTTAGCTTACGGACTAAAATCACGATCGTACGACATCTTATTATTTCGGTAAATACTATTCCGTACATGGCCATCCGCTAGTTAGTAAAGAGAGGAAAATTAATACAAATAAGCTATTCTGTAATCATCATCACGTCGAATAATTATTGCTTAATTAAACACTTAATATCTCCAAATTGACAAATAGGTATAACACATGCTGCGCTTACAAAAATAAGGTACCTACCCAAGTGAGAGTCATTTGGTACCTAGATATATTATTCTAATTTCTTATACGAATATCTCGTGTAAATACCTAAATGCTACTTATATCACACTAATAGGCGCGATTGTACTAACCACAAAGCTAATACCAAGAAGAGATGTTCTTATTAGATTTCCCTGTGAAACAACGCTTGACAATTTGCGCGGGTGAAGGAGTGTAAGATACCGCCTACTTCTCTAATTTCTATCCACCAGTCAATAGTAAAACTAGTCGCTTCGTTCTATGTCGATGTTACTACGTAGTTTAACTTTTTCACACTAAATGTCACTAAATGAGTAAAGAGACGTACAAAGTTGCGCCATCTAGTGTCGAGTGGAATTATACTTGAGATACGAACGTTGGCAAAACGTGTGCACAGGACGAACCCCGACAGCGCACTGACACAAGCCACGCCTACTGTGATGACATCAGGCCTTGTTGAGTCATAGGGCCCGGTTGCTAAGACCAAGTCCTTTCTATGTCTTGTCCATGGCACTAACCATTTAGTATCAGTATATTTATTTGTAATTGGCATATTTTCAAAATCAATAAATAGAGGGATTTATTATGTCATACTTGCAGACACCTTGTCAATGCTTTGAATCATAATTTCTTATAAAAATCTCTTACTGTAGAAAATAATCAAGGTAAAATAAATGCACACTCATTTTAACCACTAACACTATCCATTTGATTTAATAACTAAGTAAGTATACTTTATTTGTTAATCTGCTTAATTTGTTAAACATCTCTGCTACATTCACTCATAGGTACATAACACACCCCTCACATAACAGACACAACAACTTTTACCACAACTCTTTGGCCTCATGATACAGGTTCACGCCTAGTTTGAGGACCACCAGAAACTTATTATTATGTGTCTTTTTTTATGGTAAATAAATTTTTATGTCTTTATGTCTTATGCAAACTGTCCACAAAACAATCAATAATAATGTGAATAACACAAATATGCATATACATCAACATTGTTATAAGTAGGTGTGTGCTCTCTGCTGTTCTCACAAATTAAGTAAAACTTCCTCCGTGTAAGTAGGTACTTAATTATAAGTAGTTAAATAAAATAATTGTGCAAAGATCTATTTGTCAAAATGTTATTAGTTATTAAAACCAATAACTATTATATAATTATAGCCATAAACCATAATCCTTTTAAAATTAAATGTATTGCTTATCTGTCCTAATTGTTATCAATGAGCAAAGTTGCTTGCTTGTGTGTAAGTACTGTGGAGTAAATCCAAAAGGCTGCCCCTACTACTCTTATAAATAAACTCCCCACTAACCAAGACCAACACAGTCCCCGAGTGACATTATACTATTCAACATTATTACGGGTGAAACCGTGGGACACAGCTAGTTAATCATAAATGTATATCATCCATGATAATTATAATAATTACCTTATAATATACTAGCAATCCTATCAACCATAATTATTGATTTATATTGCAAATCCGTCACAAACCGTTGCTGAGTACCGACTTGCCGGTAGTCTCACTCAACATGCTACTATTAACCTACTTTTATTTTAGCCCTTTTTTAGCCAGGATAACTGAATGTGTAGACAGTAGCTGTTGACAACCTCACCGGTCATCCTAATCTTTTGTCAGACATGACGGACATGACATGACAGACGATGTCAGACCCAGATTTCATTACTGCTCTCCGCAAGCACACTCCAACTATATACCACCAGGGCACCAGTAAAACACTGACCACAACGCAAAAGTCGGCGTACTACAACACAACCGACAGCAACAAACGCATGAATCTCACTTGCCACGACGGTATTATGAATATGGTCTGCTTACAACTATCTTCATAGGTACATAGCCCGTGAAAATCGTTGACATAATATAGGTAATTACTAAATGTAACCACAAGCAGTCTATGAAAACGAATTCGTAACAGTTTCCTGGTTCCCTGGTTGCATTCTCACAATGTTATGTTGACTTTTCAAGGAAATTTATTAGAACTCACCATTGATTGTTCATCAACACGCCGAATTTTCTTCAATATAATATTATCCTGTTAGATTACCTTGTTATGCTTCGTATCGACGTGTGATCCACATTATCACCGCTTATTTCATTCTCTCAACACGCCGAATTTTCATCAATCATAACAATAATTATTATAGTGTCAGGTTACCTCAGTACTTCATAGGCGTAGATCATATATCTCGCTTCTGATCTGAAAAAGAAGATCAACCAATAATACACGGAGAATCTATTTACTCGTATTTATTGTATTTCAACCTTTCCTCAAGTAATTAACAATTTCCATCTTATTTTGATTAATCTCGTTGTACCATATTTTTTACTATTTTTTATAATCTTTTCATACAAGTCAAATTGCCATACTTAAATAATAGTCCAAATGTTGCCAGTATTTCAAAACTAATGAGCAGATGTATATTTTTAAACCTATTTCATTTCATTGAATTAACCATTTTTAACACAAACGACTTGTCGTAATTTGACAAATGAGGTATCGTTAGAAGCGGCTTAATGGCGCGCTGGTTATAGGCTATGTGACGTCACATAAAATTGCATATGGCGCCCTCTAGAGGACATAATGTCACGAACTAAAAAAAAAACATTTTTTAATGAAACCGTGTGGGGTATCAAATGAAAGAACTTGATGAGCACATTTCAAAAATATATATATTGTTACCTATAACTCCAAAATAATTAAATAAAAAGTAAGTTTAAAAACTAAAACCCGACTACTGAAAAATCGCGCTCTAAAAAGTATGAAACAAGAAAATATTCTCATCTAGAGGATAGCCGTGGTCCGTGTTCATATTCCATTTGGCCCTAAAGGACCTACACGGACCACGGCTATCCTCTAGATGAGAATATTTTCTTGTTTCATACTTTTTAGAGCGCGATTTTTCAGTAGTCGGGTTTTAGTTTTTGATGTATGATATATTTATTACTTGCCCATCCATACCTACAACAAACGCAATAAAGCGACTCCATTGTTTTGACAAGCAATGTATTCCCACTGTCGGCCCAAGACCATGCTGCAAGTATATAACAGTAAGCGAAATAGGGAGTTTTTACAGAAATGACACGAATAACTATGAAATGACAAGAGATGACACAAAATGACAAGAGATGAAAAGAAATTACACAAGACAAGGAAAAGCAAACGAAAATCACGCTGCAGTGCAGGTCATAGGTTCGATTCCTGCCCAGGACATGCAGTTGTGTGCATGAACATGTCCGCATGTCCCGAGTCTAGGTGTAATTAAGTGTATATTTCGTTTGTATTTACAAACAAAAAGAAGTATATGTAGTAATATCAGTTATCTGGTTTCCATAGTACAAGCTCTGCTTAGTTTGGGATCAGGTAGTCATGTGTAAAAGAATTTCCAAGGATATTTATTTATTTATCATAGGCGTCGGCGGACTGTAAATACTGTACTGTACCTGTAATGTGGCACGACCGTAATATTTTTTCGTAATATTTTTTAAAAAATCCTTCACAGGTCCGACGTCGAACAAGTCCGAGCGGACACTGACAATACAAAGTTAGAGAGAGACATGGTTAGTTCAAGTACTTAAAATGTGAGATGGCGATATTGTGCGCGCGCTCGGAAATAAACAACGTAAGCGCCAAACCACATTTTCTTGAATTAAAAAAAAACTACTTCATGAATTAAAATATGGTTGAAGGGTAGTTTAGATTAGAGATGGGTTGGACTAGGTAAATTTGGGACTAGGTGCACCTATTCCTAGTATTTACAAATACGTGATCCAAACACCTGTTCCACCTAGTCCACCTAGTCCCGCCTAGTCCACCTAGTCTGCAGTACTTATCGGCTATTGTTCGCGTACTCAGTCCTTAGATCCATATAGGACTCGATACATGAGATCAAATGGGGACAAAAATTGACTTTTGCTCACTTCAGTTAGATGTCGCCTACTGCTTACTAATGATGATGACTTGATGATGATGACGATGATGATGATGAAGAAGACGACGACGACGACGACGACGATGATGATGATGATGATGCGATGATGATGATGATGATGATGATGACGATGATGATGCGATGATGATGATGATGATGACGATGATGACGATGATGATGATAACGATGATGATGATGATGATGATGATGATTATGATGATGATGACGATGACGATGATGATGATGACGACGATGATGATGATGATGATGATGATGATGATGATGATGCTGACGATGATGATGATGACGATGATGATGATAACGATGATGATGATGACGATGATGATGATGATGATAATGATGACAACTTCCTTTTAGAGCCATTTTTGTTATAAAGACAAAAATAGGTTATCTCAACAATTTAACACAAAAATATAATAATAATACAACTTGGACTAGCAGACTAGTTACCTACCATATACTATGTAGACTAAGCAGTTTGTAATACTCATAATAATACGCGATATCCGCACGCGATCGCGAGAGCATCACGTCCGCTGGGACGTGTTGGAGTGAAATACTAGGTGGACTAAGTACTCTCTAAATTGGAATAGGTGCTGCCTAGTCTCGTAAAATACCTGTTCTTCGCACCTGTTCTAGTAAATACGACTCATCTCTAGTTTAGATATCATTATTTGCTATGTTTTAGAAATAATTTCGTGATCTAAATCGTAAAAACATCGTGGTAGCAAGGAAAATTGTAAATAATTAGAGCTCATTTCATAATTTTTTTTTATCGAGAAAATTTCGTCAAATCGTGATTTGGATTTAAAGATACTCAAGATAATATAGTCAAAAATCATACATCTAAATATAAGATTCCTAGTCCACATACTTACTTAAAGAAAAAGTAGAATAGAAAATCAACCAAATTTCGAACCCTCGTCTTAATGAACTAATTACATATTACACCGTTATGGGTTTCAATATTTGACTGTAAATTTGTGGTTAACAATTCGAGGTATTCATACTTAGGTGTCATAATTGTATAGCTATGAAAAAAATTAAAGCGGCAGTCAGCACTACAATTTTACTTTTTAAAAACAGCTATATGTCACAGCTCATTACAACGCCCCGGCAACCGACCAAGCACCGCCTCGCCTTGTGCGGCAAGTATTCTTTATATGAAATTCTATGGATATACGCTCTCTACATCAACTCCGTAGCCTCACCGGATCGCCTCGCTCGCAAGCTGTCCACGCGATGACCACTCATTGACCACGCGAGTTCCACCCGTGGACCACCTGTCGACAACGAGCGGACGCCGAGCGACGAGGTGGTGCTGGTCCGGTACCAGGTGGATGTAATGACCTTAAGAATTAAAGACCTCCTTACCTCCCACCGAAGATAAAAGAATGCGTTCCTAAACAGGAATGCGGAGGGCGCCTTTGAGGGCGGGTCGTAGGAGGCCCTTAGCGCAGTGAGTAGCGCCGGCAGCGTGCGCTCGCGCCGCGGCAGCACCGCCTCGTCCACGTCCAGCACCAGCAGCCAGCCCGCGCCGCGCATCGACCGGTACAGACAGTCGTTGAACGCCGCGAACTGGCCCTCCGTCCTGGACATACAAACCTTAGGTTTAAGAGCAGCCTAGAATCCACATTTTTAAAAGGTGCAAATGTAAATTTCCTGTCCTCTTACTAACATTTTTGCCGCCCCCATCGCTCGCGCCTCGAGGAGCAAATCGGCTTCGCTTCAACTTGTGTCAGAAGCTGACAACACTTCAATAACCATTTTAATAAAAAAATATCAATCACGACTAAACAGTTTGTAGCAGCGGAAAAATACAGGTTAATCTTGAACATAATATGTCTAAGAACACTGTATTATCCAAAACACGTTTATTTTTAAACCGACTTCAAAAAAGGAGGAGGTTTCTCAATTCGACCGTATATTTTTCTCGATTCAAAATAATGGTCAACTAACCTTTAAAATTTGCTTCCAATAAAAATGTCTGCTTTAGTTATCAACAACGCATATTAGTAAAATTAATAATAATAACGTATCATAATGTATCAATACAGAACTTGGTTATTTTTTATTTTCGATTACTCAACGTATTTTTATATATTAACTGTTTATCGTTTTGTAATCGTTAATTTACGCGCGTCGTGTCATCGACTGTATAATTATTATCTATGCAGTCTGACAGTGATAGGATAGTAGCAGCCTCATAATGGATAACATTCTTATTGACGGATGGCCTTCATACGGAGGCTGTAACTAAAACGCTGCGCGACAGACTGTGGACATTCCTAATTGAATAGTAAGTAGTCACTAATTTGCAAAGTGTCAGAGAATAGGACACATGTTCGTAGAGAATGACGGTCACGAGCCGGACGACTCAATATGGAACGCTCCGTAGCCATCGCAGGAAGTCAGAAGTACTCGAGAAGGCCTAGACCTATCTTGGTAATTCTTATCTCTATATTTAGCAGTAGACGTCTTCCGGCTACTCATAATGATATGACCATCACTCACCTTCTTCTTATCGTACGGTTAGTGGCCAAGGTACCAGAGTTGTTCGAGCCGCTCGAATGGCCAGGGCCCTAAGTCGCTTAGCCATTATGACGCCACTGTGGTGTTTTTCTATAGCCATCGACCCTCTTATTGGTCGGTTGATTCTGACCGACCAATCAGCCGGTCGGCTGACCAATCAGAGGGTTGATCACTACAGCAGCTCAATGGCAATGGCTAAGCGACTTAGGACCCTGTACCGAATTTTTGCTGGAGACGCTCAGTTCGAAATGCCACTAAATGGCCACCCATCACTGCTGACCTTGCCAATCCTTAGTTAACCCACCTGATTTCCACCTTCGACACGATCGGCAGTTTCCACGATAGCAGTGTGACGAGGCCCTGCTTCTGGTAGGAGTCGAGTAGGCACGCGACTGGCGCGCTGAGAGACTCATTGTACATGTAGAAGTGGGTCGCGCCGAGTAGCCGGTTCAGCTCGAACCACTCCAGTAGCCATTCTTCGCGCGCGTATGAGTAGTGGAACGGCTTGACGCATATGTGCAATGTCTCCTGGAATTAAATATATTAGTTTTTATTCGGTTCTTACACGTACTTAATCTAAATTTATTGCCATCCTTTCACGATCGCAATGCCTGAGCGAGGCAGCAATATTTTTAGCTGTGTCAGATTTTTTGTCGTCATGTGTAGGTAACAGAATTAGCACCAATGGACGAAATTAGTACCAGTCTACACAAGACGAGCGGCACGGTTAAGCAGTCAGTTTTGACTGATGGCTCGGGCGAGGCGGATCAGGGCTCGTATACGCACCGATTGTCTTTTTACTATAGTCCGACCGCAATCGCTGTGCCGCGCCTTAGGTATGCGCGAGGAGGTGGGGGAGTGGGAAGGCGAGAGCGATGACGGGTGGGGGAGTGGGACAGCGAGAGCGATGAGCCCCCCGTCTCGCCGCTCGCGTACCTAAGGCGCGGCACAGCGGTTGCGGTCAGACTTTAACTATAGTTACACTGGAAACACAGAATTTGAGATCTGTTAAGTATACCATACCATTTTTTTTGAAAGACCGTAATATGAATACGCAAGCAAGGTGAATTGACATTTGCATGTCCACCCACGTAAAGATAAATTTGCGTTATCAAACTAGCCACGGAAAATTAGTACCTACCTAGTCATGAAACAGGTCTAACGCAACATTGTGCTATCTGATTAAATCATTGTGCTTGACGCGCTGGACGCTTCTATAACAAAACCTTGGTCCATATTCTTGAGTCAACGTGGCTATTGGTTGGACCGCCAAGTAATTAACGCATCGTACCTTGAAACGGATGTACCTATTTGGTATGGATTCCTAGTTACCTCAATGCCGCTCATGGGCTCTGTGTCCAACACCGTGAGTAGATTGGTCGGGGGTCGGTTCGGCGAACTGCTGGCCAACACTGATACCGACGCACCCACTGTGTCTTGCGGCTTCACGCCTGAGTCACGCAGCAGGCATAGCACGTACGTCGCACTGTATTTCAGGTTCCAATTCTCGCGGATCGCCTGAAAATAGAGTTGAAACAATTGAATGTGAGAACATCCTGTTATTATGGGAAGCAAGATTAGGTAATTGCGCCAAAGTATTGTCAATGTATAAGTTGGATATACAGATTTAGCTTTGTAGTACGTGTCACTGTATACAGAGTGGTGACGACATAGTGACAATAAATTAAAACACGATCCCTGCTAGTCAATCACAACACATTAAAATGATTAAATTAGGTATACATCAAAGTCCAAAATTTAAAATTTCCAAACTAATTAAATGCGGAAATAGTCCAAACGAAACACAACACCCTTTATAAACGTCTACCGACCTCATAGACTGACCTGTAAGTACAAGCGTGGCAACATCGCTTCGGTGTCGGTGTTTTAAGCGGTATCATTGTAGCCGAAAAGTTAAAATTGTCAAAATAAAACAGCAATCCCGTGGCAATACCTTTTTGAATATAATTTAATAATAAGTTATGTGAGAACTGCTAATGTGATACCTAGTATGTGGTTTCAATTATTGTCATGATGTTGTCACCACCCTGTATGTATACATATAGGTAGTAGGTAGGTACATAGGTAAAACAGTTTAGATTTGTATCGATATTTACTCGTGAACGATTGATTAGGGACGAACAACATGTAATTTATCAGGATTCGTAGAACGATGAACATTTCGAAACCCATACCCGTTGTATCTCTAAATTGTATCTTGGCAATCAACATTAATACCATCAATTGAAAACGTCCGAAATTAAATAATTTCTGTTAGAAAATTCTTATTGAGAAATTATTAATTATCCTGGATGCCGCAATTTATGTAATAGCGACAATAGCGACAATCATGGCAGTTAGGCTTCGCACAATTTATTTGACCTACTTTTGCGACGCCGCGTCGTCTCAAGTTCAAAGTAGGTACCTAATTCGTAGGTATGGCGACGTACATCTAACATCGTAACTGATTGCTCAAGCGAGACTGCTCGAAACTTGTGGACGCACCTATTAGCGGGTCACATTACGCCTTCTACTTTCAAAGTATAATCTCCGGAGTTCTCTCTAAGCCCGAATCTTTTCAACCTTTAAAGTTTGTGTTTGACAGTTACCTTGACTCTGGCTTTAAGTATTAATGTCCGGTTATCCGGCAGCCACAGCTTGCACACAACCGGGTCTGCACCGCGGGTCTTAGTAGCAGCAATCACGCGCACCGCCGCCACTGTACGATGCTCCACAAAAGCAGAGTAAACGTAGAACCTAAACCTGAAAAGACAATGAAACACGCATTAATAAAAGCCTACAATCTTGACCTGAGTCATAATTAAATTCGATTTAAAAAAAAAATAAGGAGACTTGCAAATTGGTACGGTCGGTCACCTGCACGTTTATGGTTACATTATCCAAATAAACTAGGCTCTCTTTTTTATTGACACCCGTAATTAAGAGAGTCCACCTTACGTTGGAAATGTTACACTGTACATTGTTTATTTATTAACACTGTCCCACTGTTTCCCCCAGAATGCGCCAAACCTCTTTGTCCCCTGCTATGTCCTGCCGAACGCCGACTAAGGCAATCGAAATCGACACCCAGGGTTATCACGACATTTTAATGAAGTGACCACCGTTGTCATAGGTTCCATTTATTAATTTATAAATTCGAATTGGTATTTTACATCTCCTCTGAAATAGTATAAAAAATGAAAATATGTCTATATGGGTCAGACAGAATCTTTGACGAATCGTAATGTAATAAACATCGTTCAATACAATGACGTTTTATATTAAGACCTGATATACATGAACATTATAGTTCTCTAAAAATAACTCATTAAACTATACCTACATATCAGACAAGCTTTATACGCCAGACCTGTTGTTAGAAGGAGATGAATATGCATTGTAGCTTTATTAGATACATCAATCAATGCCGCGCGCACACGTGAAGCCGTTTAGCCGCGACACTGAATGCCGAGTTAGTGGATATCGGGTAGTTACCTTGCATGCTTGTTGCCAAAATCGCGCGGTAAGTCCCATCTAAATGTTTAATACATCTTTGGTTCAATATCATTATGACACTACTAATGCCGAGTACATCTGACGAGCCGTTTTCTGTTGTCTATCACCCCTACAAGCTACAGTGTTGTGTGTGACTAACAGTTAGTGCTCGCAGTGAATATCCGGCCGGAAGGGATCGCTAGTTGTGTTTGCAATTAACAATGGAAGAGGGGAGCGTCGTACATTCACGTGTCTATTTTATCCTAACTATGAGTTACCGTGGTATTGTAATCGATTTATAATGAGAAACTGTCTTCAGTACCTCCTGATAGAGGCATAAACATCAAGTATTTTCGATTTCGATAAGTAAAAAAAAATCCCGTTCGCAAAACGTCCCGTATATAAAAGGTCTCAGTTTGTGCGGCTACGTCAAAATCTTTTGATGGCAATGCCCCTATTTTTAAGTCATCTCCTATTATAACAATTGAATTGTGCTGTATCCTTCACTAAATATACACAGAAACCTATATCCGCACTCTACTTGTGTTGAGGCATATGTCGCGCAGTGAAGTTGACAAGGCCTTCCTACGGGAATATTGTATATATAACGGTCGGTAGGGATCTCATGGTTCTGTTTGAGTGAAGCTTGCTAGGGTAATCTCTGCGTATAGCGGAAATATCACTATAAATTATGCTGTCACGAGATCACGTCGTAATTGCGATGTGCTGTCAACGATTGAGCAATGAATATCATGATTCATCCAGTTTACGGTTCTTGAAAATTACTTTTATGACCTTTTTCACTGGTTTTATACGTTAATCAGAAGTATGAGCATCGGGATGAAGCTTACATCAACCATATTTTGGATGTATCTGTGCCAAAAGGCCTTAAAACGCTTATCCATTTCTTAGGCAGAATTAAAAATAGTTAATTAAAGGGCGAATAATAAAGTTCTTATATTAGATTTTCGTTTACAAAATCTAATTCAAATCGTTGCCCCAGTTGTTAGTAAAGATTACCATCAGTAGCAAATATTTTTAATTATCCTCATCAAATTCAAATCTGATACGGACGGAATAGCAAATTCGAGATCCGACACAAAGGCTCCAACTGACTGCCGCGGAAAATGTTCAATTCCAATTTCCAAAATTAATTAATGAAAATGTACTTCGCGCAAATAAATAAATATTAACCGCCAAATTTACAGAGATTTTAGCTAGTTTACAACGGTTTTACAAAGCATTTCTTAGAACAAAATTATTTTTATAAAAAATAAAAACCGACTTCAAAAAAACCTGGAGCACTAAAAAGCCTGAAATAATATTTCTATTACCACCACTGCCTGACCCTTCGGGAAAATCAGGCGTGATGGTGTGTTATCGAGTATTTGGAGTCGGTGTCAATCTTAGTATGCCAAATCTACCTACTATACAAGTAAGAAGATATTATTTCAGGCTTTTTAGTCCATCCATCTATCCCCCTTTTTTTGAAGTCGTTTAAAAAGTGATTTGTAATGCCAGTGTAGGTACATCATTACTTTTTATAAATTTGGGGGTAAGTTTCTCTGACAAAGAAACAACGGATTTCCGCAGCAGCAAGTTGGACCTTTGCATTTTTTTAGGAAGTGTACCTATTTCATAATCGAATAAAGTTTCTTTTTCTTCTGCAAAGACTACTGTGAACAATTGGAGCGATGTAGTCAGTGCAAAAGTGAATTAACTTTGTTTTACTTCAGCAAAAAGAGCTCTGTGAATAGTTCGCGCGAATTTTCCGGACGTATTGGTTCAAGCTTTTATCGTGGAGCGCGATCGCGGGCTAATAATAAACAATGCCTATCCAAATGCAAATATTTGTCAACGACCCCCCACCCCCCCCCCCCCATTGATGGGAAATTCGCGGCATTCACCGTTCCAATTGTTTATTTAATAATAGTGACAGCGAGCCGTAGGTACTTGGACCAATCGATCTGTCTGTCGTTATGCTGGGCAGACACGTTTATTATTAGATCGGAGTATATCGATGTTCACTACTGCATATTAAGAGGATTAGGGATTTACGAGTTATTGCTATAGGTATCTGGTCTGCGTACATTTAACGTCGTTATATAAGCTGAATATAGGCTATGGTATAATCTATGCAGGAATGCTTCAGTAGTGGGGTCCAGAACACACGCATGCCGCGCGAGGCTGCTCACCCATATGCGGCGCCGGGCACGCCACGCAGCCTCAGTCGCATGCAGCGCAAGTCAAAGGGCGAGCCAACCTACACTAGACAGAGAAGGGTATAGCCGAGCAATCAGTTACATTATTGTTCTGTATCATGCCTATAGGCCAAATGACAGCACTCGGGAGATGCAGGGCCAGCAATTGCCTAGCGCGCGCCATCTCAAACATAGCGAGGCAAAGCTGCCTCGCACGGCATGCGTGGGTTGTGGACACGCCTAGTGAACAATATGTATTATTGGGTAGAATACTCGTAAAGAAGTTCTGATTGTTCTAAAGTCAAACCTATATATAGCTTGTGCTTGTACCTTATTTATTGCCTACGGAATAAATAAATCTTCATGCCGTACGATCACAAGAATACAAAATAACTCTGATACAATAACAAAAATGTACATTTTAGATGTACAGGATCGTTACGATTCTCAATTCTATTTGCGTAAAATCAATGTCGATGAGGCAAAGTGGAGGGATTTAGCTCGTAAATAAATCCTAGCTTAAAAAGGTTTAAGTCAATAATAAATTAAATGGGCGTAAGTAGAGCCTCGTTAGTTGATGTCGAATTTTACTGCAATACGAAAGAGCTATAATTATAGTACCCTTAGGAAATTGTGATACTACCCCGTCTGGCATTTAGAAAAATCTGGTATTATATGCCTTAAATTGAATCACGAAATGCAGCCTAAATTACGATAATATTCCCACGATTTCCTAGTCGTCACATTCATGGGTATACCGAGACGGGGTAGGGGGGTGCAGCTGGCCCCCTGGATCTGGACTGCCGCTTTTACATTCAGAACTCATATTCATTTACTCTTAGGTACCTTGTCCTTTCATCATCATCATCATCATCTCAGCTGAAAGTCGTCCACTGCTGGACATAGGCCTCCCCCAATGTTCGCTACAATGACCGGTCTTGCGCTGCCCGCATCCAGCGTATACCCGCGACCTTCACCAGGTCGTCGGTCCACCTTGTGGGAGACCTACCCACCCCTTGTCCTTTACCAACTGCTAATTCAACATTAGCCCTCTTAGGTCAAAAGCTCTGATTAGCCCCGTGCCTTCCTTAGACGCCCGCGGGCATATTACTAGTCTGAACGTGTCGTCGATCAATCTTACAGGAAGCTTTCGCAATTACACGATCCGCGCGCTCAGGATATGAAGGCGCGAACGCCTACAAACGGAACGATACAACTCAGGAAATGGAAAAAGTTTCGTTTTCATGGAGGAAAAATGAAAGCAAATTCTTCATGCAGAGAATCTGACTAGGTAAGTAGGTACTGTCTAAGCACATAAGGCACCAAATTTATAGAACGTTATAATCGGTTTACAATGGCATTACAATGCACTTTCGTTCTAATTTAAACAATAATTTGTAAAGGCAATTAAAATCTCTATAATATACCTATGCAACAAGGAACATCTCATGAGAGGCTATAAAAGATAGGAGTTAGGTACCTTTTTGTAGTAAGACAAATGGCTATCGTTTCATAAATGGGTCCGGGTCCCATCTGTGACATTAATTTTGAAACTTAGTATACAATTAGCAATCAAATTGGTGCGTATGCCTCGCATGCCTTGCCCGAGCACTCATGTTATGACATTATGTCTATGTGTTCCGACGTCAAAACTGAGTGCTCGAGCGCGGCATGCGCTTGATGTATGTACATAGTCAACAACAATACAATGTGATGCATGAGCTATTAGCAGAAACAATATTAACGTACCTAGAGAATGAAGACTTCATACTATGATGCTAGTTTCTCGGAACTAGTAAGTTAATAGGTAAGTATACTTTGTACGATTCCCAGAAACTTGTCAATTCACTCTATGAGCGAAGCGCGTTCAATACAATTCGCCGTTAATTGATTAGTCCGCATACGTTATCACAGACAATTACCCACTCTACGTGTGGAGTGAACATGACCTAGGTACCTGTAGTTCCACACCTGTGTATGTTTGGTTTGTTTATTATGTTCTGCGTGATCAGTCGATATGTGTCAATGGTTTTATTTACGAACACGTGGCGGAATGTGTTGCACAACAGTGAATAATTGGAATGATATTTTAATAAAAACAGGTATATATATAATTATGTGAGTGGACTTAAATATCGTAGTGATGCCTTAATAAATATTCATGGACCTATACAACTGAAAGGATGGCAAACTGTTGCACAAAAAGCGAGCCAAGTGAGAGGCTCTTGGTGGGAGTGTGTCCCTTTCAACTAGAGTGTGGGACGATAGGGACGGAGACGGTAGTATTCAGGTATGGCTACTAAGTTTCAGAGAGAGACACCACCAGAGATAATATCTCCCTTTCTTGTCTATTAAAGTGATAAAGTATAAGAAACCTTAACGCTGTTTAATAAATTACTAAATATGGTACTAAAGTACTAAATATATTGACCAAAAAAATCAAGTGCGCGATCCAATTACGTATAGATAGATATCCATGTGATCCATAGTAGCTACTAATCCCTAGTGTGTACTGTAAATTGCTTTCAGACAGACTGCATACATTAAATTTATGAAAGAGCGCACTCTACGACCGAATTATACCTGTGAGGCCTTCTGAAAATATCTTCGTGTAAAAATAATTTTCCAACGGTCGCAAAAAGTGTACGGAGAACTATGCAGTCTACAATACGGAAGCTCTACCATCTCTACCATGAGTTATATGTTTGTTAGATGTCGCTACTAGCTAGCGTCTACAAAATATTAGTATGGATTCTAGTTCCCCGGATGGTCGATTCTCGGTGAAGTAGGTAAAATGTACTATACAATTACTTCACATAGACTCTACCGACTATCGAACTCAAAACACGCGTAAAAGAGTAGAGCTGTTGTATTCCGAAACATTCTAAAGGTTACTTTTGGACACTAAGTTATGATGGACTTACAATGGCATTACAAATCACTTTTATTCCTAAAAATGCTTTTTAAAACCACTGTAAACTGGCTAAAAACTCTATAAATTTGGGAGTAGTTTAGAACATAAAGCAAAATATATCAGTATTTGATTTACAGTATACTTACGATGAAAATAAGTTTGAAAATGAAATCAGAAACGACAATTTATATTCCCCTAAATTTCTTTATAGCCGCTCCAATGATATTCAACGAGAAATTTATGAAAATTTCGAGATGAAGCGACGATTTTTTTCCAAACTTTGACAGTAGCCCTTCTAGTTTTGGCCGTTATCCTTTACATAAGCATATTGACGGTCAAAGCGAAATGTGGAATAATTGATGTTTTTACCTAACTGTGACGAACGAGGACGGTAGGTACCTACTAATGCGTTAGTCTATGCATGTAATTTTCTTTGAATTTATATTACGATAACGGCAGCATACAGTTTTTTTAATTAAACGAATAAGTATAATGAATAAGTATAAGTATAATGATTCAGAAGTTGACGGAACTCTCCATGGAACAATAATGTGCTGCGGTATGTATTCTCTTCCCATGATGTTCCAAGACTTCGTTACTATCAGTGTTGTCATTCGCTGTGTCCACACGACTCGAGCAGAGCAGCGCTAGAGCACTCATGGTATGACGTTATATCTATGCGTTCCGATGTCAAAACTGAGTGCTCGGGTTAGCACGCGCCTTATGTAGACGCATCTAATGTATATGTATGTATAGGCATATACGTAGGTACTAATTTAATGGTATGCCACGAAACAATTAATGAACATCCTCATTAAACCGTGAATTGGTACCGGTATCTAACAAATAAAACCCGCTCCCATTCGACCCGCATGTTTACTCGTTCTAACATTGTTCAACAACAATAGATAAAACAAACTATTTCAAACCAAACACAGTTAATGAGAAACCGCTAACAAAACAAAAATGCGGGAAGTAGGTACCTATTTTTGAATTCGTTCAGAATCATACGTGATACATCAACATGTGGATATCAGAGAGAAATAAGGAGCACGCTAAACAAATAAAAAAACTCAACACTGTTGATGTAAACCATACCTCAACTGATTTTCTAAATAGTATAAAACAGAGTCGCTATCTGTGTCTATTTGTTTGTTGGTCTAGTCTTTCTAAACTTTGCAACAGCTTTTGATGCGGTTTAGAATATTTAGGAAATTTCTTTCAGAAGTATATATGCATGTGGAATTAACTAATAGAGAAAAGTCGTGCAAAGCCGCAGCGGGTCGCTACTACAGTGAGCTCTCTTAATTACGGGTGTCATTACGGGTGAATAATAAGGAAAGGTCAGCTTATGTAGGAAATGTTACCATAGAGGAGCAGGCGACGGTACATTATAAATACTGACGAAGCGTAAATGTAAAAATATTACTTAATATTGAGTAAATATAAAAGCGGAAATTCGTGCGTATTATAAATTGCACATAAGAAGCGAATATCAACCAACCAGCATCAAAACATGCACACCATTACTGACATGCGATCCACGCCATAAGAGTACATATAAATGACATTGGACCGTTAATATAGTTCACTGATATATCTAAAAAAAACTACCTATACTTAGTTAGGTAGTATAATCCTCTGAAAACGGAGGTAAAAGTTTGTCGTCAAATATTCATTCATTTGGAAAAAGTGCAGCACGTAACAATTACAGTCAACGCCAAAAGTATCTCAATATTAATATTTCACATTTTTTTTTCATCTGGTGCTAAACATATGTATTCTTTACTCACTCGAATAAAGGAACGATCCAATGTGTTAACATTATAAGAGACAAAACACGAATGCCTCGACAAAAAGTGGTCTAAAGAAATCAAGTAGCGCTTCGAGATGATAGAAAATTTTAAACAATTTTCTTTGCTTTGAATTCTTGCCGTATCCGTGGGACCATTTTGTCCAGGGAACATGTTTTTGTAGTCCCCCGACTAATGTTCACAACCACAGCAGAATATATAGCCCAATTAGCACCATAAACATGTACTTAGAAGACACGAATGAAGTAATTTATTTTCATGAATTTGAGAGATGTTGTCTGGTTTTGCGGTTTGTAGACAGACATCTAAAAACAGGGCTTGGGCTATTAGAGTATAGACTTTGAATATAACAATATAACAGTGCCAGATGTAACTTCATAACAAAAGGCTTTAATTAATAACGTATGTTGTTAACATAACCTTTCAATGTTGTCCCAACAAGATGTAGAGTTTATAGAAATTTGAGTTTTCTAATAATATAAAATAAGTACTTCTGGTCCAGCGTGGTGGGTTATGTCCTGAATCCCCCTCGCATTGAGGGGAGACCATTGCCCAGGAGTGGGACGTTAAAAGGACTAATATAATTATTATAATTACTTACAATATTAGCACAACATTACGCTTGTACCATTGGGGTTCAAACTACATACTTACCTAGATTAAAGGCGCCAGAAAACATCTTCCTTTACTATTATAAATAATCGTTTCGTCAGAAAAGCCGTGCGAAGCCGGGGCAGGCACTAGTCTCTCTATAAAATCCATTCTTTTAAATTGCTTCAGCAAATGAAGATTAAAATTGCTTGATACTGAAGTGCGGCCTCATCTGCCCTACTTCCTTTAATTGCTTTTTATAAGTTAAGCGTGGAGATACACCAGCTGATTCAATTGAAAAACGGATTTAAGTCCTTCCTGGTGTACGGTGAAGATTATTCGTTTAAAGTGCCTATTCTCGCATTAAACAAGATCTATTATCGAAAGATGATTACATCATGTATTCATATGACCTTGGTTATTTATTCTGGTTGTAGGTGTTTGCTCTTAATACTCTTCACTTGATTTTTTCTATTAGGTGTATTTAAAATTATCTATTTTTGTCATAAGTCTTTAAGCCTTCTTCAAAAATATAAAAACAAATATAATAATATTAGGTTGTATTTTTCAACGGTGCGTGAGTGGCCAAATTTGAAACTATAGAGAATAACGAAAAATTACTAAACGAACTGCGAAGCCAACCAAAACTGTATCATTAAATTATTGAAAAAAATAATTTGTATTATTATGGTCAAATTCTAGGAAGTATTGTCATAATAACGTATGTCAAACGGCAATCTAAAGGGGAGGAAAAAATATTCAACGCTTCGAATAAGTAGAAGGTATATAAAGTGTATGATATGTATAGTTATTTCATGAGGCCGTTTGCTTGACTAGGCCTGGCATTTTAGAATATTTGATGGCTTGCACTTGCGGGCGTCCTAAATTAGCTGACAACACGGTGCAACTGGCAGTTCCAAATGAGTCGAGCCGTCGCGTCGTGCTCAACACATAATGAACGTTCCGCAGTGTTTCTACATCCAACATTGAAAACCAGGACAGGTAACAAAATTAGATTTATATTCAGTTTCGAGTAGTATTTTGCTCTAGATACGATACGACATAATTATATACCTGATAATTTAGGCGTGTCAGGGACTTTTATAAACTTACTAGGTACACAAATTAGTATACGCAAAGAATGCGCGGAAGCATGCGTCTCTATTACTGGCATACAAATATCTTTTAATTTTCTGAAGTGACACTATCTGATAAAATGAATGATTGTGCTACCAGCATTTTGCTATCAAAAATAGAGACTTCTGGAGGCAGGCCCCCTGCAAATTTCGAAGCATAAAATGTCCTAGAGTAATTAGCTTTAGATTAATGATTGGTCTAGCGCGCGGAGACCAATCATCAATCAAAGAATATTACTTTATTTATTAATGTTTATCAAAAGAATACTAATTCAACTCGCAGGTATTATCAGACCGAGACAAAGGTTGAATCTCTAGTTGCTCCCAAACGAAAGTTTGGCGACCGTAGGCAACCCTAGGGTAGGTACCTATATGCCGAGACAAGTGCTAGACAGAGAGGCTCTGACAATTGGAATGTCTCGAAAAACTGGGGCACGTGGGAACACTAGACCCGCCCCTCATTTCGTCCACGCGTATAATTTATGTGTATTGTCATTTATGCTGGAATTACGCATGCCAGAGCTTCATGACCTGTCAATTAAAAAAAACTACACCGTCTATAATGGAGACAGAAATTGGAATATCAATTATACTAAAAAAATAGACTAAAGGTTTTTCCTAAGAAATAAAAAGGCCACTTTGAGTAACTAACCACTACGTTATTTTAACGGCTAGCTAAAATAAGAGTTGTATTCAAACACCGGCATTTATAGGTTATAGCAGATTATTAGACAGTTAACCCTATAATGTATGTGTCTCTACTGGATTATTGACTGGGTAAATAGGATAGGAGGGCAATTTAGGATAGATAATGACTGAAATTAGGGCATTCTATTACATACTGTGTGTAATAATAAGCTGTCTCCCATCTGCTTAACACGCCTTTGGCAAAAAACATGACAGGATATGAGGTCGCTCGACAAATAGTGGTGTCGTTTCTATTGGTACACAAACTAAACTTTATTAAATTATAATGCCATCCTTCTCATTATGATAGTGTATGAGCAAGGCAGAAATAGCTTGAGATGCTAAACTGCTATGATTCTGTGTTTAAGTATCTCTTCTCTTAGTTTAAAACTATCGCGTCCGTATTTTTGTCCGTATAGGTCTTCTTAACTACGCGACGGTTTTCGATGCAATTTTAATTATCACTTAAAGACCGATTGGCGCTGTCTTTCCAGCCCCAGTCCATTGTACGGTATCCATAGTACTCGCTTTGCTTAGTTTGGGACCATACAATTGGAGTTAGTCTGGCCATATTAATTTATTTTGAGTTTTACTCCGGAAGGTTTGTATGTTTACATTCTAATTACATTTTGTAAATAGTAGATAAAAGCCGAACGATGCCGGGATGTCAGTTCTAGTTCCAGATTTAATATTACATCGGTTAGTAATCTTATTCAACATGCAGATGCCAATAATATCGACGAACCGCAATAATATAAGAATTTGAATATCGCCTGGAAGTAGTCCTCACATTATTATCCCGTCCCTACACCGAATTGGCTCAATATCATAACATGCGGATACACTGAAGGGTTGGAAGGGTAAAAAAAACATTGCCACACCATATTATAGGAGGCCAGAATCATATTCACTTATATGTTGAGGGCTCTAACCAACTTGCGCGTGAATGTCAATTGCACGAGCGTTTTTTTTTAGATAATTTAATAAAGAATGTGCCCAGTGTGGAAGCGATAAAATATGTTTTTTTAATATGGCAAAATAAAATACGCGCGTGTTTTATGCACCAGTCAGTTAAAGCATTAACACCTAAAGATTATTATTTTTTTTTGTAAAAAAAAATGTTGTCAAAAAAACTAATCGGTACCTATTATCGACTTTAATCAAGAATTTTAATTATTACTTACATAATCTTGCCAACCCCTAAACCACTTCAAACAATGAAAGTGGGATCAAGGGTTCCTTTATAAAGTAAACCTTGTTTAACCAAGACCGGGTTTTTTGATAAAACAATTTGGCCATTTCTCCCTCTTAATGTGTTTTCTTAGAATCACGTTAAAATGCCCTTAAACCTGTAAATGGCAACTTAAGCCCATTTCATTAAGATGCTTCGCCTGCTATCGAGATAAAAATAAATTGTTTTGGGTAAATCGAAAAAAAAAGGAACAATAAGTAATACTATAAAATAGCAATAAAAAATTACTTATCAAATAACTGCTTTTTTATACCTTACCACGAAATTATATGGCATACTTACCATGTGTTTAATTAATGTTAATTTCACGGATTAGCGGTTTTCGCGCGAATGTTGCAGAGTTTTCCAATCGAGATTGTTTTAAATAATTTTGGAAGTTTTCACTTTGATTCTTTGTACTTGAATTCTTTAACAATTAAGGCTGTACGTTGTTACAATAATAACTTTTATAATTAGTATTGGAACGACCTGCAGAGCAAACTACCTAAACGCGAAGCCTAAAGAGGAAGGAAAAATCATGGCACCCTTGCAAACAACCATACGAATGCCGCAACGCAGAAAGATCTGGAGATGGTGGCACAGGCTACATACCACAATCCCATCCCTCAGTCATGAGGATACGATAAAGAACAAGAATCAAGCAGTCAGATTTATCATCAGCCTATTGTTGTCCACTGCTGGACATAGGCTTCCCCAATACAAACAACTGAGCTCGGTCTTCAGTTTCCGCAGATCATCACTCCACCTGACCGCAGGGCGCTCTATGCACTACGTTTGCCTACTCGTTAGTAGTTAGTTAGGCAGAAAAAAACTCTAATCAATTTCTCTTTCATTTCGTAAAGAAAGTGAGAAGTTTTACAACCTCATATAACTCTATTATAACAATTCTCAACAAAAGGCATTATGTCCCAAGAGCCGTATCTTTCCAACCGAACTGTTATTAAGAGCTAATCATATTAGTCGGAGACCATGACGGACAGGATTTTACACTAAATTAATGTTTTATACGACGAAAATAGCTTAACCGACCGAATTATCCTTTATCATGCCTTTGTTACTATTTATTATGTCAGTACATAGATGTTAATACACAGATGCGCCTAAAAAGACAACGTGAATTTATCATGGACTCACCTAAATATATAGGTATATTTGTTTTATTAAATAATGCAGAGTATGGTTAAAGTGGATATAAACAATACCAATTAAAAATATGATTCAAACATTGATGTATTATTTAGCAGATATGGTACCTCCCAACATTGCAATCACTTTGCGTTTAAAGTAGTTAATCTTTATTTTTCACAAATCATTTCCGAAATAAGGTGACTCAGTTTATTTTAACTTTTTCCCCTAAAGAATCTGTATCGTATCGTAAAGTTTGAAATCCTCCCGTGTCACGTGCCAGCGTAGTACTTAGGTATATACAAGATTTTTATATCGTCAACGCATGTTCTTGTGAGATAAGCGCGATCGCGTGTGATGTAATCGGTTCAAGAATGTGTGAATCTAACCGCTATGGACATACGAGCGAAATTGCCGAGTGGAATTTTATGGGGGCTATAAAAAAGCACCCAGAGTCCAGAACTTCTGACATTTAAGGCGTGTCCGAAAATTCCGATCTATTCATTGATTCATTATTTTTTAGCAGATTTGGTACCTTCTTACATCATAAGACCAGTCCTTATGTATGGCAGCGAAACGTGGACTATTATAACCCAAAACAACGTGCATACCATTCAAGTTGCTGAAATGAAAATGTTGAAGTGGATGTGTGGCGTTACCAGGCTTGATAAAATCCGTAAGGAGTACGTGCGAGGAAGCCTGGGCGTGCGCGATATCGCCGACAAGAGAGTAGGCTGCGATGGTATGGTCACGTGAAGAGGAGGCAGCCTGAATACATAGGGAACATAGCGCTACAACTTTCCATTCCCAGTCCAAGACCCAGAGGCAGACCCTAAACAAGATGGAAAGATGTAGTGCTAAAGGAGATGAAAGAGTGTCAGGTATCCCAAGACGAAGTCGAGGATAGAGCGAAGTGGAAGGGAAAGACTAGGAAGGCTGACCCCACCACCATGTGGGATACATAGACAGGAAGAGAGAGAGAGAAAGGTAGCTTCTTACATCGCAATAACAAAACTTGTGCTCGGCGCACCAATACATGCAGCGAAATTCACACATCTGTTATCGCACTCGCAATTCGATAATTGAAATCGATTTGATTGATTGAATTGATTCGATATTTAAATACATAAGAAGACATTATTCACCGGAAAATGAGCCGTATTGGCAATACCGATATTTTAACGTTATTTTCCACAAGCTGAGTGGTACTGTGTCCATGGACTCCGTTTAGTATGACAAACTATTCTTGGCAGTCACGTGTCTCCCTCATCTTGGTAATGTCTTTGGATCTATATTTATTACTGCGGCAAAAAAGCGCTTCAAAATAACCAACGAAGTGGGCGCTTTCGTCAAACATCAATTTTTGATACGCAAATAAATATGAAAAGAACATCTTGGGTAATAATCTAAAAATAAATTTCTGATAACATAAGTTTCTTATAAATAGTCATAGAGTTTGTGTTTCAATGTAAAAGCGCCTTGTATACACCTACACAAGATATCGAGTCTTTATTTGGGTATCTTCAATGCGAACAGCGTATATAAAACACTTACCTAAACCAATGACGAAATTGTCCTAGCGACTACTTTCGAATGGACTTTGCATAGATATATTTTGGTCGAGCGCATGATTTGGTTATTTGACGACGCTGCCGTGGGACCTCTCTTTATTTCTCGTGTAAAAACTGTCTAGTAAAGCGGGCCATCGACCACACCCACCGGTGGCCAGCGACAAGCAGTTCACAGCCGCGGAAATGCTTAGGAGTGGCCGCCACCCGCCACACGTGTGCGGCGAGATACCACAAAATGCATGAAAAAGCGTGTGAACTGCTTGTTACTGGCCACCTGTGGCTGTGGTCGGTGGCCCGTTTGTTCCGAGCCTAAACTAAATTAGCTATTGAAGTATCTTTCAAATTTAAATCGGTATCTTAATGGGTATAAAAATACTTTGTGGCGCCTTATTGGTGATAGATATAAGCTGTAGCCAATTGACTGCAGCTCATATACGAGCTAGCTCGACCGAGGTAGTACCACTCTCTCACAGAAGATCGGTGTAAAGTAGCTATTACAGTTTTGTTCGATTAATGAGAGCCGGAAGCCCAACCCACCCCTTTCCTCCCACTGTCCCACTCTCCTTCCGGTCGGCAACGTGCGATGCCTTTGGTATTGCAAGCATCTATAGGCTACGGTTACTGCTTAACATCAGGCCGTATATACTTGTTTGCCACCTTAGTTACATAAAACACATGAGACTGTCTCAACTTTATCTTCAACTGTTTAAAAAAGTTTCTGACCACATTATCGTCGAGGAAAACTACCTTCGTATGGACCCACTTTATTTCTAGTAGATAGTACATTTTTGGGGACTATCAAAAGAATTATGCCAGGAGGACCCGGCCAGTAACTGTAATTGTCGGCTTTACAGCTAGGTTCTAAGTAGAAAGGCGTGTTATCACCACGATACGAGGGATAAGCGGGAAATACAGACCCATCAAAATAGATCGAGCTTATGAAATCTGATATTATGTTTTTAGTAAAATGAGATGGGACTAGAAATACCCACATTAAAAGGATACGCACCGAGCGAGGACAGGTCATAAAAGTAGGTCCAACCGATTATCATAATAGACCGGGTGGAAAATGTTTTAACAACTTCGTCTGACCTAAATTTAAAAACAAAAGTAGATCACATTGTTTAGGCGTGACCACAAGCCACGAGCAGTCGCGCGTGAGCAATCGGTTATGACGTTATCTAAGTAAAACATAAAAGTAATTAAAAAACATTTTAGTTTTATTTTTGTCCGTTTGTTCCAGCTAATCTCTGAAACGGCTGCACCGATTTTGACGGGACTTTCACTGGCAGATACCTGATGTTATAAGTAGTAACTTAAGGTACTTTTATTTTAGCGTACGACGACGTCGCAGGCATAGCCAGTCGTTAAAATAAAAACACTATCCAAATGGTATATAGTTTATTAGTTCAGTTAATCTTAATATATAAGAATCAAAGTCCTGATTGACTGACTGACTGACTGACAGACAACCCACAGCCTAAACCGCTGATCGTAGAGACTTGAAATTTGGAGGGTGGGTTTGTCTTGATGTGTAGAGGTGTACTAAGAAAGGGTTTTTTGAAATTCAACCCCTAAGGGGGTAAAATAGGGGATGAAAGTTTGTATGGAAGTTCGTCATTTTTGAAGTTAGAATTATGAAAATTGCTGATTAGGTGTCTTTTGAAAAATAAAAAAATATGGGTTTCAGGGTTTTTGAAAATTCAACCCTTAAGGGGGTAAAATAGGGGATAAAAGTTTGTATGGAAGTTCCGTAATTTTTGAAGTTAGAATTATTTAAATTGGTGATTAGGTGTCTTTTCAAAAATAAATAAGAGTAATTTCAGGGTTTTTGAAAATTCAACCCCTAAGGGGGTAAAATAGGGGAATGAAAGTTTGTATGGAAGTTCGTCATTTTTGAAGTCAGAATTATGAAAATTGCTGATTAGATGTCTTTTGAAAAATAAAAATATATGGGGTTCAGGGTTTTTGAAAATTCAACCCCTAAGGTTAAGGTTCGACAAACGGAATCCGGGAAATAAGTTCCGGGATACGGGATCCAAGAAACAAGATCCGGGATATGGGATACGGGATCCGTGATATCCGGGATACGGGATCCGGGATTTAGTAAACCGAATCTAGGAAACGGGATCCGGGATACGGGGTGTGGGATATTCGGGATATGGGATCCGGAAAACGGAATTTAGGATCCTGGTTGCGGAAAACAGGTTCCAGGATCCGGGCAACGAGATCCAGGATACGGGAACCAGGAAACGAGATCCGGGAACCAGGAAACGAGATCCGGGATACGAAATCCGGGATATGGGATACGGGATCCGTGATATCCGGGATACAGGATCCGGTATACGAGATCCGGGATCCAGGATCCGGGATACGGGATCCAGGATCCGGGCAACGAGATCCAGGATACGGGACCCGGCCAACGTGATCCAGGATACGGGACCCGGAAAACAAGATCCGGGATACGAAATCCGGGACATAGGATACGGGACCCGTGATATCCGGGATACGGGTTCCGGTATAAGAGATCCGGGATCCAGGATCCGATTTTTTTTTTTTTAATTCTGCGCGGACGAAGTCGCGGGCAAAAGCTAGTAGAGTATATTTAATATACGATCAGATATGTCCAATTGATAGGTACAGTAATTACACTTAGGTACCAGATACACCATGCTGGTATTAATTTAAAAATCGATATCCAACAGACCAATGACATGCAGGTCCATAATTGATTAATTGTCATAAACTCGCAGCCGTGTTCACGAACAACGCTAAATCACTAAACGACTTATTACTAGTACTTACATAATACAATCGGTTGCTGGTCTAACGGTCCGTTAAGGTGTTGGTGAATATGGGCCTAACTCGGGCAGGTAGGTAGGTCCCGGCGCAATAAAGCAGGCATACTTTGCCGTCATTTAATAGGTGTGTCCACAAGCTTCGAGCAGCCCCGCCCGAGTAATTAGTATGTGGACAGATGTCGAAACTCATTTCTCGGGAATACCGCTCGGCACAAGTGGACGAGCCCATAACTTTTTTTAAACAAAACTAAATATATAGCCCAGTAATAGGTTCGATAATTAATCGCATAACATTTACGTCATAGCTTGATAACCGAATCTGTGGCAATACCTATAAATACGGGATCCATTCATTTATAGTTGCTATGTTCTTTTTAAATGTTGGGCTAGGCCTACGGTCAAACATGTTGGGTTAGCAATCAGAAGGTCATAGTTTCGATCCCCGGTAGGGACATGCATGGTGGGGATAAAAGTCGTATATATGTCGTTTGTTTGCTATCCATTGCACACATTCATACGTCGGTCACCGGCTAACTAATAATGGAAGCAGAAATCAATACCGCGCCCGCGGCTTTTTTATTAAAATTCATATCGCCCTATATGAAACTGTAGCTATCAATTCAGGGACGTGACGTTACGAGTTTACACAACGGCGGCGTTTAGCGGGATGTTTGCGTTGCAGTATTAATTTAGGAAAATATGGGAAATATGCGGGAACCTTACTGGGCTGATCATAAAATGTAATAAAATAATGAAAAATAAATGCTAAGGGCTAAGAGATCTAGGCTACTGGGTAATGTTATCTTTATGTTTATTAGTGATCTAAAAGATAACACACTAAACTATACCCGTATGCCAATAATTACAAGCCATATACGCCAGACCTGTTGTTAGAAAGAGATTAATATACATTGTAGAGTTATTAGTTACTTAATCAATGGCGCGTGCGTGCAGACGCGACAATGGATGGCGCGTGACTAATTAGATGTCGGGTAGTTACCTTGCATTACGTTGCCAAAATAAGCGCGGTAAGTCGCATCTAAAGGAGGTAGTAAATCTTTGGCCAAATATTTGTGATTGATATCCGTCGCTTCAAACGGTATCAGCATATTAATATCGACACCCCGCCGACAGGAGCGTGAGGATACATAATATACATTAATTCAACAGCGGGTACATCACCAGAGGCAATCTTGACATCCCGGCTAACATAATCAAGGCCGCTTCCGTCAGCAAGTTTAATTCGCATTCCGGGACACTAATTAAATTCCTTCAGACTGCGAGTGAATCTTTTCCATTTAAAACTAGTAGGAAAGTTGGGGGAACTCGGCACGTACAATACGCGCTAATGTGTTTTATGCTTATGCTTAGTTAATATTAAAATAGTTTTACGTTAATTGAATTGGAAGTGGGACACAGTGGCACATAGCCCGGCTGATGGGGCAGAAAGGTTCTTGAGTGGCGACCACTTATCGGAAGACACAGCGTGGGTAGGCAAGGTCGACCACACAAGGTCGACCGACGACTGAGTGAAGGTCGCGGGAAACCGCTGAATGCAAGCAGCACCAGTCGTTGTGGAAATCCTTGGGAGAGGCCTATGTGCAACAGTGAACATCTTTTAGCTGACATGATGATGAAGTGACATTGCGAATAATTGATGTGACAAATTAATAATAATTGACAATTGATAGCATGTGTTTCAGGCGCGCCCACGTATAGTCCGTTCACAGTTATTTTACCTCTGACGTTCCTCATTATATTTTTGTAAAACGCAGAGTCAGCCTTTAAACTTGGCCTTTGAGACCATGAACTGTAGATTAGGCTTTATTCTACAGGCTACATGACTTGTAAAAATATAATATCATAAGGTAAATATCAGAGGTAAAAGAAAATTGTGAACGGACTGTAACGAGAAGTGCACCCGAGCAATCACTTTGACGTGGGCCACGTGGACATAACGTTATGGAATAAAACAAAATCAAATTCCGTTCATCCGATTGGGAGCTTCGATGATGCTACAGACAAACATACAGATCCACACGTTATACTTTTAACATCCCGCTTCTGCTTCGGGGTTAAAAAAGTTTACGAAACGCTTTTATTATCGGTATTACGGTATTGCAAACTGGATTATTTACCAAACGTGACTAAGCCGTGAATGTTTAGGCGCGACTTCTCGACGTTTGTAGACGCAGCAATTTATGAAAAGTGAGGTATATTACAATTTAAAAAAATACATTAAATTGAATATAGCAAGTATAGCAGCGCTACAAATAGTATACGTTTACGTTAGAATATTTTGGTACACCTAGTAGGTACATATTTAACGTAGTCGCTAGCGACTATCGACTCCCAGCGAACGTATAAACCCCTGGTAGAGTTACAGTAACTGTAGATGTAGTTGATCTAATTCCGTGTACATTAGAAGCAAGTGTCCAAGCCTGCTATTAAGTAGAACACTGGTCTAAAGATATTATATGTTAGTAAACATTGTTCCGCTTTAGAACGGAACAGAGACGTTATTATTAGCTTGTTTGTGTAATATACTGCTCGCAGGCAGCTGAACTAATCATGTTCTGGGATATAGACTGTTATTATTGACTAAGTGCGTCATTTTCAATTGACGGTAATGTGACAGACGAGCAGCCTGCAATCTGGAAACTACTCGAATTACGTCATTAGAATCTTAAAGATGTAAAATGTTATGTAACTATTGAACTTTTGCTATCTTACCGTACACCGTAACCGTACTTATTAGATTTAGGACCGAAGAACACCATTGACGAAATAAGGCACTGCCCACTTCTACCTACCCCTCGGGGATACAGGCGTGATGGTGTGAGTATAATTAGTACTAAGAGTAGGTAGATCTCATCATAAGTATGCATTAATGTTCTGATCGCGTGGCGGCCTGGGCGGGCGCAGAGAGCCCTCGCCGCCCAATGACGCTCGTCGAAGCCCTCGACTCCACTCGCGGGTGCACCCGCTTCCGTTCAACTCATCTAGAAAAACACTTGACATTTTCTTCAAGCACTCTCCAATATTCCTCTCTTTATGCAGCGGAGTAAAGTACGCGGTCGTAAATGACGACACCTTATATTGTTTCCAATTGTATTCTCGTCAATTTATATGGACTAGTGGCCGCCGAGTGGTCGAAATTCGACCATTATTCATTTAAATTGAAGGTTGAAACGTTAGTAAGGTTCTATTGTCAAAGACTAACCTTCGATTAAAACCTCTTCCATACATCAATCACAAATCGTCCCTCCTCCGAAGAATAAAAACTTTCATAATGTTTGAAAAAGTACTGGCCTTCAAAAAAAAACAAAGTGACTGTCAAAATATCAAAAAGTCTACGTCAGTATATATGTGTGTTTATGTGAATAGGTGAAACGTCAAATTAACGAATTGCCTTGACCGAAGGGTGAAATTATATATAGTATGTGTAACGCAGTGACGTACGACTGATATATAATCTAAGGTGTAACGTTTTCTTTTAATAATTTAGTGCACTTATAATGCACTTTTAATTAAAATATAACGTCTCCCCACTCAATCGGCATGTAAACTTTTACTATGCCAAATTTCATACTCCTCCGTCCACGCATCTTCGCAAAATTGGTACCGAACGGATTAACTTCACGTATTAATACTATGATGATGACCTTTTGATACATTGTAAAATATTTATGTCTTACTCGTAAATTACTAAGAGGAGAGCAATAGCAATAGATTTAGTTTAGTCAAGATTAGTTCGTGTATCATCAGAATTAGGACTATTGGTGCTAATATTGTTGCCTACGATACGTTATTCGAATGTCATTTCAGTAGGACAGTTGCATCTTTCAGAGGAAATTGCATAAGTTCAGCTCTCTTTACCATGGGTTTCAAGAGCTCAGCTTATGCTGGAAATATTCCCGAAGCTATGCAGCCGACTGTACCTACTCAAATTCTCAGAGTTGAGATGAATTTATTAATACCGGCCAAAGAATAAAGTACTTAAACCGACTTTAATCATACTATAGGTATTATTATTAAGGTTCGTTATAAATTAAATTAATACGAAGTTCTTATCGTGTTATTCACATTATCGTCTTACTCACATACCTATTCCGGTAGTTAACACAAATAATTGAACATAGATACCTAATCAATATAATGTAGGTACCTACATCTTCTCCTTCCTCGTTCCCTCAATTCTGAGGATCGCGACTATTGCGGATGCCCTTCCAATTTTCCCGGTCATATGCGCTGTGTACTGCCTTGTAAAAACTGCCGCCAACAGCGGCTTTTATAGCATCGGACCATCTTGCTGGTGTCCTTCCTCTAGCACGTTTGCCTTCCATCTGGCCTAGTATTATGTGCTTGTGCTTAGTATTGTGTACCTACATATAGGATTATTTATTAACAAATCCACACAAGAATCTTGAAAAATAATAAGAAGTAAATAAAATGTAGGCACACACTCCTCCATAAGAAACCTTCGCCCTTTTCACTTGGCATCATATAACACATACTGTTTCCACCTTCTTATTCCTATTTCCACGTAGATCGAATAACAAAATATATTCAGGATAACACATACCGCCTACTCGTTTCCACCATTCCGTATAACCTTCACACGTGCGAGTACAGACCAACAAACGGAACAGAGAATTCCGTAAATAAATGAGAAACAGAAATGAAAAGCGTTTAAGAAACGGAATTTGTGTTTCAGTGGCGGTATTTAATGTGTCGCCACAACTCTTTATTTCCCTAAACCTTTTACGCAATTACCACCAGAAGGGGCGAGAATAGGTATGCAAAGGAAAATTTAAATTCGCAGAACATTCTTTATAGTACAGTTTTATTAAACGTTCTACCCAGTTTTTTTATCTACACTCAAAATGTATGAAAATGCTGTTACCTACTCTGTCCTATATTTGATAAAGATTAAGTTTCACTGGCAAAGAAGCTGCGATTTTTCCACAGTGCCGGACATTCGAAGCGCGATACCGCACGAGGCAACCGTGGTGGCGCCACCAGTGGGTGATTCGGTAGCCGACACCGAATTGGTTGCGCTACCAAGCGGACACCAGGTGTGATATCCTCCATACAGCTCTATACATTTTGTTGGTGGAGTGACTGGTTGCGCTGCCACTGGTGTCCTCGTGCGATATAGCCCTAACGGGGTTTTTAGTAGGTGCATAGGTATGTGCACAGTGCAGAAGTTGATAGAATTTGGTTTTACTTGCGGATAATTCGCGCGGATTTTTCACATGTGTTGGTTATTTAATATCTGTAAAACTTGAAACTCGCTCATTTGAATTATGTCCTCAAAGAACAGGGTAGGTATATTTTGCTTTACATTTTCGTTTGTTTATTTTGAAATACACGCATTGGGGCTAATTATGTTAGTAAAACACTAAATCTGGTTGACTAAAGTCTATTGTACGTATCGTCGTAATGCATGATGACTAAGATAACAATATTTTAATTGAACGGCATTATCCATCCGTATGTACCTAAAAGCTTCAATTAGTCACAGCTGTCAAATAAACAGATCATCATTAAGGTCGGAATACAATACTGATTTTCAATTTATGGAGGTTCCTCTAGTTATTATTGTTATAGTCTTTCTAGCACGCATAATTCATGGTTTAAAATGCATGAACAAACTAAACATTTTTTCCGTTATCGATTCTGATAAGAGAATAATTATTATTAATATGTGGCCATAAACAGGGTTGGCATGATTAAAACAAGTTGTTTAAAGCAATTTGAATTAAAACCATGTTTTTTATTTCGTGTTTAAAAACACAGATTAAAACAAGGTTTAAATCTACTTTTCATTGCATTTTGATGTATGGGGTATCGTTAGAATCCTTACATAATTCCAGGTAAAACTAGGTATATCATTTTTGAAAAAAAATAATATGGCGGCATTATGGCGCAATTTTCAAATATGAAAAAAAATAAAAAATTCTTCCATTATTACAATATGGGTATTATTAAATTGAAGGCCTTGATGAGCACATTCCAAAACTGTTGAATTTATAGGCATAATTTAACATAGGTAGGGTGTACATGCAAAACAAGCATTTCATTTTTGACTGCTGTCACTAAAATGCCTAAAATAAAAATAAATAATTTAAAAAATTAAAAACACGACTGCCCTGCCAAAAAATTAACTAATAAAAAGTATTTATTTATTTTTTGTAAATATGTATTTACTATAGCGATTTTGAAAATAGTCTAGAAATGAAATATTATAGGTCTAATTGATTTGAAATGATTGGCCTTTACTAAAAAGAAAAAAAAAACACTTTTTTAAAACAATTTGAACTGTTTGTTTTATAAAATTTTAAAAATCTTGTTTTTTCCAACCCTGGTCATAAAATATAACATAATATGTAAAAAATATATAATATAATATGTGGGGTATATTTAATGCTAGTCTTGATAGAACCTTCTTGATATTATTCAAGGCGGCGAGACCTACAAACTAATTTACGGGTCTTCCCGACTTTCTTCGGTTTCAAGATCGCAAACTCCTTCGAAAAGTTGAAAACTCTCTTTTATTTTCGTAAACATTTTATAAATAGAAACGCTAATGTTCGTACAGGCTGTTCGCTGGCAGTTTGCCAAAACAGTCCCACACGGGCCAGGCTGCTTCGTGATATTTTAAGCCCTTCACTTTATTGTATCGCCTTGACTTGTTTTACCAACGTTTCGTATACAATGTTTTATTTCCGTCTTGATGCGAGAATGAGCAAAAATTATTTTCGCATTATGGCGGCGATAGATATGCAGAGGAACGTAATACATTATTTTTCCTTATTTTCCTTAGACAATTATTCGTCTGAGTTATTTTCAGATGTTTTTCAAATTCAATGGATGTATGGGTACGTGAAAGTGCCTAGGCGAGCAGCGCGCCCCAGCCATCAATTTTAACGTCTGGCCACGAAGAAATAATGCCATTAAATTATTGCTTGGGATTGCCGCTCGCCTCATATAGACGCACCCATGAAATTTCGTGATATACACGTGTTTTTACCCGACTACGGAGGCGTTATGATTTTGACCGGTATGTATGTATGTATGTATGTATGTATGTATGTGCATCTGTTCCCACCTAACTTCCAAACTACTTGTCGTAATTTGACAAATGAGGTATCGTCAGTAGCGGCTTAATGGCGCGCTGGTTATAGGCTATGTGACATTAGATAAAATTGTATATGGCGCCCTCTAGAGGACATAATGTCATGAACTAAAAAAAAACATTTTTTAATGAAACCGTGTGGGGTAGCACATTTCAAAAATATATATATATTGTTACCTATAACTCAAAAATAATTAAATAAAAAGTAAGTTTAAAAACTAAAACCCGACTACGGAAACATCGCGCTCTAGATGAGAATATTTTCTTGTTTCATACTTTTTAGAGCGCGATTTTTCCGTAGTCGGGTTTTATTACTCAAATCCATTACCGCTACACAGCTACTGGTGTAGTTGTGTTTATAAATATCGAGGTAGTATGTAGTGTTAATATCTGAAATCAGACACAGAGTATATTCGGCAAGCCAGCTGCGAAATTGCAGGTTGGATGCGGTTTTGGTGGAGTTGAATATCAGATTTTATGCTAAGCAATAGTGGCTGAGGTAGGCCCAGGAGACTGACGTGAAGACCTCAATGTACTCCAAAATAATTGGTCTTGAATGGCCAGTAATAGGAAAACATGGAGAGGTGTGTGGAGACTTTTGCCCAGTAATAGTGCGCTGTGCGTTGAATACAAAGAGTGGTTGGCTGTAAAGTAAATTCAAGTCGGCGAATAGATTAGAATTTACATAATAGAACGTCCATACTTCAGCAGGTCCTATTGTTTTCAACTTCGTTCTTCGAAAGGTGCATGTCTGTGTATTGACTTTGTTCACAGTTTGTGATTGGTCCTTACGACAAGTCGAAGCTCGAATTATGTCCGTTAATTTCTCGCTTCTCGTAATATTGTAACAAGGTCTCTAATTCATAATTGTGTTAGTGACCCGACTGTTTACCTACCTGAACATTGGGTAAGCCCTACAAATTCAATTATATCATCTCGAGTTTGTCCTTGATAAATAATTTCTCGTTTTGGCGCTGTACTATACTTACCACTCTACTAGAGGTTTGCTTACTTACTACTCTACCTATTTCAATGTGCATCATCATCGTATACTCTTATTATATCTTATGTATCTTATATTCTTATTATCTATGTATGCTGCTTAGTTTGGGATCAGATAGCCATGTGTAAAATAATTTCCTAGGATATTATTATTAATCTTTTAAATATGAGCCGCCAAATTTATAGAGAATTTTAGCTAGTTCACAATGGTTTAACAAAGCATTTCTAGGAACAAAAGTGATTTGTAATACCAATGTAAGTCCATCATAACTTCCTATAAATTTGGAGGTAAGGGCTTTAAAGGCTTTCTATCATAGCAAATAACAAATGCTAAAGTTTGAAGGTAATTAAATAGCTCATTATTTATAATAGCATTTTTTAAATTCATTTAATACCGCCGGCCATAATTCTTCAATCGTATTGTTAAATTTATTATGTTTGACTTTCATCACGTACAAGTATAAAGTAGAAATAACTCTTTATGAATAATAAACCTCACTTATTCAGTGATGATTAAAGAGGTGCTTAAATAAAACAGTCGCAAACCCTCCTATAATTATAATGTACATACATTTACATAACATTATTTAAGCCCGCAGTATAAATAATTTCATATTCCGCTTAACAGTTTTTACCGCCATGCATGCTAATTAATAGGCTGCCGTAATTTCCTCTTCACCTGTGTTATCAGGTCCGTGAGTGAAATTTGTAAATGAGTTAATGGCCTGATTAAAAACCTTTCACGTGAACCCTTTTAAAAGCTCTTACACTCATCAAAAGAAGCTTGTTTTTAATATACAGGGTTATTGGGAAAACACTAACAACCTGCAGGGCTGTATTTCTAAAATCATAAAGAACAGCTTTTGTTTTATGACTTTTGACAAATCATAATACATTTAGCAAAAAATCACGCTCTAAAAATGTATGAAACAAGAAAATATTCTCACCTAGAGGATAGCCGTAGTCCGTGGTTATATGCCACTTTGCCCTAAAGTACCCAAACGGACGAACAAAAGGTGTTATTTATGTCGTTAGTAATATAGTAATACAGGCCTGCAAGGTTGTTAGTGTTTTACCAATAACCCTGTATTTGAAAACGCATTGATCTTAAACTTTTTTTGATGAAGCTATCGTAAAATGAATGTCAGGTTTACCTAGTGCCAGCTACTGGCTGCCATACTGCGTCGAGGGGCGCGTGCGCAGGCGGCGGCGGCTCCCCGTTCTCCCCGCCACCTGTTTCTGTCCTCCCCTCCCAACCCTGAAACAAAGAAATCAACATAATTTATCTGTATTTTATCCCATATGTATTCCAGTTTCTACCCTCACTGTAGGTCGTGCGTGAGCGCATTCGCGGCTATAGGTACGAACCCGGTACGAAAGTAATAAACCGTTTCATTCAGGCTTCGAATTTTGAATTTTGACACATTTTGGTAGTAAATTAAATTAGTATCATAATCATGATCTAAAATGGTCCGAGTTTAATATATAGGCTCCCTGTATTCTATTAAATGGTCCCTTGTATTGCGTTTAGCCATAAAATATAAGTCTACCTAGAGAGTACTAGAGACGTCTACAGTAGAGACTAAAATCAAAATTGACCAATACCAGCAGAGCTCATTCGACCGAGGCAATACGTTACTTGGTAGTACACCAAATAATACAAACTTCAGCATGTTTCATCTAATACTGCGAAACTCTACTACTCGAATACGAATACTCAAACTTGCGAAGAGCCCTCCAGCATCCCCAGACAAAGGTATTAAAACTTATGTACGTAGTTTGAACGCCGCTTAAGCGTTGTGTAATGTAATCCAACTATTGAGTTACAATCTGGCGGGATTAGTGCCGGCGACTGTTACGTCACGTTATATAACTGACGCATTTTATATAGGAATTAAACTGTAGAAATAAAGCCCTCCTAAACCACCTAAATAAGCTCTAAACTATATTTGCACCACATTTGGAAGGGCATTCGTAAGAGACGATTCTCAGAATTCAGGGAATAAAGAAGAAGAAACCGTTTACAGAGAGAGAAATAGAGTAATAGGTAAGAAAGGAGCAGACACCGTACGTCTCATTTTATCTTAGAGCACCGCATCTCTCTGTCAAGCAGTTTATCCGACCGTGTAAAGCTCCTTTATTGTTTCTATACGGCATGAGGTTTGTTCTATCTAGTCCATTTAGTTCGATTACCTAACTATTCGGAGAGAAATATTCCAATTTAGAAAAAAAATATTTAAAATATTGCCAGTTGCCAATTTTATTTTATGCGCTGCTTGCTAAAGAAGGCCGAGGCTTGGGTGGTCGTGAAGACGAAAGGCTGTACAGGTGAAATCTTCCTAGAAGCTCACCATGAAAAACCGTTAAGAAATGTATGGTGTTAACTTGATCATCCATCAGGTTGGTGCTTCTCTAGCGCTCCTTTTGCTTAGGTTTAAAATAGCGTTTTCATTACTCATACGCGGAAAGTAGGTCGAAAGGTGCCTGAAGAGCCGACAAAAGGTGATACTTTTTACGTCGGGCAAATTCGAATACGATTGTGCCCGCTCTGTCAACGATTCTGTCAAATTATAATAAATACGAGTTCTATTTTCACATTTCTATTGAACCATGTTCCAACCAAAAAGAATGTAATAGTTCCAACCTTCTTACAACCACTCAAAAAAAAGTTGTAGAAGTATAGCTCAGTAATTTTTCTTTAGCTACTTAATTTATGTTCTTATTTTTACTTTCCTTGTATTCGTGATGAAAAGCACAGTGTTTACCTCGGGTTAAAGTAACTTATTATTGGTCCCTCGAACTATTAACGCCCTCGCTACACCTCGAAACACGCGTGTCCTAGTTAGGGGAAAATCGAAATGAATAACATTTGTTATTTTGTCAACCCAACATCCTAAGGGATCGTACGATCAATGGTAATTGATTGATCGTGGAGAGTTGAAACTATCGATTTTATATGGAAGACGGGAGTTTAAACTCTCTCCCGTAGTTGAAGCTATAAGCTATAAAAGTGTATAAATCGATCTCAAGATTGAGATCGAACTTAAGATGCTATTTTTGACAGATGTTCCATTACATTAAACGTCAAAACTGCATCTTAAGATCGATCTCAACTTTGACATCGATTTATTAATACGGGTCTAAGATACTTTGTGCATGACCTGACAGTAAAAATAAAATCATATACCGTTTTGGATACGCCAACTGGACATGAGTTAGAATATTGTTTATTATAATTATATTATTTATTATATATATTATATTATTATTATAATTTTTATGCTGACAAAATATCCTACTTACTACATATTCCAAATGATTTCAAATGTCCCTGCCAGGTTCGTGTGTATTCTTAGAATCTTATAGCTCATTTTTACGAATTGTTCGCTTTGAAGATTAAGAGACGTTTCTTTGTACCCTTTGCAAATCCCTCTCCTTTGTATTTTTGGAACAGTTTCCTTTACAATGTGGTCTTTGATTTGATATTTGTTATGTATAGGTAACTATAAGTACCTACGATCTTAAGCTCTGTAACAAATGTGAAGGATAGATGTGTCAAGATAGTAGGAACGCACTTTGGAAAATATTATTTAATTTATTAAAAACATAAGAGCAATAGCTACGGTACGAAAAAGGTGATGACGTGTAGTGAATTTACGATACCTATTAATTTATTTAATTTACATATATTGGTTATAAGGTCTTAAGAATTATTTTGGTTTAGATTTCATATAAGTAGTATCTGTGGGCCGTTGCGGAAATAATTAACAATTTAGGTTGAAAACAACACAGTTTTACTTGTTTTCTAAAAAAAATATGAAAAATATAAACATAAATTACCAAATACATTTTATTCCTGACAGTCTGAAGTTTAATTTTGTATAATTTATATAACAAATGGGCCAACGAATTCTCACCGTTTTGAGCCTTAGTAAGCTCTTAAGAAGTCGGATTCGGCATGACAAACAGACGAATTCCGGAACACAAATCAAGAAGTAAAAGTAATAAATTCTAATTAATAAAATTGCTGGCAAGTTCGAATGTCAATTTAATGGGTAAATGCCGGTAATTTGACATCAATTTAGTCACAAAGCAACTAGTACAAAGTCCTTGGACTTGGTAATCATTCTGTAATTTGCATAAAAGATGTGTCCTACTCAAACATATAAAGAATTCTTTATACTCGTATCAATGTTCAAAGCACTTTGCCCTTGTAACAGTAATCAAAGCCTGGTACCAATGTTGTGACAGAAATTAGGTGATCGATAACATATCGCTTGCGTCATAATATGTGTTCATTCTGAACGAAAACACATAAAGTGTAAGCACGACTTACACACGACCCTAAAATCGGAGGCAATTTAGGGAGTAAGGATTGTGTCTAGAAGGATTGTGCACTTTGCAAAAAAAACGTGCCGACAAAGATACCCAACCGGAGCATTGCATCTCTCTCTAAGTAGGGTGACCAAACCTTGGTATGTTTAGCGACTTAATAAATCCGGAAATACCCTACTTAGAGAGAGATGCAATGCTCCGGTTGGGAATCCTTGTTCGGCTTTTGCATAGTGCACAATCCTTATAGATACAATCCTTAGTCCCTAAATTGCCACCGATTTTAGGATCGTGTGTAGGCGCTTTTAGAACGTTAAAAACAATGATAAAATATCGATGGTTTGTGTATACTATCGTCATTTGTTTCACCCTTTGGCTCTACAATGGGCTCTATCACGAGTTTACATGTTTGCTAGAGTCGCGTGTACGTAAAGTAATTGAATGGAGAATTGTTAATTCCTCGGGTACTATCGGTACTCCACTCCACTAACTGAATTTGGAATCAATGAATGAAAAACTTATACCTCCAATTATATAGAAAGTTATGATCGACTTAAACTGGGATTACTAATCACTTTTTTTCGTAGAAATGCTTTGTAAAACTATTGTAAACTGGCTAAAATCTCTATTAATTTGGCTGTCATAGTGGGTTTTGTCTGCAAAAACCATTTGGTAGATTAAAATAACTGCAAAATCCATTTTATCCATTCGATGATTGATGCAGTTTGGTGTCGTTCTGTCTGGGGAAAAGTTGGGTGGTCATAAAAAGTGATAACCTAAACTACATAAGTTGTTATTATCCAAGCAGATAAACCTAGTTAGCCTGGATAGGATTGATTAAGCGCGCTCATTGGTCGTCTCACATAGATCATTGACCCTCATTTGATGAAGTTTTCATATGTTACAGTTATTTCAAGCTTAGACAACGGCAACTGCTTAACATCAGGCGGGCCGTAAGCTTGTTTGCCACCTTAGAATATAAAAATAATATTCGTCGCTAAAACAACACGGAAGCTTTCCGTACAATTTGCAACTCAAATATTCCGGGTGAATATTTTTCATCTCGTAATGATACTGCCGGCACGAGACAGCGGTCTATATCCCGCGTCCGACCGCTTGACTAATAGAAACAGAGTCTAGTTTCATCCCCTTTGATAGAAAGGTTGAGTGGAGGGGTATTTTTATTCGTCGCTTTATTCCGTATGACGCAGGCATCGCGAGGATTTTTTATGTGGAACCGTCTGAGCTTATAGAGAGTGACGCTTTCACATGGGAGGTACTATGTTATTGAAGATTTACTAACCCAGTTTCCTTTGAATAATACATCAAAGCAATCATGCTAAAGCAACATAAGATGATCTGACGGTTGCGTCTATATCAGTCGCATGCCACGCTCGAGCACTCGGTTTTGACGTCGGAACGCATACACATAATGTCATATGTGCATGGACGAGGCATGCGAGGCATCTGGACGCACCAATTCACTATGGTAGGAAACAAGCATTGTCGGGTCATGTGGTCATATTGTTTATCGATAGTAGGTTGACGTTCAAGAGTACTAATGACTTTTGTCCAAGGACGATAGAAAGTAGGGTACGCAACCCATTAAAGGGTTACTTCATAGGAAAACTATTTATTTGTCACTTTATCTACCTCCTTAGCTAGTTTTTTTTTTAATATATTATATGCACTTACTTACCTTGTAATCTAATTACAATTCCCAAACGTAGCCGTGTTCGCTTATAATTTGCAAAAAGAATGTAAAATTGTCTGAAAAAATCCCCATTTTATACTCAACTTCTGACTGCTATTTTTTATCCGGAAGAATTTCATTAGCGTCCTAGCCAAGATGTTGCCGCGTCTCGGGTAAAAGATGCCCTCAACTTTGTTACCATTTTTTATACCTATTGTATATAGGTGCATAAAATGATTCCCATAGGGCCAATGCTCGGGCCCTGATATAAAGATAAAATCCTATAAATGGTTATAAATAAATCATATAACCGCTAGGGACATGTTTGAGAATAGTCAGATATTTTTTATCCATGAAATAAATATGGCGATTTGATTGATTCTATGGAAAATCTATCAAAAAACATATTTATTTGGTGGATAAAAGTTATCTAACCATTCTGAAACAGGTCTTCACCAGCCTCAGCCTCTATGTAGAAAATGACAGTGATTCTGTACTAAAATAAAATGGTCAATATAGTACCTACCCTCGATCTATGTCTTCAAAACGATAGAACTGATGTTCCGCCTCTCTTCATCTTTTTTTAGAGGTAGGTAGGTAGGTACATATAACCCTTCGTAGACAAAAATGCCCGAAACGTGATCAATTATTCGCAACCCATTCTTCAAAACCCAAAACTTTCGAGAGTATGTTGATGAATCTTGAAAGTTTCGCTCAATCCTCGGAGGGTTGAGAAACCCTCTACCAACGTAGGTATATAGTTATATAAAACGTGGTAAATGTTCGTAATAAGTCAAATAGGTAAGTACTGTACTCCCAGTCTGTCTTTGCCTCCGACAGGGAAACCCAGGAATTTTTATTTCAGCGTAAACATTTACATCGGTATCGTTCGTATCGTTATTATGCAAAAGGAGTGAACAGCCTACTTCAAATGCCAACTCATTTACGTCTTTCACGAAATACTGTACTCTTTATTTTATATCTACTTCAGCAACCATAAGGTAATTTTCAAGCATATTTAAATTTATGTAGTTTACACAGTCTATGCCAATTTGTATATTACTAGCTGTGCCCCCGGCTTCGCCCGCGTGTATATTGATGTGTAAGATTAGTCTGTCTTATTCCAGAACCTACACTATCTAAGTTTCAAATTTCACAAATTTGGTTTAGTAGTTATGGAGATACGTGGTAACAAACATTCACACGTACAGACACACACACTTATTTAGCTTGCCCGCGAGTTCGTCCGCACAAAAATAAATTTTATAAAATCGGACTCGATCCCGTTTGCCGGATCCCATATACCAGATATCCCAGATCCCGTATCCTGGATCCCATTTCCTGGATCCCGTTTCCCGTATCCCGGGTCCCGGATCCCGTTTCCCGGATTTTGTTTCCCGATCTCGTTTACCCGGATCCCGGATCCCATGATCATTGATTCCGGATCCCGTATCCTTGATACCGTTTCCAGGATCCCGTTTCCCGGATCTCTGATCGCGGATCCCGGAATTCGTATCCCGTAACCCGTTTTCTGGATCCCGTTTGCCGGATCCCGTATTCCGAATCCCGCATCCCGGATATGCTAAACACCAATTATCAAAGACTTAATTTTAACTTCAAAAATCATACAAATTTTGATCCCCTTAGGGGATGAATTTTCAAAAACCATGAAATTAATATTTCTCCTATTTTAAAAGACACCTAATCACGAATTTCCATAATTCTAACTTGAAAAATTACGAACTCGCATACAAACTTTTATCCCCTATTTAACCCCCTTAGGGGTTGAATTTTCCAAAAACCCTCAAATTATTATTTTTTATATATAAAAAGAAACCTAAACACCAATTTACACAATTCTAACTTAAAAAATGACAAACATCCATGCAACGTTCCAAACAAACTTTCATCCCCGAGTTTACCGCCGTAGGGGTTGAATTTTCAAAAACGCTGAAAGAACTATTATTTATTTTTCAAAAGACACCTAATCACTAATTTTCATAATTCTAACTTCAAGAATGACGAAACTCCATACAAACTTTCATCCCCTATTTAACCATCTTAGGGGATGAAATTCATAGGTATGATTAGCCTATGTCTTATTCCAGAGTAACCACTATCTACGTTTCAAATTTCATTAAAATTGGTGCAGTTGTTATGGAGATACGTGGTAACAAACATTCACACACACACTCACACACACACACACACACACTTACTTTCGCATTTATAATATTAGTAGGAAGTAGGATAAGATAGGATGTTCTCCATTAGGTACATGATGAAGACAAATGTATAACCAAGACATTACTAGGATTATTTGAATGAGTTTAGACGTTACTTTTAGGGTTCCGTACCTAAAGGGTGCCAACGGAACCCTATTACTACGCCTCCGCTGTATCTCACGAACCGTAATAGGTAGAGAGTTTTATTTTTCACATGTGTATTTCACGATGTATATTTCTGTTGCCGCTACAGTAACAAATCTAAAAATAAAATAAAAAATAAGTCCCCATACAAGAAACTTGATAGTTTTGACGTTTTTATTCTAGGGTGGTACGAAACCCTTTACGAGAACCGGACAATCGGCCAGTCCGACACGCACTTGGCCCGTTTTATTTAAATTGTTTGCAAAATGAGTGGAAATGTTATTCATATTAAAAATTAATAACACTTGGGATTGTTGTTTTATAAGCGCGCTTACCTAAGGCATGAAATTAATGAGCGCCGCGCCGCCGCGCTCTGACCGCAGCCTATATACGAATAGGAACCTACTCCTTGTAATTTTCATCAACTGAAAATTACTTTATTTTTGTACGAGACCCAATTTCTTTATATAAGCTTCATTTAACTTTTAATGAGGATATCTTCGATCGCCTTTATCTAATTTTATCATAATTATCTATCGATTAGGTACACTGATATCAACAAGTAGAGATGTTTCAGTCTAAACATACACTCCCCTCAACTAAACGTGATTATTTAAATGTGTGGAAGTAAATATTTAATGCAACGTTTTACTTAAAGATTAAGATAAGATTATGCAATAGGCCATCTACAAATTTAAATATCACTATACACCGTGTTTATGTTCATTTGCTTTAACTTGGACAAAGTGCTTGGAACATTAACATAAACTTATCCCTTAAACCGTATTACGAAATTGGAAAAAAAATATGTTTTTTGTTTTTTTTTTATTTTCTTAATAAAATAATTAACAATCCTATCAAATTAGTATTGTCAATTTGACGTGACACATGCGAGAAAAGTAAAAACAACATCAAAACGAACTAATTTTTTAAACCTTGTCGTATATAAGGAACATTTAAAACTCTTTACTTACCAACGAGACGAAAATAGTATTTGATTATGAATTAAGAAGATTTTACACTGGTTTAACTTAGATTAGTGATTAAATAAAGATTTTAAATAATTTGAAAACGGTACGAGTTATGCACTTAGTTTCTTTGAGAAATTAACTCAATAAGACGTAAGGAATTTACCCTTAAAGTTAAAGCAAATGAACATGGACACGGTGTATACCTGTTCTTTAAGTTAAAGCTTTGCAATAAATACTTATTTTCACACATTCAAATAGGTAATCACTCTTAGTGGAGGGGCGCGCATTTTTAGACTGAAACTACTCTACCTATATCAAATATAATATAATACACACAAAAACCGACAACCCATCTGAATAAAAACAGAAAAAATCGGTAAGAAAGTAGGCAAGATAAAAAATTAAACGAAAGTAATAAAAAATTAGTGCATAATAAACAAAGCAGAACGGACGCCTTCAGTTGCTTTTATAGTGTCTTTTACCCGACACGCTAATTTTATTGAGCGTAGCATTCAGAATAGGTACACGTTCTTATTACGTCCCCAGTCGTCCCATGTTTTATATTATCATGATGTATTTTTAGTTTCATTACTTACTAGTGTATTGACGTAACTAATTTTGAAATAGAAATTCAAGCGTTACCTATTTTCATCTATTGATGAATCTATTCAACCTCTATAATCAGATAGGTTAAGGAGCGCATTAGGCCCAAAGCCAGATTTTTGAAGTGAAAACGTCTTTAGCGGCGTTGTGCACTTTTCTTGGGATGGGTAAAAAATGTTAAACTCGAGTCAGGACACGTGACCTGATCGAAAATTCGTAAGAAGGGATGGGTAAAAAATGTTAAACTCGCGTCAGGACACGTGACCTGATCGAAAATTCATAAGACGGAGTGTGCGTGTGTGTTTGTACTACATATAAATTGTCATGTTTCTGTACGATAGCGCAATAAATGAATATTGTATTTAACCACATAAATGATAGTACTTTTATACTGATAAATAAAGCAATTCGTGCGAAATTATTCCCTAACTATTCCAAAATATTTAAAAATGCTCAACGTTAATGTTCAAGTTTTCACTTCTGCCGGCACACCCGGAGTGCAACCCGTTTTTTTTTGTTTAATTTATAAATACTACAAAGTATAGTATACAACCATTCATATAGAGTAAAGTTTGCAATCATTACACTGTACTATTAGTAGGTAGGTCAGCTCTAATAAAAAAATGTTTTCTGAGAACACGCACGCAACGTTCCCAATAAAACAGATCCATTCAGCACATTCGACCTTCATTCAGTTTTTTTATTGCATTTTCCATTCATATTACCTACTTATATAGTTTACCGAAATGCTTCTCTGCTCTGACAGAAAATGATTTAAGTTAGGTATTATGTACTTAATTCTACAACGTTATTAGGACAACATACAGCATTAGGGTCTTAAGACGATACAAGAAAAAAATGAATTTTAGTTTCGGGGTGTGGCTAGCGTCGCGTGAGCTGCCGAAGGATATATCCCTCTCGCTTAGCTAGGACAGAACAGCTATGGAGTAGACTATAGTATAGTTATTTTTTGAAGGAACAATATTGTTTAATTCGTACAATTAAAATAATATGTCCCAGTGCACCTTTTAAAATAGATGAAATGGATGAAAATATTCAAATATATTTTTTTCGTTTTATATGGGATTTTTATGTCGAGTGTATTTGAAAAAAATAATTTAATTTCTATGTTGTTTTTATTGCTGAAGACAAAGTAAGTCAAAAGAAGACAAACGATACCTACAATATGCTGATAGATACGTATAACAATATTTCGATCGTATAATAGCCTATAACCAGCGGACGATCCAGACGCGTCCAACGATATCTCATTAGTCAAATTATTATGATATAAAAATAGTTTGGACGTTATACGGGAGCAGATGAACATACATACATATCGGTCAAAATCATAACCCTCCGCCCACCGTAGTCGGGTAAAAATTTACATACTCTGTGTCAGTGACTGACTGCCGGATATGAGTATCTTTTTCATGTTTCGTAGGCAAAGGAATACTTTGGTACTTAACTTCGATGCCGATCATGAAGTCATCAGCGGTGTCATAATATTTTTTTTTACCATATTTAATTTATTTTTTAATGTATTTTCAGTTTTTATTAATTTTATTGATTTAACCATGCATTTATTTTTTGTTTATCTTTTTATCTTTATTTTTTTATCTATCAAAATCACCCTTAGACTGGTTACCGCCACAGGTGACAAGAGGGCTGGCTCTTTCCTTGCTCAAAAAATTCGCTTGACAACAGGAACAGCTTGAATACAGGGAGGACATGCAGCCAGTATCCCACGCGGACGGTATTTGTTTAATTAGGGGTAGGTTTTTATTTTATTGTATTTTATTTTAATTTATGTTATATTATATTGTATTTTAATGATAAAACATGAAAAATTTTTTTTTTTTTTTTTTTAATTACTTTTACTTTTATTTATTGTTTTATATTTATTGTGAAATTATAATAATTTTAATAATCAATATTGGACTATGTCTGAAACAAATACATTGAATTGAATAATTTAAATACAAAAATTATCACATTAACTCGTTAAATCACGGTTTACACCCCTAGAACGAAAAAGATCCTAACATGGTAGGTAGGACCTGAGGGTTGGCCAGTTAATTACTTAAAATACACTATATTTATTTCAAGAAAACATTCATAAGATCTGAAGGCGTCGGACTCGCACATAAAGGGTTCCGTACCACCGTAGAATAAACACATCAAAAATATCAAGTTTGAGACTTGATATTTATTTTTAAATGTTATTATATTTTTAGTATTTGTTCTGCACCGGCAACAGAAATACACATTCAGTGAAAATTTCAACTCTCTACCTGTTACGATTCGTGAGATACAGCCCGCGCTGACAGACGGACAGACAGACAGACGGACAGCGTAGGCCTAGTAATAGGGTTCCGTTAGCACCCTTTGGAACCCTAAAAAGTAGCCTATGTTCTCCGCCAAGACCCAGTCTATCTCCATACCAAAATTCATCAACATTGGTTCAACGGTTTAGCCGTGAAAAGGTAACAGACAGAGTTACTTTCGTTTATAATATAATAGATTGAATAGGACGGACAAACATTTTCCTATCCATATCTGTAATGTTATTTTTTTACGATAATTTATTGATGTATGATATATTTATTACTTGCCCATCCATACCTACAACAAACGCAATAAAGCGACTCCATTGTTTTGACAAGCAATGTATTCCCACTGTCGGCCCAAGACCATGCTGCAAGTATATAACAGTAAGCGAAATAGGGAGTTTTTACAGAAATGACACGAATAACTATGAAATGACAAGAGATGACACAAAATGACAAGAGATGACACAAAATGACAAGAGATGACACAAAATGACAAGAGATGAAAAGAAATTACACAAGACAAGGAAAAGCAAACGAAAATCACGCTGCAGTGCAGGTCGTAGGTTCGATTCCTGCCCAGGACATGCATTTGTGTGCATGAACATGTCCGCATGTCCCGAGTCTAGGTGTAATTAAGTGTATATTTAGTTTGTATTTACAAACAAAAAGTAGTATATGTAGTAATATCAGTTATCTGGTTTCCATAGTACAAGCTCTGCTTAGTTTGGGATCAGGTAGTCATGTGTAAAAGAATTTCCAAGGATATTTATTTATTTATCATAGGCGTCGGCGGACTGTAAATACTGTACTGTACCTGTAATGTGGCACGACCGTAATATTTTTTCGTAATATTTTTTAAAAAATCCTTCACAGGTCCGGCGTCGAACAAGTCCGACTGGACACTGACAATACAAAGTTAGAGAGAGACATGGTTAGTTCAAGTACTTAAAATGTGAGATGGCGATATTGTGCGCGCGCTCGGAAATAAACAACGTAAGCGCCAAACCACATATTCTTGAATTAAAAAAAAACTACTTCATGAATTAAAATATGGTTGAAGGGTAGTTTAGATATCATTATTTGCTATGTTTCAGAAATAATTTCGTGATCTAAATCGTAAAAACATCGTGGTAGCAAGGAAAATTGTAAATAATTAGAGCTCATTTCATAATTTTTTTTTATCGAGAAAATTTCATCAAATCGTGATTTGGATTTAAAGATACTCAAGATAATATAGTCAAAAATCATACATCTAAATATAAGATTCCTAGTCCACATACTTACTTAAAGAAACAGTAGAATAGAAAATCAACCAAATTTCGAACCCTCCTCTTAAGGAATTTTATCTAACACCTGCTCCATAGCAACTTCGTTATACATTCGAAAACGAATATGTATAAGGGCCGTAAGGTCAGCTGTAGTTTAAACTATGGGAGAGAGTTAAGACTCATCGGTAGATTAAACTCTCCAAGATCGGTAAACTACTGTTGATCTTAAGGCCCTAAGTATCTGGTACAAAAAACTTTAGCAAATAATAATAATAACCATTTAATTCAGGCAACGATCGCCCATAAATACCTTAAAGACTAACATACATATTATATTAAAAATAACTTATAAACATAGTAGGTATGTAGCTGATACCTACTTCTCTCAGATACTTCACTTATACAAAAAAAAAACATTAAATACATCGCTACAGACAAAATGGCGTCGAACCACCACGCGCGCGTTAAAATTTGAATGTAATTAGGTAAGCACCTACATCAACAACATGCAAACATTGACTTTAATAATTAGGTCAACCGTGTCGCTTCTTTATACCAGCTGTGCATATAGTACTCAGGACGAGGGCCATAGGTAACAATGGTAATGAACAATCGATTCGGCTCACTGGATATTAGTAGACATCCAGGTAACGCCTAGAGCACACTTGGACGTTTTGAGCGCGGTAACAGGGATAAGCCTATTTTGTTTCCAATACAACTATATAAAGTATGTGTTTATAACGGTAATGTCTTTGGGTATTTGGAAAAAATACCAACTATACCCACATCAGATCAAATAAAAAAACAAGATGGAACGTTGCTAACAACTAAGTTTTATAAACATGTGTGCAACGTGCCGCGAACAAGGCAAGGCGTAGCTTCATTGTGCGTCCATGTGTGCAAGGCGTAGTTTTAACCGGCCTCACTTCGTTATTCGCAACGTTCTATCTTGTCTTTTTTATTTGATCTGAGATACCCACTACCTAAGCTAAGTAAGGTACCGAAATTCTGAATGAATACTAAAAGCTGATGTATAATAGCGGTGACAGATTTGAGACGAACTTAATTTTCAAACATGTTTCGAAGCGCGAATGATGAGAAGTTCAGCCAGCACTTATACGCAAGCCCCTATCGTAAATTCGTAACTCATAAGTAGGTTAACACGCGCTTCATGCAGAGTTTGAATGTTATTTTTACTTCGTTTATCTTTACACCTGCATAGTATAATGCGGGTACAAGCTTAGGCTCATTAATAAATGCATCTCAAAGTTGAGATCGGTCGGAAGATCGGAAGATGCAATTTTGACGTTTAATGTATGGAAATCTGTCATAAACAGCATCTTAAGATCGATCTGTACTTTGAGATGCATCTATTAATACGAGCCTTAGAGCTGCAGTTACAATGTTTGTGCGTGTAAAGCTAGGGTCCCATGGTGCGTGATACCGCGGATTACCTCGCGCACGGCCGACGACCACGAACATCCACGAACCGCGCACGAGGCTGTCCCCATGGTGCGTCCATGTGCGCGATATCGCGCACCAGGTCTGTCATTCCAAAATGCAAAGTGAAAGAGAACGTATCGCGCACCTTTCAAGTTACATACATTTTTGACATGCTCGTCCGTGATTTCACGGACGGCCACGCACCACCCCGCATGAACGCGCACCGCACCTTTAAAGTTACCGACTCGCCGCGGATCGGACGCACCGCGACGACGTGTCTGCGCTACCGCGCACGACCCTGTTCCCATGGTGCGTCGGTGTGAATGGTGCCCACCGCGATAACACGCACCATGGGACCTAGCATAAGAGTTACGAACTTATAATGATTAGGATTTTGAACAGCATGGGCATTATGACACGGGGCTTCATTTGAATAACACGTAAGTACTCGTGATCATTAAAATATTTAATAATAGTCCCTCTAAAAAATTTAAGTACCAAATAAAAATAACGAATTGTAATCATATGGTGTTTTATTGAAGATAGGATTTTTCATGCTCTTGAAGCATTAAAATTTTTACTAACAGTTATGTCACTACTGAAACAAGAGCAACATGAATAAGCCTTTGAACTCTCAGCATCCGATTATGTGTTTAATTTTATAACAGTAGCTATCAGAAATTCAGAAACAGTTCAGGAACAGTGATAGCCAATTGGTTCAGCACGCGTCTCACGGGCTATGATCCAGGGTACAAACCCCAGCTGGCATCTCTAGATTTTTCAAAATCTATGTGCGAGTTCGTTAATACGTTACGTTACGTCATGTTATTATTATAGGTAAAAGAATTTCGACCTTCTGGTATCTGCATTGCTATGCAAAAATATCCTTAATATCGTGTCACGATTAGTTGACTATAAAACGACTTAGGCTTAAAGTTTGCCCCTACTCTTTTTAAACAGCCTCGTAAAAAGTAAAAGCGTGACCAGACATGCATAAAAGCAACTTTGTTTGGGATTTGTTTGAGTAATGTCAGTTGTCGGCCTGAATTCCCGAGAGACTTACCCCCGCTTTGTATACTCTTTTGATTAACTACGTCACAAAGTAGATAAGGGTTAACGCACGACCAACTTTTAAACCAGTAAAACTTATTTCCATCCATCCCTCAGCCGAAAGACGTCCACTGCTGGCAATAGACGTCCCAATGACATTCACACATCCCTTATTGTGATTTGTGATACCCTGAAACATTGATCAGATATGGTACGGTCAGCAACATAAGTCGCTGAACATCTTCAGTTTCTCTAAACGCTTGTACACTTTTGTCTTGCTTCAAATAAATTTATTGTTCTTCATTTGAACAAAATTTAGACAAGGTGCTAATGTTTAGATTTGAAAATATTTACCACCGTTTGTAAAATATAGAGTGTGACCGATTTGAACAATTTAGTGTTCAGCGACATTATGTTGCTGACTGTACCTTCTATAACATCATAATCATTACATGCAGCTAAATTCACACATCTGTTATCGCACTCTCAATTCGACAATAACTTATTGACCACATAAGAAGGAATTAATCACAGGAAGGTGAGCTGTGGCAATACCGACATATTTTCAATATTATTTTTCGCGAGCGACTGAGTCGTATTGTGTCCATAGACTCCGTTTAGGAGGACACAATATTATGGCCGGACACGTCTCTCCCTCCTTCTTAACAATGTTTTCACCCCGAAATGAAGAAATGTAGGTAAAATACCAATTTAGCACCGTTCTCCTATTTCTTATCAACTACATTAATTCTGTGTATATCGATAGATTTAGAAAAAAAAACAATACGGTGATAGGTACGGTCAGCAACATAAGTCGCTGAAATTCTTAGTTTTTCAAATCGCTTGTACACTTTTGTTTTCAATCAAATCCATTATTTTTCTTCATCTAAACACAATTTAGGCATGTTGCTAATGTTTGGGTTTGAAAATGTTCACCAACGTTTATAAAATAAAGAGTATTAACAATTTGAAAAATTGAGAATGTCAAGCAACTTCTGTTGCTGACTGTACCAAATAACCTAATAAGGGGCATATTATTTATTCACATACTTAATACCTATTACATGACATCATTCCTTTGTAGGTATGTACACCAATAGGTAAATTTATTGGGTTCTATGCGTAAAGGAATAACAGTCGATGACACCTACGTTTAAATAAGTATGTCATGACGTAATATCCCAAACAGTTCGCACTTCGCGCCTCAACTACCGGTTCTTCATGTGTGATTTCAAGGTGCATTGAACTTTCTGACATTTTATTTTCTCTTCGATGTTTTAGCTGCGTCGAACTGTAACTATAGAATCTTGTTGTGATCCAATGTTTTTTTTTATATGACTAAGGTGGCAAACCAGCGTACGGCCCGCCTGATGTTAAGCAGTTACCGCAACCTATAGATGCTTGCAATACCAAAAGCATTGCTCGCACGTTACCCATCTGAAGGGATGTGGGACAGAGGGAGGGAAAGGGGGGGTTTGGCTTCCGGCTCTCTTCGAACGAAACGCAGCTGAAATACTTTACGCCGATCTTCTGTGAGAGGATGGTATTACCCCAGTTGAGCAGGCCAATATCAGCTGCAGTCAATTGGCCACAGTTTAGCTCTACCATCATGAAATTACGTGGTAGAATAATTATAAATAGATGTGTCCATATGGCGCGCATGCCTCACCCGAGCACTCATATTATGACATTACGTCTATGCGTTGCGACGTCAAAAGTGAGTGCTCGCGCGAGGCATGCGCCTGATGAAGACGCCGCCATTGAATTAAACCCTGCCCTGGTACCTACTGTATGCCAAAAGCAACCCGGTAATCTAGTAGAGATCGATTTGATCAAAGCCATTGTGATCGCTTCTGTGATGGGTCCTATATTTTCAAAGCTTGTCGTCGCAAGAAGATGACAGTAATTTATTGATTTGATAAATATTTTTACTTCGAATTAAGGTTTGTAAGACCGTGATGCGTGGTAGTCATTGGTGAAGGCTTATATCCAGCAGTGAAAGCCTTCCGGCTAATGGATGGAAGGTACTTCCCTATATAAATTTGAAATCATTGTATCCAGAGCCAACGTGTAAATAAATACCTAACAAAACTTTAAAATGGAACATAATGTGTTCGAGGTTATTACAACCGGTTATTGAATAGTATCTTCGTTGCAGACGTGGCGGTCAGTGTCTTATTCAAGGTTACGATAACCGGTACCGGTAGGTAGAGTGTTCGGTATAGACAAACAGTTTTCAATGGTTATAGACATTGGTTAACGTCGCGTGATTCGTGAACTAGGGGCCATCCATTAATTACGTCACATGAATTTCATGATTTTTAAACCCCTTCCTCCCCTTGTCACAGCTGGTCACATTTGCGAGACCCCCCCCCTCCCTGTATGACGTCACATATTTTTTATAATTTTAAGAAATTAAAAAAAAATCGTAAAAAAATCAAATTTCGGTTTTAATACTTAGATATATTAGATTTTTAAAGGTGACGTCACAAAACTTAGGATCCCTCCCACCCCCTTGTCTAACAATGTCACATTTCGTCGACCCCTCCCCCCCTTTACGTGTGACGTAATTAATGGATGGCCCCCTAAGAAAATACTTGAACAGTTTCGTAGTTCTAAAAATGCACCAAATGGTTATGGACCGGTGCTACAGTGCAATTATTACAGAACAGACTACGATAAAATAAGTAACAGGATATAAATATCGCCAGACTTCGATCGATCTCAAGATTGAGATAGAATTTAAGATGCTGTTTTTGACAGATGTTCCATACATTAAACGTCAAAACTGCATCTTAAGATCTATCTCAACTTTGAGATCGATTTATTAATACGGGCCTTAGGTACACAACAACTGTCAAACTAAGCAACGCTTGTACTATGGATATAATTTAATAGACTTGGGGCGATCACAGTGACACCGAAATCAGGGCAAATTACGAAAAGGCCGTTTTCAAAATTTGCCTCTGGCAGAAAACGAACCCGCAAATACCCGATGCAATGAGCCTAGCGGCCTACGCTCGAACCATTGCCCCAAATGGTCGTCAGAACTCATACAATTATTAGGTCAACTAAATTGGTGCTATACTCTACCATAATTATATGCACAGACATGCGTAATGACGAGACAACCTGCATTCCTACTGTGCTGAATGTTTAATATCCAAAGTTAGCATTGATACTAGTCGTTACATTATCCGTGGACCGTGGCCCAAAAAGGTTTTGTAAATTTAAAAAGTAGTGGACGTAAACCTAGTACTTACTAACATTATGGAAATTAATACTAGACTAGATGACCAGACTACGGTGACAGACAGTAAATATGAACTCTAAATATCTCTTTTATAGAGAGAGATAACAATTATTAAGTTATTCTCTTTTGAAATAGATTGAAACCTTTTCCTAAAACCGGAACACATGACGAAATAACAGCGCCTATTTAATTAGGTAAGGAAATAGGTAAATAGGAAGTTAAGATTCTGCTTCAACGTATAAAAAATTAAAACGTATATAACGTCACGACTTTTATCCCCATTCGGGGGTAGTCAGAGGCTTGAGTGGCCATACACCACCACATTGCGGAGGTATTAAACAACTCAAAGCCCACGTTTCACCAGATAGTCAGAACCCAACGTGACAGGTGGTGAACCATGTCGCCGTGTATACAGGAACAACAACGCTGTCGTTGTCGCTTCAACGTTTCCCAGTAAAAACAAAAAAAAAACAGTTACAATGTCAGACAACTACTGAACGAATAACCTATTGAAGTAGGCAGTTAGACACTTAATCGACAAAAATCAATTAGGCGTACCGAATCACTTCCTACTGATGATCGTTAAACAAATGATTACTTACCTAATTATTTTCTTCTGCTCGTGGCAGTAGCAGTAAGAAGTGACGGGCAAGAACCAAATTACTTCCTAGTTCCGTACGGATGATGCCAGATACTTACTCGTTCTTTATTGTATACTAGCTTTTGCCCGCGACTTCGTCCGCGCAAGATATAAATTTAAAAAAAATCCGTTTCCGTTTGCTGGAACCCAAATCCCGGATCCCGTATCTCATATCCCTTATTCTGTATCCCATATCCCGTATCCCGTATCCCGTATCCCGTATCCCGTATCCCGTATCCCGTATCCCGTATCCCGTATCCCGTATCCCGTATCCCGTATCCCGTATCCCGTATCCCGTATCCCGTATCCCGTATCCCTTATCCCGTATCCCGTATCCCGTATCCCGTATCCAACATCCCGTATCCCGTATCCCGCATCCAACATCCCGTATCCTGTATCCCGTAACCCGTATCACGTATCCCATATCCCAAATCCCGTATCCCATATCGCGTATCCCTTATCCCATACCCCGTATTATTTTCAAAAACGCTATTAATTTTGTTTTTTTAAAAGACACCTAATCACCAATTTTCATAATTCTAACTACAAAAATGACGAACTTCCATACAAACTTTATCCCCTATTTAACCCCCTTAGGGGATGTATTTTCAAAAACACTGAAATTAATATTGTTTATCTTTTAAAAGTCACCTAATCACCAAATTTTATAATAGTAACTTCAAAAAATGACGAACTTCCATACAAACTTTCGTCCCCTATTTTACCCCCTTGGGGGTTGAATTTTCAAAAACGCAGCAATTCAAGTTTTTTATTTTTAAAAAGGAACCTAAAACACCAATTTTCATAATTCTAATTTCAAAAATGACGAACATCTATACAAACTTCCCGACTAACTTTCATCCCCTATTTTACCACCTTAGGGGTTGAATATTCAAAAACGCCGAAAACCATATTTTTTATCTTTAAAAAGACACCTCAACACAAATTTTCATAATTCTAACTTGAAAATGACGAACTTGCATACAAACTTTCATCCCCTATTTAACCCCCTTAGGGGTTGAATTTTCCAAAATCGCTTCTTATTGCTTGCCTACGTCACACAATATATCTACTATCCAAATTTCATGTCTTTAACTTCAGTAGTTTCGGCTCGGCGTTGATGAGTCAGTCAGTCAGTCAGTCAGTCAGTCAGTCAGCATTTCCCTCTTTATATATTAGTATTATTGTTTATCTTTTAAAAGTCACCTAATCACCAAATTTTATAATAGTAACTTCAAAAAATGACGAACTTCCATACAAACTTTCACCCCCTATTTTAACCCCTTAGGGTTTATTTTCAAAAAAGCTGTAACGATTATTTTTAATACGTAAAAAGAAACCTAAACACAAATTTTCATTATGCTAACCTCAGAAATGACGAACTTTCATACAAACTTTCGTCCCCTATTTTACCCCCTTGGGGGTTGAATTTTCAAAAACGCAGCAATTCAAGTTTTTTATTTTTAAAAAGGAACCTAAACACCAATTTTCATAATTCTAACTTCAAAAATGACGAACATCTATACAAACTTCCCAACTAACTTTCATCCCCTATTTTACCACCTTAGGGGTTGAATATTCAAAAACGCCGAAAACCATATTTTTTATTTTTAAAAAGACACCTCAACACAAATTTCATAATTCTAACTTGAAAAATGACGAACTTGCATACAAACTTTCATCCCCTATTTAACCCCCTTAGGGGTTGAATTTTCCAAAATCGCTTCTTATTGCTTGCCTACGTCACACAATATATCTACTATCCAAATTTCATGTCTTTAACTTCAGTAGTTTCGGCTCGGCGTTGATGAGTCAGTCAGTCAGTCAGTCAGTCAGTCAGCATTTCCCTCTTTATATATTAGTATTATTGTTTATCTTTTAAAAGTCACCTAATCACCAAATTTTATAATAGTAACTTCAAAAAATGACGAACTTCCATACAAACTTTCACCCCCTATTTTAACCCCTTAGGGTTTAAATTTTCAAAAAAGCTGAAATTATTATTTTTAGTACGAAAAAAGAAACCTAAACACAAATTTTCATTATGCTAACCTCAGAAATGACGAACTTCCATACAAACTTTCGTCCCCTATTTTACCCCCTTAGGGGTTGGATTTTCAAAAACGCAGCAATTCAAGTTTTTTATTTTTAAAAAGGAACCTAAACACCAATTTTCATAATTCTAACTTCAAAAATGACGAACATCTATACAAACTTCCCAACTAACTTTCATCCCCTATTTTACCACCTTAGGGGTTGAATATTCAAAAACGCCGAAAACCATATTTTTTATTTTTAAAAAGACACCTCAACACAAATTTTCATAATTCTAACTTGAAAAATGACGAACTTGCATACAAACTTTCATCCCCTATTTAACCCCCTTAGGGGTTGAATTTTCCAAAATCGCTTCTTATTGCTTGCCTACGTCACACAATATATCTACTATCCAAATTTCATGTCTTTAACTTCAGTAGTTTCGGCTCGGCGTTGATGAGTCAGTCAGTCAGTCAGTCAGTCAGTCAGTCAGCATTTCCCTCTTTATATATTAGTATAGATATAAAAGAATTGAACGTCGAGAATAGTAATGTTACCTAAAACGTAAATAAGAATTGAATTTCCTAAATAGTAGCTATTATAGTTGGTCCAAAAAAGTTAATTTAAAAAATAAATATCCACTACAAAATATATCCCCTCAGCAACGACGTAAGGTGAACTAAGGACACTACAAAGTTACAGAAAAAGAAAAAAAGGGATAAAGAGTATCGAAAACTACTAAATGGAATAAACCTTTTTACAGGTTTTTGAAACTCGCAAAAGTGGACAAGAAATTCTATCAAGCAATCCACTTAGCTCGGGCCCCAAGCACGTGCCTTCCAGATTATTGGCCTGTTCAGTGACTGGCCAAGGCTGGCAACAGGTGCGGAGCTTAAATAAAAATGACGCAATGCAACGGTTTTATTAAAACCACTAGCAGTAGCGTCAACATAGTGCTAGGCGGGCATGACTTCACAGATGCAAATACCAGACATGGTTAAACGAATAAATGAATATCAAATGTAGATATCGAAGTTATTTTAAATAAACCAATTTCAATCTTGTTCTTCCTACACACCTAAGTATTATAGTCCGGATTCCCTAGTCCATTTTTTTTTTATTAGTATCAAGCAAATTTTCCGTGAGTAGCTTCATTTTGATGAGACGCCCAACAATTTCTGTACGAAAAATCTTGATTGTGGTAGGTAAGAAGGGTAGCAGAGATAAAATATGTTGATTTGTTGATTCTCAAAAAATTATTACTACCTAACTGATTTTAATGTTAATTGTTTTTTCGTACAGAAATTGTTGGGCGTCTCATCAAAATGAAGCTACTCACGGAAAATTAGCTTCATACTAATTTAAAAAAAAAAGGACTAGGGAACCCGGACTATTAGTAGTGTGTGTAAATTGTATTTCCTATTAGCAAACAAGGAAAACAAAGGCTTTAGACCAGTGCTTTTAGCTCAAAAGTGAAAAACTCGAATAGTAGGATGAAACCCATTGGAAAAGCAAGATAATAGAACAAAAAATAGAGGAAAAATAATTTACGGGCGATCTGAGGTCAGGAAGTGGATGGGGGTGCGCGTTTAAAGGTAAAAAACGGTTTATCTCGATTTCCGGCAAAAATACAAGTCCTATGGAAAAAAGTTATATGGCATAGTTGTAGGTGATAGAAAGATCTACAACTTTTGTATTCACACTTTTTTCACAGACCTCAAAATCTATGTGAAAAATTCAAATAACCAAGTTATCGGTTTTTTATATTTTACAAATATAATTTTTTTTTCACGAAATTTGGTGGAAACTTGCCTTTTTATGTCCCAAACACACTGTAATTTTTTTGATTTGAAATATTTATTTTTTCACCTTATTTTTACTTATTTATCAAAAAAGCACCATTTTTTTCGATCGAAAAATCTCACGTCAAAATATCGGCTTTTTAAAGAAAGTCGGTGGGCTTTTTGTTCGCTGAAATCTCTACTTTCTGATGGTATAAAAAATATATACATTACTATAGTAAATATTCTCAGTAATTGCAAAGAAACGAAACGAAAATTTGTTGCTGACCGCGTTGTTGATAGCCAAAAGCTCGCCACAGCGCAGCTCCAGGCCTCCACAGCGCGGTCAGCATATGCAACCCTTGATGGACAAGCTAACATAAAGGTCGAGGTTGATCTTTCTATCACCTACAACTATGCCATATAGGTAACTTTTTCCATAGGACTTGTAGTTTTGCCGGAAATCGAGTTAAACCGTTTTTTACCCTTAAACGCGCACCCCCATCCACTTCCCGAGCTCAGATCGCCCGTAAATTATTTTTCCTCTGATTTCTGTTCTATTCTCATGCTTGTCCAATGGGTTTCATCCTACTATTCGATTATTTCACTTTTGAGCTAAAAGCACTGGTCTAATTAGGTATGATGATAACTTATCGATTCAAACACCTATGCGTAAACGCAAGCAGGTTATAAACCGAAAATACTCACAAGATGATAAGGCTTTATGTATTAATGTACCAACCATCTAAAAAATTCGAGAACTTGTTGCAAACTTGATCATTAACATATAATAATATCTAACAACTGCCTCAAGATAGCTCTTAAATAGGTAAGAATAGGCAATTTGTTATGTACAGCATAGCAATAAGACAGGAATTAGGTAAGTGTCATCAAATAATCCGCAAATAACCATACAATGACTGAGTTACTGATGAAGGTTGATAAAATCGTGACCTGCTCTAAAGCTTATTGCAATAAGGAAATTAATGTTCAATAAACACAATATCAGAGGCCAGTACAACTTATAAGTTTTCAAGTATAGGTATCAGGAAAGACAGAAAGTCTAGACCGAGATCTACTGACCCACTAAAGTCGGTCTACAATTACTAAGTAGTGTACATAAATAGTTGTTTTATGAATCGTAAGTTGATCTAATTAGACTGACAAAGTTGACGGCTTATGCCTTCGACCATAGGAAAATTAAAATTTCATTAAGTACGCTTGGGAGTGATAATGTATACTTAATTAATGACTTAATTAACAGCTATCTCACGTAATTAATGCCATCGACAAAATTGTATACGTGTTCGTACAAAGCAAAGCACGTAACGTTAATAACAGTGAGTAAGTACTTTAAATATCTAATGAAATCTTGTGTAAGGCCTCTTATTCATTGAAAATTGTGTGCAGCCCGTCGGAAAGAATCCCGTGAACATCAAAGATCAAGCGCACGTCAATGCTGATGCAAAGTATCAAAAGAAATATATAATAATAAAAAATAATATATCTACACTCATATTATAAATGCGTGAGTAACTCTGTCTGTCTGTTACGTTTTCACAATCAAACCGCTAAACCAATTCTGATGAATTTTGGTATAGAGATAGAGAGAACCTTGGAGAAGGTCATAGGCTACTTTTTGTTGTGAAAATAAAACTTGAAGGAGTTAAATAGGGGATACAAATTATACGCAGACGAAGTCGCGGGCACTAGCTAGTAATATATAAATATCATAATAAATGATACAGAGATAACACTCAAAATAAGCAAAGAGACTACAGTTCACGCCAATAATGACGAGGTATTAAAACAGCACCCAGATGATAAACGTGGGTAACGTGTGAATGAAATTTGGCAGTTTACCTACCCATCAATTGAAAGCGGTTTTCATCAACCACATTCAATAAACTCCAATATTGCTCCAATAGTATGGTATCAATCAAGTAAAATACCGATAGCTATGTTATCTACATAAAGCTAGCTAGAAAACACGAAAGCTCTCAACTGTAATCGGGAAAGCGCCAGTAGGAAATCCGCGAAATTGAAAATGCATGCCAGCTTGACGGTGACATCGGAAAGGCATAGTGGAAATGCGTTTCTCGCATGTTAATCAAATTCTTTTGCTACTGAAAAGCACTTTGGTGTACATTGTTCCTTTCTTGTTGACAATAATGATTGTGCACCTCTACAGCGTACTATTTTCAATGTTCTGAATTAAAATGATCATCATCATCATTTCAGCCAAAAAACGTCCACTGTTGGTCATAGGCCTCCCCAAGGTTTTCTTAACAACGACCGGTCCTGTGCCACTTGCATCCAGCGGTTTCCTGCTACCTTCACTAGATCGTCGATCCACCTTGTAAATGATAAGTACCTCATTTTAAATACAAACCAAGTGCCGGATGTTAAATATTCATTAACTATTCCCTATTGGTTGATATCAAGTCGATGAATGGTCGGCCCCGAGTCTTAGCATTAACCAATTGCCGGCCATCCTGTTGGTAGTCCTGTGGCCGACAACATGCCGACCGCCAAGAATAGACGATTTACAATGAAGAATACACAAGATAATATTGGAGACCAGTAGTTTCCCAAGGTAATTAAAAGACTTGCTGCCCAGTTTTTGTTAAATAAAGTACGCAAGTTTTGTTTTAGACGATGAATATGACTTTACATAAAGCTGTTTGTTATGCTAATAGAATATTGAGGAAGCCCATTCATAGATATGCGTGTGATAATAAAACGGCATTAATTTTAATTAGGTGATTTATAATACGCCAATGTGTACAGCGGTATGATATTTGGCTTATGTTTACCCCAAAAATGTTATCTAAAATATGATTATTATAATTACCTATTGACCTATACTTCTACACATACCTACTGCTTTTTATGAGTTAAATCATCTATTGCTTGCAATGTTTTATCCAAAATTCTCACAGAAATCCTCCGTGTAGGAATCCGTATCTTGCGTAAATCTACTTTTTGCTTGCAAAACAATACCATTGTCAACAATGGATTCGACTGTTTTGAGTGGATCTTGTAGGCATTTCATTGATCATTGTTTATTGTCGCATATCTAATTCTAATCGTACCGCACTATCGTGATTTCCATTTGAACCGGCTCTATAAGATACAAGGGTTCTGACCTGCAGGTTGTCACTGTACCGCGAGCGCGCCGAGCCCGCCACGTTAGGCCGCTCCAGGAGAAGCAGCTCAGTCAGAACTATCACACCAAACACCGCGAAGAACATAACGAAGATGAAGAAGCTGATATTCGCGCGCTCTTTGGCGCGGGAAGGGGCCGCGCGCGCGCGCCACTTCATCGTGCCGGCGCAGCACTAGCATGGGCACTACCAGGTCAGTGGCCGCCAACCCGCGCGACAGCTGCCGCCAAACTGAATCACCACGGCCGCAGCGCCATCGCCGCGACTCCGCGTGCCGCGTCAAAACACAACACGACGCTTTTCCACACTAACGTATTCCTACACAAAGAGCATGTGCAATGGTGGCTTGACTGACAGGAACCCGCTTGTTTTGGGTTGCAAGTTCATGGATTTCATTCTGTACCCTCGACCGACAGCTGTGACAGCTTACTTTTAAAAGAGTTTGATCGATCAAACAATGGTCCAAACAATTAGGTACCCTTCTAATCCGGTATACCTACCTAATATACATAGGTATTATTCTTCTTTTAAATACCTATTTCATCAAAGGGTCCAAAGGCCAAAACTCCTTTAGTAACCACATTAAGATTTCACGGAAATCTCTACCAAATTATATCATCGCAGTTTGAATTTCGATGCATTGTAATCGCTATAATAAAGGTAAGTATCAATGTATTTTCCACCATAGCTGCTCCCGATCTAATAGGATAGCAACCCAATGGTAGGAAGGTAGAAACGTGACACGCATGCGCGCCCCCGCCCTACGTTCAATGACTTGATGCGTTGCTCAATGTAAAAAGTCTCCATGCAATAACATTTTATAAGGCTCTATCAGCTGTCGATTGCATCATAGCGCTCGAGTTGCTCACCGCGCACATTGACGACACAGAACTTTTTACGGATGCTAGGAAGGGAGCGCTCAGAGTGCAAGGTATTTCCGGATCGAAATAGATTAGATTATCCTTTCCTTTATACCTACCAGAATAGCTGCTTGAAATTCCTTATCTGTGTTTACAGGTGCTTTGGAATTTTTCTAATTCGTGTGCATTCCTAGTGTAATTTCGTAATTGAAATACTCCTACAGATCTAACATGATGATCTAATTTATGACCGAAACTGAATTTTATTGAAGTGAAGAGGTATGGGTGTAACAAGCATAATAGGTTTAGGTACTTTAGGCAGGTAAAGGTATCTGTATAGAACATAAGCGTAGGTGCAGCAAACAAAGCATGCAACAGGCGGCAATGCAAATTGCAAAATGTCTGTAGGCTAGGCATGTAGCTGGCACAGAACCGCGCGGATACAGGGTGAGGGGAACAATGTTTGATTTTACCTATCATTTAGAAAATTTGTTCTAAACCATAAAAATATAAAATGTTAACTAACGATTACTCTTATGACGTTACAATCAATGAAGTTGGTCAAATAGGTAGGTAAAGGAAGGAGCCAGCTACTAGGTATCTAGTAAGTATCTATAGAACTGAGTTAAATACGGTCCGACTGTGAACTTGAAGGATTTACTAGATGTGGACAGTGGACCAAATTAAGCCTCTGTGGATGACTAAAATTATTAATAGCCTACAACAACTTTTTTATAGGACTGAGGTGGCAGACAAGCGTACGGACCGCTTGATGTTAAGCATTTACCGTATACTACAGATGCTTGCAATACCAAAGACATTGCATGCACGTTTCCGACCTGAAGGGCAGTGGGACAGAGGGAGGGGAAAGGGGGGGTTGGGCTTACGGGTCTCTCACTCATTATACCAAACGCAGCTGTAATAGCTGCTTTACGCCGACTCATCTGTGATAGAGTGGTACTACCCCGGTCGAGCCAGCCCGTATATGAGCTGCAGTCGATTGGCTACAGCTTGGCTCTACCACCAATCACCAATTAGGTACTGTGCATTTACTTATCACCTATTGTCGTTCGATCGTTCGGCCATTTAACAACTTTCGGTACCTAAGTATACTGTATATAACTCTCCGCCGTAGTCGGGTAAAAATCACAAAACCTTTATGTAAGTAGGTACATGTACGCAGTAACCTAAATCATGATCAAAGTGTTTTAAACGCCTGAATAAAACATACATGCCATGCGCCATTTTAATCATTCTAACTTGTGATAGCAGCATAGCAGAGATAAAAATAGCAGGCGTTTATGTTGAATTTTTACGTAGGGTAAAACCCCCAATTATTGGCACCGGTGGACCCAATTATTGTCCATGCATATTTCTATGGGATTTCTTAGTTCAGCGGATAGAATAGTAGGTAGGTGTGAAAAACTGTGAAATTTATGACTTTTAACAAAAAAACACTATTTCCATGTTTAGTTTTCTTATTTTTTAAAGATAACTTCAAAAGTGCCAATAATTGGGAGGGCGGATGGCAATATTGGGTGCCGTTACCCTAATTGATAATTTTTTAATTTAAAATTCGGTAAAACGCTATAATGCTGAGTAGGTACCTACCTCCCTAAACTTTCGATAGATTTTTGATTACTAGTACTCCACCAATGGATGGGGAGGCGAGCGTGCAATTCGTGGATTTGCACGAGCGTCGTTCAAACCTAGTAGATTCGGTAAATGAGATGATAGGAAGAATACATTGTTCTAGATTAAAGATGTGATAAACGGCTTTATATTAAAAGCACGTTGTTACGCTTGTGCTTGTTTTTAAAAACCGTTGTAAAAGTGCTTTTCTGCTTTTCTGCTTTTTTAAACTAAACAAAAATTCGTCCGTCAATAAACGGACAACAAAAGCAAAATGCTTACTAAACATAAGTTCAAGCAAAAAGGCAAAAACTTACGCGCTGAAAAATTGATAGTGAGTCTTATGTGCATGGAAATATTGTTTTTAATCTAATATAATGTATTATAAATTATTGCTTTTTATGGGTAAAGAAATAAGGTTAAATTTAATTAAATATTGATTTGAACTGTATTGTCATACAAATAAGGTTACTTTTTGTAATTTTTTGCAATTTCTTTCTCTTTCTTGTCGTCATTGCTTAAAAGCAACACGCTTAAATATGTAAGCGCGCTTAGGCGCTTACTTAAAAAATCGAACTTTTCAAACGGCTTTTCGTTTAAGCACCCACTTCTATTCTAGATGTTTCCACTTTCAGCGGTGGGGGAAGCGTATACATGAAAAAGTTTTTTTTTTGTATAAAAAGCAATGACATAAAAATACTCAAGCGTGTCAGATATTGATACTTTTCATGCTAAATTAAATGATAAATTGAAAAAAATAATTACTCGAGCGCATCAGAATTTGTAAGCATCTATAGGCTACGGTAACTGCTTAAAATCAGGCGGGCCGTACGTTTTTTTGCCACAACAGTCCTATATTTAAAAAAAATATCTGATGGGGTGAAAAAGTGAAACTTTCAGAGAGATGCTCCCATTTCTTAGACTGACGATCAAATTAGCAAAATTGACACTTTTGACACTTCTTAGCTAGTACCTAATGAATCCCCCTTATCTTAATCTGACGAGTTCGAGTATTTTAAGATGGTCTATTTTTTTTTGGTTCCCCTGAGCAAACCCACCAATATTAAGGGCTCAAATTTTTTTGAGGTTCTTATCAATATGTAAGCTATCTCCCTTATCTTAATCTGACGCGCTCGTGCAAATCCAGAAACCCCTTCTACGGCTCCCCATCTACAAGCCAACTTGGCGCACGGGTATAATATCAAATGATAATAAGGGGCCATCCATAAATTACGTCACACGTAAAGGGGGGGGAGGGGGTCGACGAAATGTGACAAGGGGGTGGGAAGGGTCCTAAGTTTTGTGACGTCACATTTAAAAATCTAATATATCTAAATATTAAAACCAACATTTGAATTGTTAAGGAAAAATTAAAGAATTTCTGAGAATTGAAAGAAATATGTGACGTCTCACAGGGAGAGGGGAAGTATCGCAAATTTGACCAGCTGTGACAAGGGGGAGGGCCCTAAAAATAATTAAATTCGTGTGACGTAATTTATGGATGGCCCCTAATAAGTCAATGATTCCGCGGTCCATCCACCACGTAGGGGGAGCTACTGCCATAGGAGTGCCCATGGACCACAGGGAGTGCCCAGGCATTGGCCAAGTCCACTACGTTGTGGACGGACCGCAGAATCATTGACTTATTATCATTTGATATTTATACCCGTGCGCCCAGTTGGCTTAGACTTAGATAAAGAATGTACCTGTAGATTTGACAAACGCGTACACCCGTAAGGGACAAATTATGTATAATCCTGCTAAATTACGCTTAACCCTAATGTCTATGGAACGTGATCTGACGTATACTACTTCTAAATTTGGTTGGGTGTATTCCAGCCCATTCGAGTCCATTCCAGTCCATTCGAATCCATTCGAGTCCAATCGAGTCCCAAGTGATGCTTTGTTTGGCTCATCCTGGACCAAAGACCTACAAAAGTTTGTGCCCAACAAACTTAGGGCGATACGCAGAAAGTGATACGTCTATCTCTTTCACTCTTAGGATATCGGGCGTAAGCATGTCTCGCTCAAGCACGGCACTATTATTACCGTGTCATCTCTATTGATGCTTCCTCTATGGGCTTGGAGGAGTAGTAGGTACCTATTTTTACAATGGCAGCATTAATCTGCCAAAAAAGTAACAGAACCGTCAAATACTGACAGCTGTGACAGTGTTTAATCTGTTATGTCAAAAACCAACCAGCTGCCGAAGAACACTGGGATTTTTGGGTTGGCGAACCCTTTCAAAATAGATTTCTTTTGTAAAATCCAATAATGGGTAAAGAAAATGCCGCTCCACCTGATGATAATACGTTTAGAGCTTTCGCAAGTGCATTATACAATACACTAGATTCTCCAGTGACATGGTTCAGAGGTAAAAAATATTAAAGTTGACGAAGTGATAATGTTATGTAAGTAGGTAAGCAATTTATCGCATTGTTGTGCTGCAGAGAAGGTTGTGGAGCCCAACCAGAAGAAGTACCCCTGGTATCACCAGAAGTTCCGCCGCGTGCCTACCATCGATGAGTGCTACGATGGTGATGTTATCTGCGACTACGAAGCAAACTCTCAGTTCAAACGTGATAGGTTAGTTTTTGTTTATTAATTTTTATCTCATACATCAGACCACTATTTCTCTCATATACATATATTTAACAAATTAAAAGATATGAATCAAGTTAGTTTTATTTAGGTGATAGTTATTTTTTTCGAATTTGATCCATTATTATCTTGAGATTCTTATATTTCTTAATTTTTCTCTAAAAGCTTGTGTAGGTGTAATGTAGGTATGATAATTTCCAATTTTATCTGTAAATAAAATACTAAAGCCATAATCATATAATCAAACATTTTTTTTTATTTAGAGCTGTGGACTCTGAAATTCTAGGCATTCTACGTCAGCGTTTTGAGGATTGCATGGTGTATGAGAATCCAGACCATCTTACCTCATGCAAGCCTCTGTGGGACAAATACAAGGAATCAGAAGAAGCATGGTTCATCAAATGTAAGTAAAGAAAAAATAAATAAATAAATAAAAATAAATAAATGCTCATCCAAACTTGGGTTATCAAATTTAATGTAAGTTTCTGATTAGGCAGATACTGACCTGCAATGAGTGGGTCTGACTTTTACCTGTTAATGTAGATTTTATATTATAATAATTCATTTTTAGAGTTCCGTACCCAAAGGGTGCCAATGGAACCCTATTACTAAGACTCCACTGTCTGTCTGACTGTCCGTCCGTTTGTCAGCGGGCTGTATCATAAACCATAATAGGTAGAAGTTGAAATTTTCACAGAATGTATATTTCTGTTGCTGCTACAACAACAAATACTAAAATTAAAATAAAATTTAAAAATAAAGGGGTTAATATACAAGAAACTTGATATTTTTGAAGTTTTCGTTCTATGGTGATATTGGAACCCTTATGTGCGAATCCGACACGCACTTGGCCGGTTATTAAAACTTTGTGTGATATACAGATGGTGACCTGGGAGCTTACGCCGACGCGCGGAAGGCATACATGAAGCAGAAACATCGCATGGTCTGGGAGAGACGCAACGGTGCCCTTTCTGATCTAACAAAGTGATACAGTTGCCTCAATATATTCATTTCCTAATATCTAAGTAGATTTTCTTTGTAATCATCATTGAAATAAAGTAAATAAATCATAGTGTGCAATTGTTTGCTTTCCATGATGAACTTTAGTGATTATAAATTGATGTTAAAACCATTATGTATCACATAATTGATCCAATTTATATTAAATCAGAATATTATTTAGTGCTTGAGTGTCATTTAAAATGAAAAATGGATTTGTTGAAAAAATAACATTTATTTTCACACATTCATCATACATGCAATACCGAAACATCTCTAATTTCAATACATCGATCCACTACCTTATATCTATAACAAAATAATCACAGTATTACGAAGACGCAGGGAAAAATAATACTAATCATTACATCTTCCCACAATGAACCGCAAATAGACACTTATTTCTACCTTATTGTTATAAAATACAATGTGATTGGTCAGAAAATAAAACAACCGCTTATAAAGTACTTAAATGTATCTTGACTACAGTCTTAGGATTGATAGCTAATTTCTACAAAATAATTAAACATTCTTTGAAGGTGGACAGTTTTGGCCAATGCTAAATGCAGTTTCACCCAAAACTCACATAAGAATTACCTTGTTATGGTCAAAATTATAAAATCTTACCAATAATAGTTACCCTTTGTCTTGATAGGGTTATCTGATGGCCAGTACTCGATATAAATGCAGACTGGCAGTGTAACATAATAATGTATGTAAAATAATTGCATTGAAAAAAATGTATACTTCAAATAATGCAAGATCCCGCTTACATAAAATTATAAGAAAAAACAAATTAGATACTACTGATAAATTTTATTGTAATTAAATATCGTAGTTCCACATAATTTTCTGATTTTAATAATATGCTTATAGTTTGTACCTCAATAAAAACAATCAGCATGTAATGTTATGTACACTATATACATAGGTATAAGATATATGCCATTCATCTAAGAAATTCATTTAAGCAGATTGGATCTACTCGAGGCATTAAACGGTACGGTACAGAAGTATCACAGATGTAATGCCTGCACTCAGACAGCTACATTAAGAACATTTTGCGTACCTATGCGTTTTTATAAATTGAATAATTTTGCAATATTACATTATAGTTATAATATAACTATATCTTATAATTTACTTATGTAAGTAATAAACCATCTGATAATACTTTTAACTTGAAAATATTTAACTTAGCACGATATTCTTATCTTATTGAATAAAAATCGATCTTATATTGATTGGCATTCTTTTTAAACATATGTCAAGAAATGCCTTGTTGTATTATTTAGAACTAAAATACTTATAACGAACTCAACTTCATGCAATGGAAAAGCAAAGAATGGCAAGAACATACGTTTTATTGGAGCACTGTAATCATTATTTACTGGCCATTATAGCCCTAAGGAAAACGCTACACACGCGTGCTGAAGCGTCATGAACCGTACAACGTGATCACAAATTTCGCTAATAGTGGAAAATGGTCTGTGATAAATATTAATTCTTCGTGGCCACATAGAAGTTGTAATACATGCAGTATGTTAACGTTTGTAGCACAGCGTGGTATATTTACGTTGCCGAAGGGAAAGATTTGAGTCCTTGCGTTATTGTTATTACAACATATTATTATGTAGTGACAATATTACTTTTCCAATGCATGCGTTGGTATTATGTGGAACTATGAAATTTAATATTAGAAAAAAATAATGGATTGTCATAAATTAAAACATTGCACTTTAGGCACGAGCATGTTCCATCAAAGCAATATCACCTACATCTACATTCATTCAATACTCTTATAAAAACTTGAACTTTTTAATTGACTTTTTGTCATAAAGGCCAGTTCGCAGAACTGAGATTCGACCTGGCAAATTTATAATTTTATAATAACGTAATTTTCTATGACTTTATAAATGAAGAATATAAATGTTATCTAAAATTACATAAATTCGAGTGTGATATTCCTAACTAAGATCGACTAATAAAATTCGTCTGCACAATAACGTTAGATCATTTGTAACGAGCGCTAGACGTTCACACTACATGCAAACAGATTTGTGGCCGAAGTATGTTAAAGATAAAACTCTAGACAAGAATCAACATAGTGTTATGATCATTGTACTTTATGTGGGCATCCGAGAATGTTACAAGTGCACGTGATAGGTATGAACGTAAAACTTAATAACTATTCTTAACATAGTTTTTGAGCCTCAAATTATTGATATGTTCACTTCAGGGGCCATAAGAACCGCTACGTTGAATTCATATAAAATAAAAATATGCAAAAAGTTGAATTCACAAAACGTCGACTACCATTTTACGCAACGTCGATTTTCTTTTCATATTAGCCATGCTGGAAATTCAACACTACATAAATAATATTATGGGAGTTGCGCATTATAAAGAAGATACCAACGTAATGGTCCTAAAGAATTTGTGGTAACATTCATTTCTATAGAAGTTGGATTACCTATTCAATATGTAGATAATATACTGGCGATAAAATAAGCTTTAAAAGCTTAGTCATATCTTAAAAGTACAATTTGAAGCTTGTTTCAGTCCTTCGTTACATCGAGACTCGAAAAAAAATATACAACTAAGAAAAAAATATAAATAAATGTCAAAAGGTAAAATAAAATAGTTCCTATCGATTAGATTTTATGCGGTAAGCGTGTACCATACATAATTTCTAACCAACCTTACAATTAGTTCAACAAGTAACAGGGAAAGACTAAACAGCACACCACAAAAACTACGGTATAGAATAAGTAAATAAAAAAAATAATTTCAAATAATAAAACAAATATAGGACATGAAAATTAGTCAGGATGATTCTTAATACTTACGTTTTATAATAATAATTATGAATATTATAATACAAAGACGTACGGGGCTATTGAACGTTTTTGTCAGCACTTATAACATCTCACGAATGCGCCATAAGATTTCTTAACCTAAATAAACACATAAAAATATAGACATCTAAAATATTATTGTTACTGACATCACAATTTATTGGACACTTACATTAAAGTCTAGAAGATAAAATTCGTTGCGACCCTGGGTAACATCAATCTGCGATCAGGTCGACAATCGACATTGGAACACGCTACATTCACCTACCTCATTCACGTATCTAGGAATGCATCTTCACTGAGAGACTCGGTGGGAATTAGGAACAGTCGAACTGCGCTGCCAAACGGATGCGACCTATTAGAAAAGAATATGAAATTAGTAACAACTTGCTGAAGAGTGCAGGTTACATAGTGAGGAAACTTGCACGTAGACTGCCTTTCAAACGGCAAGACTATGGCGTATTATTTAAAAAAATATATGTCGTAATACAATAACGAAATCCCTAGAAAATCTTAAAACTTACGTCTGTTATCCTGAGCGAGCAGCGCCGTCGGAGTTGGCAATGCACTGGCTGGTGGGGAACACCATATGTTGTTCTTTGGCGAGTCGAATACGCGCGAACCCTGCAACAGCGTAGAAATATCAATATTTAGAACTCGATTCCACGTTAAACTTATAACAGAGCCAGTCCAGTCCATCTAAGGTCCCATTTAGCAGTCTCCATAACTATAAATATCGTCAGACGAACACACCAACTGCCCACCTGCAGGGCTAGCATACGCGTTAAAACAAGACTTGTCACGCATTACGGTCGCTTTCTCTCTTTCTTAATGCATAAGAGAGAATGAGACAAAATCGATTTATCTCGTGTTTTGTCTTGTCACGACCGAGCTACCTGTGCTGGTGAATAAAAGTCCTGAAAATTCCCATTGTATTGCTTATAACCACGCGTCCACACTCTCGGACTCGTGGAGGTCCTCGCACGAGCCGCGGCAAACGGAGGCTACACGAGTGCTACCCATCCACACTCTCCATTTATTCAGTTGGTTGGTTGGTTCGCCCGCCTCGCTCCGATCAAAAACCGACGCCGAGCGGAGCACGCCGGAGGCGAGGCGAGAGATGACGAGGTTGCCATCCTCACTCTCGTGCTCGCTTCACCTCGTCTTGCCTGGAGAGTGTGGAGGCAGGGTGAAAGGTGATGTATTTGTTGTGTGTACCTTCTGTCCGGGCGGCGTGTCGTAGAGCGAGTAGTCTTCGTGCGGAGTGACGTCACGCGCGCGCGGCACCGCCACGCCGCCGCACAGCGCCCAGCGCCCGCCGCCCGCGCACGCGAACACCTCCGGGTACTGCACCAGGTACTCCGCTATACCCTCTGCACCTGGATATAACGTATACATTTGTTAAAGTTAAACGATTACAGAGCTGTGTTTTTTTATGTTACTAATGTGACAAACAAGCGCACGCCCCACCTGATGTTACGGTGATACCAGCCCAATCGATTGATCGTCGATCGATGGTAAAATGAATTGTTCGTCGTCGATCGGGCTCTCTCTCATCGTACGAAACGTAGCTGTAATAGCTACTTTACACCTATCTTATGTTAGAGGGTGGTACTGCCCAGATCGCGCCAGTCCGTATATGAGCTACAGTCAATTGGCTACAGTTTGGCTCTACCACCAATAAGATAGATCCTAGATAAGAAGAAGATCGCTTAGATTCGTAACCAATTTTCGAAAGACGTGGGTGTGCTAGACCATGAATCACCCTGAATCGGGCCCGTGTTTCGAGAATGCGACGTTAAAAGGGTTAATAATAATGATTTTTAGGGTTCCGTACCCAAAGGGTGCCAACGGGACCCTATTACTAAGCCTACGCTGTCCGTCTGTTTGTCAGCGGGCTGTATCTCACGAACCGCAATAGGTAGACTTGAAATTTTCACAGAATGTGTATTTCTGTTGCCGCTACAACAAATACTAATAATAAAATAAAACTTAAAAATAAAGGGGTTCCCCATACAAAAATCGTAATAATACGTAATATAACTAATTTGTCTCATGGTCGTTTTCCATACAAAAGACTTCAACGTGTGACTCTAAATATCACCATTTTGGGGATGTTTGTTTATATTCTACGGTGGTACGGAACCCTTTAAGTGCGAGTCCGACACGCACTTTTTAATTACCGTATCACTTCAGTTCGAAAATGTACTAACCTGAATCAGCTCCAGCGGGATTCGGTTCATACCGCCTCGTGTACTCCACGAACAGTTCTTCAGCGGTGAGCGGGCCCATGGTGTCGGCGAGTATCTGCGCGAGCCGCCACACCGCGCGCCACGCCGGCGACAGCAGCAGCCGCAGGTCCGCCACGATGGTGAACACGCCCGCCATGGACAGCCGTCGGAGATCAGGGTCCGAGCCGCGCAAGCGACGGTACGTGGCTATGAAGTAGTCCTGCCAACATATTTTTATTGTGAATAAAAAAATAAAGAAACCCCCGACACAAAGAACCTCTAAAAAGGAAAAAAATATCTAAATATTGTCCCTTTACGACGCAACGACAGGAAATCTATTAATTTTATAGGTTTTCCCCGCAACACAAAATTCATATACTAACTTTTATCTATGGCTCCCATAGATCTCAAAATAGATTAATAGATAATCTCAGAATAGATTTCAAAATCCTTCCTAAAGATATTGCGCAATTGTTAAGTGTGTTTGATGCCATTAGTGGATGCCTACGATAGAAAAGGTACATAGTGTCAACATTTCTTTGTTCTAACCCCAGCAATTTAGGTCGTGCATTCAACGTGGTGCGTTGATACATCAGTCAGTCGGTCAGTTTCTTTTATAAAATAAAAAGGTTATTGAAAATGAAATCACTAAGACAGCATGAATTCGTCACAGTAGAGTAGTTTGCATACCGTAGTACATACATATTGAGCAATGTATTGCAATATAGCCCAAACAACTGATGGCCGATGGGGCAGAAAAGTTTTCGAGTGGCGAACACGTACCGGAAAACGCAGCATGGATAGGCCCCACAATGTGGGCCGACGACCTAGTGAAGGTTGCGGGAAACCGCTGGATGCAAGTAGCACAGGACTGGTCGGTGTGGAAAACCTTGGGCCTCCCCTCCTATGTCCAACAGTGGACGTCTTTTGGCGAGTGACGTCACCGAAAGTTCTCGAATTTAGCGTATGAATATACGCTCAATAGCGCCCTCTCCTTCAGGGCGGTACTGTCGAACGGCGGGCACTGCTCCCGTGTGACCCTACCTGTCATTTGGCAACAAAAGCCAACGACCGGCAGTTCGGGTCACCCGTGACAGATGGCGCTCACTGTTCTCAGTACCATAATGATAATACTTGTAAACGGCTTTTTCACCGGGTTACAACATGATGATGATGATGATGATGATACGATGATGATATGATGATGATGATGATGATGATGATGATGATGTTGATGTTGATTGAAATATATAGTGTACCTGTGTGGAGCCGGGCGCGACGCTGCGGTCGCTGCAGAGCGCGGCGCAGGCGGCCAGCACGGCGCAGGCCCAGCCCGCCGCGCCGCTCCCACCGCCCGGAGCCAGCACCGCGCCGCGCTCCACGCACCCGCCGCACTGGTACACCAGCGCTTCGATACTCTCCACATCCACCATGTCCGGCTACACAAATACAACATTCCTTTACTGGTGCTATCATATTATTTTTATAAATCTATGGTGGTGGAACGAATGGCGTGAAAGAGAGGCCTACAGCCAACAGTGGGTGGATACAGGCTGAGAGAAGATGGTGGTAGGTAGGTATCTTTTGGAATTCCTAAATAAATAAAATATGAAATCAGATGAGTGACCTCCTTCCGTATTTTAATTTTAGTAAAAAATTTTTCAAATGTAAAAATATAAACTTCAAAACTACAGCATTCAATAATATAAATGATTAGTGACAGTGCCAACATAGCAGCTACGCTTGGCAAGGTCAGTCAAGAGAGAAGTGACCATTTAGTGGCATTTCGAACGTCTTCGTGCTTCGAATACCACGTAAATAGTCGGTCTCGGTTGTTGTCATCTAGATAGAAGTCATCAAGCAATGTCAAACAACAACCTTTGGCCAGTTAGAACAATTCTGTCATCAGGTTAGTCAATAACTATACAATAATAACAAACAACCAAATACCATCAAGGATCTTACAAAAAGCGGTCAAAATCCGATTAAAAACACATAGAAACGTATGTTTACCAGCGGCGGCGCTCCGAATTGATGCGCGTAATGCGCTGCGAAGTCTTGTAATGGCACGGGCCCCATGGCCCGCAGCCGCTGCGCCAGCACGGCCCGCGCCGGGCCGCGCGCCAGCCGCACGCTGCGGTCGGCGTGTGCGTCGCACGGCGCGCCGCACACCGCCACGGCGCGCGGCACCAGCTCGAACAGCTCCGCCAGCTTCACGCACCCGTAGTGCGCCACGCGCAGCTGACGACCGAAGTGCGCGTGGTACGCCGGCACGAACCGCGAGAACTCCATGCGCAGGTTCGGCGTGTGCGTCAGCAGCTCTGTCACCTGGATCGAAACATGTCTTACTTTATATTAGGGACAATAAAAAGGAGATGACGACACTACACGCCCAGAATTCCCCAATACTTAGATGCAAAGACAGGATTTCAAGGAGGTGCATACCCCATAAGCACGCTTTATACAAACGCTACAGACTAAAAAAACACAAATAACCAAATACTAGATTAGCAGATCACATATCACGTGCACATACGTCGGTGCATAAAAACAAAACACGATCTATATTTTTTTTAGTGACATATGAGGGGTGTTGGACGAACAAGGTGGACCATAAACCCACCTGTTTGAGCAAAAATCTAGCTAGCATGAGGTGTGGGGCGACACAGCCGAACAGCACAGCCGCGGAGCGTCACGTATTACACTTAGGTTAGATATCCCACGGTACGCTCAATGGTCATTGAACCTTTATCCACCTGCCACAACAATGAAGTTTATCAAAACCAAACCTCACCTCCATAGCAAACTCCCTCGTGCGGACCCTCTCCTCTGGCGTGGGCGTGTGCCGCGGCAGGGACACGGTACCGTCAGAGTCCACCATAACAGCTTGCGGTGCCACCCGTTGCATCAACTCGTCCACAGTGCACACGCCGTAGTCGACCGGCGAGAAGGGCTTGCCGAACGCGGCCTGGTACAGTGCGGGTATATCGTGGACGTGCACCGCGCGACCGGGCTGAGCTTTCAGTAGCTTCACGAGGTCGGAAGTCCAACGGCGGCTTTGAGCCGTGGCCGATATGGTTATGATTCGGGATGAGCCTGATCCGAGCACCTGGGGACAAGGAGTACAGATGAAATACCTGCTACGAAAAAAGAACGCAAGAATGACTTCTAAAACCTTTTCAATAAGAAAAAATATAAATAAAGTTTAAATGCTATTCGTTGGTAAGGGGCCATCCATACATTACGTCACACGTAAAGAGGGAGGGGTGTCTCACAAATGTGACCAGCTGTGACAAGGGGGGAAGGGTAAAAAAAATCATGAAATTCGTGTGACGTAATTTCTGAATCCCCTAAGCGCATCAAAAGAGAACCGATTTAGCTATTTTTTTTATTAATACATACTTGTAACAGACTGAATAAGTTATTTTTGGGAAATAAATAAAAAATGAAAACATTGCCCGGAAAATTCGGGAAAAACAGAAATAGTTATTTGTGTTATATGGGGCCAAAGTGATATATTTTGTTCCGCGAGGGCGTTATTTTGAATTCAGAGGAAAGCGAAGGATTCTAAAGTAGAATCCTGAGCTTTTCGAGGAATTCAATATACGCCGCCCGAGGACAAAATATTTGGCCCCGAATGACACATACTATTTTTCATCACTACCTATGAGAAAAATAAAAAGCTACGTGTACCTCTACCTACTCGAAACTCTCATAATATTATGTAATATCCAAACAAATAATATATCATCACATCATTGCTCGAACTCATTTTTCATTATTATTTGCAATAACTTAAACTTACTAAACCGAGACAAAAGAAATTAAAAGAAAAATGTACATGACAATTTGCGCGCGTTGTCATTACATTCTCTTTGGTTGCCGCGTAATCCTAACCGGCCAGTAACTTCTTCATACATTAAGCGTTCGTTTTTTTTTCACATTCTATTCAGAAGCACGAACGCTGACCAATCAGGAAGGAGATACAAAAACTCCCGTGGGAGCAAAATAGAATTTTGCTCCCGCTAGCCTTGAAAGGCAATTGACGTTTTTCGAATGGGTGTGATGATAATGCCTTTTTCTACGGGATTGTTGTAGGTATTGAAATTTGTACAAGACAACTCCGTCGGTTCAGCTAGTTCTTTTAGGGTTCCGTACCCAAAGGGTGCCAACGGAACCCTATTACTAAGCCTTCGCTGTCCGTCCGTCCGTCCGTCCGTCAGCGGGCTGTAGCTCACGAACCGTAATAGGTAGAGAATTGAAATTTTCACAGGCTACAATAACGAATACTAAAAATAAAATAAAATGTATACGGTGGTACGGAACCCTTTATGTGTGAGTCCGACACGCACTTGGCCGGTTTTATAAAATCTTACCACGATGGCACTGCTGAGCGCCGCCAGCAAATCCGGAAGTTTAGTGAACCCATAGTCGGCCACGCGACACTGCCGCCCGAAGTGATGATGGAAGGACGGTATCAACCTGTAAGTAACCAATATCATTAAAATATATCCACACCATCACCCATCTTTCTTTCTAGCCTATTTACTAATTCTTGTTTTTTTATTGGGGTCGGCTTCCAATCTACCGTGATTGAGCTAACTTGGGGTGGTTCTGAATAAAAAATACAACAAATCAGTAAATCTATCCTATATTTGGTTCAACTCTGAAGGTTTGGCTGATTTTAACATAATCAATAAAATTCCTTGAATTAAACTACTCCCTCAAAAGAGCACTAAAAATTCAAAACACTAACACTAGCTTAGTTATCAATTGTATAGATTAGGTATAAATCATCGGAATAGAGAGACGTCGTGGCAGAGCTACGCGAATAAGGACTCATGGAGACGAAAAGGGCACACTTGACAGTCCCCAGATCAGCCATTTCACTATGAACTCTGGATAACTTGCGTCAAGATAAATCCATAAAAGATACAGAGCGGGAGCAGAGGAAACGCATTGCGATTGGTCGATCGTACGTTAGTCCTAGAGTGCGGAGTCCAAAAGATCGATGGATTGTCTGTAGCTTACAAAATAAAGTTATAAATATCAGATAATATTATGACAAGGAACTGACTTGCTGAAGGGTATTGAGCATTTGGGTGCTGTGCGGAGTAGATCGATGAGTTCCCGCTCGAACAGCGCCAGCATCGGCTCCAACACCGGGGCGGTGCGCGGTCGGTCGCGATCGCCGCTCGAACGAGAACTGTCACCTGTCAACAAAACATTGAATGACTATCACTTCAAAATTATACGACTAATATAGTGATTGTGTTTTTTTTATAATATAGTGATTTTTTTATGGGACTGGGCCTGTCACAGACTACCAGCTCTATTAGTCCTGTATACAATGTGGAACTGAAATAACTACTACATACTCTACTCTATGTAACAACCTCGGGACATCAGCTATTGTTGTTATAAATTAAAATGACAAGATATTAGTAATTTTCGGTAATAGTAATAATAGCAATTTTAAGGTGTAAACCTTGAACAACTTGATTCATTGATACGAAGATTGATATTTGGTAAAAAAAAATCACCTCCATATTAAGAAAAGAAATGTATCGATTCTACCCAAAAGTAGCCTAGAAGGTGTGGTATTGGTCGTTGACAAGTTGTATAATAGCGTTATAAAGCATGCTCACTGTGCGCGGCGCCGGCGCCAGCGTGCGGCGATTCGTGCGAGTCGGCGCGCGCCCAGGCGAGGTGGCGCGAGGGCGCGTCGCGCAGCGCCACGCCGGCCACGCCGCGCAGCAGCAGCTCCAGCGGCACGCCGCGCGCCGCGTCGCGCGCCAGCATAGGGAACATCGCCTCGTAGCACTCCACGAAGCTAACGCAAACCATAATTTTTTCTTATTATTTTTAGTTTTGTTGTTGCCTTCGAAAAATGCTCAAAACCCAAACTGCATCATTTAATATTATTAGAAAAAATATTTTTTTCTAGCTGGGAATCGATCTAGCTAGCACATTGGAGAGCTGGGATATTGAAAAAAAAACACGCATCCTGTATCATTGCACCAGCTGATAAAGGCGGGTTCTAAAGATAAAAGTCTGGGAAGTACCTAATTTCTAATGGTAGACAATTGTAAGGGAATTTAAACGAATCGTCAGATCGATTGAGAAAAGAAAAATTCAAATGTCCGAAATGCTATACACACCTTAGCAGCGGCAATATCCCGCCGTGAGCCTCCAGCAGCGCGTGCACATTCTTAGCCAGCACCGCTATCTCCATGAACACGGGCTGCAGTATCCGGCTCCCGTCCTCCTGCCCCGTGCTCATAGACGCGTGCATGTGGCACTTCCACGGAGCCTCCTCCATTTCAGTACTCGACACTGGCGTGAGATCAATTAACTGCACCATACGCCCGAAGCCTTCGTGGATAATGACAGTGTCCTTTAGCTTCGCGACGTCCGATGTAGTGAGGGCGCAGCAGTGACGGCTCGCGTACGCATCGCGCAGTCTCAGAAGTGGTAGAGTGTGGCTCTTCTGGTCCAGAAGTATCGCTCGCAGCCTCGCCCTGAGTACATCTAGATTGGGCGCCGGTGATGGCTTCCCCAAGGACAGTTCGAGCCTGCGTCCCGTCCATTGGCTGTCTAAACGGCGTTTGTGGATGCGAGCGATGACGAGACGCGCGTCCCATTCGGAGCGTAGCACTACGGTGGCAAGGGGTCCTTCGCCGGCGGACCAGACGGATACGCGTACGACCGTCACGTATTGATTGAATAGGTGCGTCAGCATCTCCTGTCATCAAATAGGTCAAATGTCACATAAACTAGAGTGAGTCATACCGAAATGAGGGTTATCTCTGAAGGATAAGACCGACTTTTGTATACCCATATTGGCAAATGAAAGTAGACAAATAACAATTAAATAAGAGGGAAGCATGTTGCCATTTACAAGGAACACTCTTAGGTCTGTGATACTTCTGATATCTACTTAAGATTTTGGACATGAAATTCAAATTACATTATGCACTTCCTGGGCAGTGATGTGCCATTTCCAGGAATATTAGGAAATTTATTAATATTCCTGTGCCAGTCATAGTAAAGTTTTCCCCATCCCGTGAGCGGCTAATTACTATTTCTGATTCTTTACAAAAGACCTCAATGTGCTATCGACCGCTAACGGAGCAGTGTTATTGAAGGTATAATGAGACAAAAAATATTATGACACATGTAAATCATACGTCCTACACAAAGTGAAGGTAAAGGAAACGCAAAGTAAAATATTCACTGGATCGCATTGCATTCCTATCAATTTTTTTCTTTTTTCTGTGTTTATGTTCTGTGTCTTGCGAATGTCGAATAACTGTTTTTTTTTCCATCTTGCAAGTGATTGAACAGTACATACCTGCAGTATGACGGGGTCATACGGAGGCAGATTCGAGACGGTGAGCTCGGCGGGCGTTTCGTCGGGCTCGCTCTGCTCGCTGAGGCTCGCGGACGAGTTCCACGGCGACGCGGCGCGACTCTGGCTGTCGCGAGCCCGCCCCTCGCCGCTATTCGTCGACGAACACCCCGATCGATCTAAGTTCACAGAGCCTGTTGACAAAAATACAGTCAATATTTTCAGTCTTAAAGGTCGGCACTAATCTATCAACTCGGCACCCGACCAGCACCGCCTCGCAGCTCGGCGTCCACTCGTTGTCGAGAGGTGGTCCGCGGGCGGACGCTGCTTTTACACCATAAACGTCACGTGATTAACCAGTGGACCGCGCGTGGTCAACGAGTGAACGCCGCGTGTTCAGCGCGTGTTCCACTTATTTCCGGTTCAGTTAGTCGACGCCGACCAACGGGGCGGTGCTGGTCGGGTACCGAGATGATAGACGAGTGCCAACCTTACTGCTCATCGTAGTCGTCGCAACGTCGTAGCAGTAGGTTAAGCATTTTTTAGTATTAGTTGATGTACCGGCAACAGAAATAAACATTCTGTGAAAATTCCAACTCTACCTATTACGGTTCCTGAGATCCAGCCCGCTGACAAACGCACGGACGGACAGCGTAGGCTTAGTAATAGGGTCCTAAAAATACACCACAAAAATCATAACATGAAGATACTGACCATGGGTGCCCCTAATCTTGCGCGGTTTGGGCGCCGGCGGCGGGCAGAAATCGTGCGGCGGCGGCGTGGGCGCCGGTAACTGCTGTAACGCCAGCGCCCAGTCCTTGGACACCGTCTGCGCGGCCGAATTACACTCGGGCGGCGACGAGAATGCCTGACACAAAGAAATAAAATGTATTCAAGTCACGGCTACCTATGGAAAGTTGGGTGAAAGTTTAGTATTTCTTTAGGAAATCACTATAAGAGTACGACAGATCAACCTACCTTACAAATGAAATGGCGTACATTGGGGGAGTCACAGTCACAACCTAGATGTTAAAACGCATTCCAAACTCTGCTTTAGGGTATGATAGTCCAGTCGTCTTTTGGATGGTCACGGATTAATAATGTCAAATATTTCAGTGGTGCCGGTTATCAAATAGCCTATGCGTTAAGTTACTTAAACACTAGCACTTAAACTCATCTAGTCGATGTCACACTTGCTGGATTGTCTCTTGTGCCCGCACACCTGCACGAGAAAGGAATTGAACGCGGCCACACCCAACGCTATTAATGTGGCCAAATACTATGTAAATAAGGTCTAACAATAGTAGAACTCTTGACACGAAAATAAGAACACTAGCTGGGTATTAGATAGCAGACAGGAGGATACCTGATCAGCCAAATCAGATTAGAATCGAAGGCTAGGAAGAAGATATTATTAACTGAGGAGTACAAACCTGAGTTACCGGCGGTGGTGGCGGTGGTACGAACGGCGGCGGGTACGAGGTGGGCGCGGTGCTGTACCCCTCGTCACTGGAGTACGCCGGCTGGAGCGCGCTCCGAGCGTACCGCGTACTGATCTTGCGTCCGTACACGTCCTCGCCGTCCATGCGCATCAGTGCCCTGACAAACAACATAACGAACCCTCAAACTAGAAACATTTATATAAAACAATACATTTATTTTGGGAAAGAAACAAAAAAAATACAAAAGAAATTGGATACTATGATATTTGTAGTAAGTGTAAAGTCTGATTTACAAAACAATCAGTATTAAAACAAGATGTACTAAAAATATCATGCAACTACAGTGAGTGGACGGACAACCATACTAAATGTATGGAGCCAATACCACCGTGACGTTGTTTTTTTTTATAGCCAAGGGTGGCACACTGGCAGACGGTCCACGTGGCACTAAGCACTAACGGCCGAATACTCGTACGCAACTTAAATTTGAGAGCTGCTTAACTTTGACGCGCCATACAAAAAATAACAGTTAACGACGTCTCAAACTGCTAAGTGAGACTTAAATATTTAAGTAGCCTTTGAGTATTCGGCCGTACGACTAGTGATGTGCTGTTGCCGGGAATTCGGACTATAACGGAAACGGGACTGTTGGGAATATTCCTAAAGCCACGACATAGTAATGTTTCTCGTTCTCAAGAGTCTTCAGTCTACCTTGTTAACAATTAAATTAATTTGAATAAAATATCGCAACAGACACGTTTGTATTTTGGGGCACTACGTAAGTAAAACGAAGACTAGGGCCGATCACCAAAAGGCCATCTTACGGATTGACTAACGCATCAGAGAACGTTAGTTTAATATTTAGTGATAAAGCCGAAATAACTATAAATCATTTAATTAAATAAAAGATACCCATATGGATAGCAATAATTCCCACATAGGATAGGTACCAACGGGCGGAACAGCTGAGCGACATAACATGGCCGCCAACTGACGTCACAATCAACGTGTTCAAACATCAGAAACTCACGCATTCAACACAAAAAAATAAACCAGCACAGCATATACTGGCATAAGTAATAGGGAAAATGAAGTCATAATCTAGTCACAACCAAATAATCTTTATCAAAATGTTCCGCATCGTTTCAATCAAATTTGTAACAGGGGCATAATCATTGACTTTCTAACTATCGCAAAATCATGAAGTGTTGCAGAAACGGAGATTTATGAATTTTAAATGGAGTTTTATCTGAGCTTTTGGACCAGGTAAAAGTATAGTAGTAGTAGTATTCATTGTAAGTAGGTTTTATAGTTTACCTGTTCAAAACATACAGATATTCTTATAAATTAAGTTACAAACCGATACAAATTGAAATTCATAGAAAGCTTACCCTTGAAATAACATCGTGTGTCACCTAATCGCGATTTTAATCATTAATCGTTACAAATTAATATTACAACTATGACAAAAAAGATTGTAAAGTACAAAAACCGTTACACTTTTGAATTGTAATTAGGTAAGTGTAAAATCACAGTGCTTTTGCTCGTGCCTGCCGATGCAATGAACTTCAATTTTCAAATGATGGCTGATGGAAAATGAATTCCTAATGTGAAGGTCCAACGAATCAACTTTGAGTGAAAACTACCCACTTATTGTTTGCTTTTATTATGGACGCGTTCACTAATAAAATTGAAATTTTTTTTTTCGAGCTATCACAAAGTAGCTGCAGTTACAGTAACAGTAGGTAATCCCTATAAAACAAAGTCGCTATCCTCGTATGACTGTTTGACCGCTTAGTTTTTCAAAACTACGCAACGTGTTTTAATGCAGTTTTCACTAGTATTTAGACAATTTCTTCCTTCTATATAAAAAACTTACTAATTAATTTATAATTATTAGAAAAGCCGTGCAAAGCCGGAGCAGTTGCTAGTTATAAATATTATCCTCAGTCAGAAATATGCAGCCTGTTTTAAGATAGTGGGAAATGGCAAGGTTCCTAGATATGCTAAAGAATTCCAAATAAAAGTTTACAAGCACAAGTTGTATCTCAGACCAATTAATGTTTATATACAATTCTAGAGTGGTCAATTGTAGAAATTCAGGCGGGTTTAGTTTCAATAAAGAGAACACCTCTCATCTACTCACGTTACTCGTATGGTCTTACCTGGAGGCATGCTCTGGGCTGGAGAACCTCAGTACAGCAGTGGGTGCGGACACTTGTATAACTTTGCCACTACTTTTCTTGGCCAGTGTCCGTAGTCTAAACGACACTAGCTCTGGCGCTAGATTGATTGGCAGATTCGATACTTCTAGCTCACACGACGGCTCCTCCTCGCTTTTTGTTATCTGTGGTAAAATTAGTATTTTTTTTATAAATAGTTTTTATTCGGTTATTTTATATTTTTTTTCATTTTTTTATTGATGACATACCTTTCTCGGAAGCTTTGCGGCCAGTTCATCGAAACAAAAATGTGATGATGCGCACGCAATCAAAGCTGCCGATGTGTTTTGTTTGTGCACCAGTATAACCTCCATATTTTTCCTGATGGATGAATAATAGCATATTCAACTGGTTGATAAAAATATACAAGTACTTACATCAGCGATGTGTCATTAGACATGATTAAAATGGTCAAGAATTTCTGTGAAACTTTGTATTATAAATAATAATGCATAGATTACTAACATAGTAAGTAAGGCCTCAAACATACGAGCGGCACTTTCGTAGCGTCGACCAATGTCGACAGCTGCAGGTGGCTCTGTCGACAGCAAAGTGCCGCTCGTGTGTTTGAGGCCTTAGTAACATAAAAATGAATATATTTGGTGTGCATTAAAGCACACTCAATGTAAACATACCTATATCTAAAGTCAGACAAGTCGGCGGCAAAGTCGATGTCTCCAGAGATCAATAGTATCGCCGCTGGCGGCGTGTGAAGGTCGCCGAACCTTCTCATATATTGTCGTAGTTTGTCGTCAGATGCGTTCTTTTGTGTCCTACACACATGTATAATGCTCACCTGTTGATAAAAATCACATTATTTGTGTGTCTGTGCAGCACTAATCGGGTGTCACTGGCACCTACTCAGGTGTATAAAAACAAAAGACATTCTTTTGTTTTCTTTTTGGGACATAGTATGGGTTAATACAGTAGAACATACAGAATGGATGACTCCATTTTCAGCCAATATGAGACACTTCACACTACCGCACGTTGGCATGTGAGGTGTGGTGTCCAATTTCGTGGAGTTCACATACCTTTGCCCGTAAACATCTTTACTTTATACACCTATATACTAGTAGGTGGGAGTTATAAATCGTATAAAATAGTACATTACAAAAAGGTTCCTACTTTATTTTTATGCGGACCTTCCCTCAGTAGGTCATTACTTAGGCATACTTATCGCATCGTCATAATGAGTGATTAAAATGTCCTCTTATCAGTTCTAATAACTCATTAATTGTTTATAAGTACCTATTTATAGCATCACTAATTACAGTGCTTGGTATTACAAAACACAGATCAGGATCTAGATAGAGATAATCGATTTCGTAGAGCGTCGATTCTGTCACACACAGATCTATCGGACTCCCTGAAGCCGAATCTAGCCGATTGTCTTTTTCTAGCGCCCGACCGATGTGCAATCGTAACTGCCGGGTACTGTAGGGCACGAACCAACCACTCTTAGACTCCGCACTCTAGGACAATAGTATCCGAAACAAATATGCTAAGGTATATAAAATTTACGATCGACTTGTTATTGGTGGTAGAGCCCAGCTGTAGCCTATTGACTACAGCTTATATGGGCTAGCTCGACCGGGGAGTACCCTCATTCAAAGATCGGCGTAAAGTACTATTACAGCTCTGCCCCCGTTGTTATAATTGCAGTAACATACTGTAATTATAACAACGGGGGCAGAGCTGCGTTTCGCACGATGTGTGAGAGCCGGAAGCCCCTCCCTCAGTCCCACTTCTCATTGCGACGCCTTTGGTATTACAAGCATCTATAAAGGTAACAGTAACTGCTTAACACCAGGCGGGCCGTACGTTTGTTTGCCACCTTAGTCACATAAAAACAATCCATAATTTTCTTCTAAAATCCAATCACAATATGTTGCCTCCTGTCCCGCCCCACAAGTGCTTCCAAAATTATTTTGATTTGCAAGTTATTCCTAACGCGGATTATAAGGGTGGTTGGTCCATGAAGTAGGTAGTATGCTTACTTGTGCATCATTCAACTCTTGAAGCCTGGAATTAGATTCTTTCCGCGCATCACATACAACCACAAAATCCGCCTCCCTTCTTCCATCCCTGACGAATTTAGTACGAATCGCGGCCACCACATCTATTGCGGAGCAGCCACGCGGGACCTTGAACAAAAAATGAGGTCAATGAAGGAAGTTGCAGTAGCATGATTAATAGAATCGAAGATAAGAAAATTAACAACAGATAAAAAAAATATGTTTAGATTACTGACGTCAGCACAGTAAAGGATGTTGAATACAAACACTTAATTTTTCCTTTATTTCATTATGTCTGCTATATTTATGCCCGTTTCTATTTTTATGAAGCAATTAGTTTTATTTACCGATGTTACAATTTTGACAGAGACCTCATACAACATTCTACTGTCCGTTACCAAAACAAATAATTTCTTGAATATAGGAACCGGGCATTCGGCCAGTTTTAGTCATGCTGACTAACTCAGATCTTTAAAATACATAAAAAAAAGAAGTGAATGTTATTGAACAATTCATTATGACCTTTCCACAACCATCTGTGACTGTAAAACTGTAAAATGGAAATTAAGCTTTATTAAGATATAAGAACATGAGTTACCTGACAATTTTCAATGTCCCAGAATATGCCAATAGGGATGGTAGCTAGTCTCTGTTTGTGGTGGCGGTATCGAGACCTCGTCCTAGTTCGCTCCGTTGATATGCCTTCATCCTTCATTAAACCGTCTATCTCATCGGACGAATCATCTTCAGCATCTGTTATAAAAAGCAACTTAATCATTAAGTATCTTCTTAAAATAAATTACAATTTCAACTTAATTATTGCACTTTATACTATAAAAAAGGGACATTCTTTTTACACACGGCTACATGATCCTAAACTAAGCAGAGCTGTACTATGGAAACCAGATAACTGATATTACTACACATACTTCTTTTTGTTAGTAAATACATACTTAATATACATAATTACACTCAGACTAGGGACATACAGACATGTTCATGCACACAAATGCATGTCCCGGGTTGGAATCGAACCGACAACCTGCAGCGTGATAGGTGGAATCTTACCAACCACGCCAGTGGGCCTGTCGACAAACTGCTGTACTTAAAGGAGGGTCAAGATAATTTTAAAAAATTAATTCTTTTCAAAATGTAGGTTTTGTAGTATTAAAGGTGTGGTTTTCCTTAAATAATTAATTGTCCAATGACTTTGAACCAAAGGTCAAAAAAGAAATATCCACACGAAACTTCCATTTAATGTAATGAAGGTTAATCTAAGGTGAATAAAACCTTGGTACAGAAACTAAATGTTATAAGAAGAATAAATAGAAAAGTAGAACTGACACTATAGCTCCATACATATATAGATAACACTATTATTGTACACCAGTGGTAACACATAGGTACTAAATTGATGAACCAAACAACAAACAATCAACATTGTACCGTGAGTGGTGTCATCATGAGCTACAAGTTCTTACACAGACAACCTTAAATAGTAAGTCCACATAGTCTGGGTTAGAAAAGCAAAGAAGAGGTTAAAGCGAGATAGGGGAAGATAGGTACTAAAATAAAACAACTGACAAAGTTTTAATTAATTCCCAAAAAGTAATTAAACCCAGGCAGTTCAGATAATTAGTCAGTAAATAAGTCACAGTCATATCAAGACTCATTAGAACACTATTATGTTTGAGAAAATGTAATGGCAAATTAACATGTAAATTAATTACTTTTTGAGTGGCAGTACTTTGTTGATACACAAACTAAACAAGGACAACATATTGCCATCTTTTTCATGGTCATAAAGGTATAAATATTTTAGTTGTGTGTTTAGTTTAGCTGTGTTTTCACATTAGAATTAACACCAGTACAAAACAAGGCCAGCTGCTACAAAAAGCATGAGGTTCTTACAAAGTAGGCCACAGTTTTTTTTTAAACTATAAAGACTAATATTTGTGTTGAATTTAGTTATATGCTGCGGATAACAGATGAATAAATAACACGCAATAAATCTGCATACCATATTTATGGTATATTATCTCCAATGTCATTGTGCCAGTAAGGAACTTCAATGAGTTGCAAAATAATCTATGTGTAGTCGATACAGTGTGTAAAGTTGATTTGACACAATACTGTAATTGGTTGTATAAGAATGATATGAACATAGGCTGTATGTAAATCAAACTTTCACAAGTGCATAACAGAGATAGGTCAGTAGAAGTAGGTACGTACATACCTCCCTATCTCTAGCTGTAGGCTGTAGCAATGTAATTATCGTTATTATACACGTATGTGCACAAGTATGTAGCACCTATGCCTAAAAATACACTGAAATTGCCTCGTGGTTATGTTACACAACATTCTTTTTACCTGTAATCCATGGACGAGGTGGTAACGGTATCTTCATGGCTGGACTTGACACGGAAGCAGCCAGACCTTGAGCAGAATGACTCCTCGATCCCTTGCCACGACTAGCAACAACACTTTCACAATTCTTAGCTATCAGCATCGTGTACAAACAATTATTACTCCTAATACGTAGTAGACAATGAACACAAATCCAACATATGTTGGTAAATAACAAAGAGTTTTACACTATCAAAACGATCGCAACTAGAACATTAACATTAACTTAATCAGTAATCTAGGTACTTAAATCTCATAAGAGATTCGCGTCTGCAAATAAAACCATAATTTTACACGATAATGTAAAAAATATCAATGGACTACAACGCCATTATACAAAGAATGAATGAATGAATGGAGAGTGATGGTGCGTTCCATTCACTGTTAATTTTGTAAATTTAGTTATTTTCGTCCACAAATCTCGTTCCACTCGCACCAACTTGTACTGAAAGTGATCAAAATTATCGTTTTTAACACTTTTTGTGGACGAAAATAACAAAAATTGCGGTGAATGGAACGCAGCATGAGAGATAATAAATGCATAGAGTGAATGATTGAGTCTCAGTGTCGCCAACATTCCAGAGAAAATAGGCTTGGTCATAGACCACCAATTTTGGTTCTTATTCGTTCGTTCATATCGACACAAATAGAGTGGGAGTTATTTATTATTTTTCATCGAATCTCAAACAATCGATCTTTACCAAAAATCATTACGAAAACCGTAATCAAAATGAGACAATAAATAACGAAATTATCTGCAATATACAAAATATAAATATCCAATAACCTGGATAAGATATTTCAATATTTTTTTTACATTTGCATGTAAAATCAATATTGAAATATTTTCTTGCTTTACAAACTAATATGGCCCACTTAGGTTATTGGGTATTTCACCAATGTCAAGTAACAAAATATAGCAACAACAAACACAAAACAAAAAGACAAATACGTGCGTAACCATCTTTTTTGGAAAATCAAAAATTAGTAATAAAATATCCCCAGTCAAACATACTAACTTTTGCCGATATACGCGTCAAACACGAGAGATTTGAGATATGTCAATATTTATTGATTTTTTCACTTATTTGGCATACCCTGGTTGGTTGATATTTATGGTTATTTATTTATGGTTGATATTTATAAAATGTAATTTTTTGATAAATAATCGTTTAACTTGCTATGACTTTGCAATGGTGTGTTGACATCGATATTATCGATGTGCAGCGAACATCCCTAGAACTGTCATATTTCGTGAGTTTGCATTACCTACCTCCGACCGTGGTGCATATTTTTCTTTATTTCTAAAAAAAACTATTGTAAAATAAATTGTATTCTTTAGAGAAATATAAAACTCGTTCGCCGTATTTGTCTTGGTAAGTCACGGGCCAGCTTGTTACTTACGAGAACGTAATTTATTTGTATGTCGACTTATGAATACATTGTTTTCTTTCAGTTTAGAACAGCAAAAATGACGACAACCGAGGATATTAGTGGCCTGGATGCCAGTGGAAAAATCATTAAAATGGAAGTGAGTATTTATTAGGAATATTATCTTATTTGCATAAGAAGGTTCCAATATTTCAGTAATTACAACCTAAAACTACCGCTAACATCTATAAGCTTTGTACCTCAGAATTTGTCCCAAAAATTTGGCATCTGTAGCCTAATCTTAGAAAATGGTTCATATATAACCCCCTCTCTGAGCGAAGCCTTCTGACAGGGAGGTATTTAATATTTATTGCTTATTGTTTGCTTATTGTTTCTTGTTTCTTATTGCTTATTGTTTCTTGTTTCTTATTGCTTATTGTTTCTAGGTGGATTACAGTACTACATGTGATGAGAAGTTACCGTTGTGGAAGTCATGGGCTGCGAAGGGCAAGGTCCAAGATGCTATTGACCAGTTGTTGGCATTAGAGAAACAAACAAGAACTGTAAGATATGTTTTAGACTTTTAGTGATGATGTGTGATTATTCACAGTAGATTATTTATAAAAAATAATTTCTTCTTTAAACATCATACAGTATTTACGTTTGCCACATGCAACAAGTTTTGATTGGATGATTGATATCCAAAATATATTATTTAATTTTCCTTACAGCCAAATACTACAACACCACTCAGCTTAACCATTTGTATGCCATGATTCCAGAAATTCTATATTCTTAATAGTCATAAAGATCTGTGTTCTGGCATACAAATGGTTTGAGTGCCACTTAGTTGTCGGCTTTATCATTTTTTGTATGGAGTATCAAAATTAAGCATCTCTCTTTGAGAGCTGCTTACGGAATGATTAGTGAGATTTTAGTAATTTATTCAATGTATGTTTATCTAGGGTGCAGATATGTCTTCCACTGCCAGGATCTTGGTGGCAATAGTCCAGATTTGTTACGAAGCCAAGAACTGGTCAGCGCTGAATGACCACATTGTACTCCTGTCTAAAAGAAGGTAACTATACTTTTTATTTTCTTACTTCAGGGGTTCCCAAAGTGGTGGGCATAAACAAAAACTGATTTTGGGAGTCGACGATATTTAAAAATCAACCACTATTAGCACAAATTCTTATTTATAACTTTCAAGATACTGTATTAAGTTGTGTTACGTGTACCAACTTGTTATAAGAATCACAGAATTTGTTATATTTTTATCTTTACTTTGCAATTTATAAATGTTTTTTTTTTATTTTTTTTTATAAATAATTACCCATTTAAGTATTTTGTATCAATAGGAAAACAACTAGAGATTGGATTTTTAAAAAAATTTACCTATGGGGGTCTGAGGTATCGGTTCGTTATGGAAATTGGGTCTCTTGCCCAAAAAAGTTTGGGGATCACTGCCTTACATGATAATAACAAAAACATAATTTATCAAATGATGTACAGGACATTTTGAACATGGCATCTTCAATGCCTGTTACATTGCAGAATCTTGGATATAATAAAAACCTAGTGGACATAGCCATTTTCTTAATTTTCTTTATATACGTCCAGGTCACAACTCAAACAGGCAGTTGTGAAAATGGTACAAGAATGCTATACCTACGTCGACAAAACACCAGACAAGGAAACCAAAATCAAACTCATCGAGACATTGAGAACTATAACGGAGGGTAAAATCTACGTTGAAGTGGAGAGAGCCAGGCTCACCCACATATTGGCTAAGATGAGGGAAGAGGAAGGTAATGTTGCGGAGGCTGCGAAGATCATACAAGAGTTGCAAGTAGAGACGTACGGTTCAATGGACAAGAGAGAGAAAGTGGAGTTGATTCTGGAGCAAATGAGGCTGTGTCTGGCAATCAAGGATTACATTCGGACACATATTATTTCAAAGAAGATTAACACTAAGTTCTTTGAGGAGGAGAACACTCAGGTATATCTTCTGTGGATACATAGATCTTTTATTCTTGACCAACATTGAGGGTAGGCTAAAGATTATAGCATACCGGATACCTATAATGCCAGTAATTTTGATGTTTGATGTCAGACAGCACTTGCAGCAGCGATTTCGATAAAAAATTTAACCACCACAAAATTACCTTTAAAATGAACTGCTCAAATGAACCGCCTAGGCGGCCAAGCCCTAGTTTGAAGGGCCCTGAGTAATGTGTATTGCAGTGCACATGTCTACCATGTGGTAATTCTACTGTGTGTCGGTATTTGGTGTACATAAATTAATTTGTAGCAAATTGACTGCAGCTCACAGGGGCAGTCTGGGGTAGGACCACCACCTCTTGCAATGGTAGTTGATCAATCAAGGAGAGTTTAAAGAAATGATTTAATATGGGAGATGGGAGATTAAACTCTCTCCCGTGGTTTAAACTTACGACCCTTTTTTTTTCTAACCCACATCGTCCCACTGCTGGGCAAAGGTCTCACCCACAACTCTTCACTTCTCTCTGTCATTGGCCACTTCCGGTTAGTTGACACAAAATGCATCCAGGTCGTCACGCCAACGTTTCCTGGGCGTGCCTCGGCGACAACGCTCATTTTCAGGCAGCCATAACGTGACGCCTCATGCCCATGTCTCCGGGTTCATTCTGGAGATGTGTCCCGCCCTTAATAAACCAATAATATTCCAGGAGCTGAAGGAGAAGTTCTACCGGCTGATGATCGCTGTCGACCAGCACAACGCGCAATACCTGTCTGTTTGCCGACACTTCCGCGCGCTGGGCGCGGCGGCGGGCGCGGACGCGCTGGTCGGCAGCGTCGTGTTCCTGGTGCTCGCACCCTACGACAACGAGCAGGCCGACCTCACGCACCGCGTCAACGAGGACAAGGAACTAGACAAACTGCCCGAATACAAGTAGGTGGACGATCATGTTAAACTTGACTCCTCTTGTCATGGTTGTAACATTTTTTTAGAGTACCGTACCCAAAGGGTACCAATGGAACCCTATTACTAAGCCTCCGCTGTCCCCCCGTCTGTCTGTCAGCTGGCTGTATCTCACGAACCGTAATAGCTAGAGAGTTGAAATTTTCACAGAATGTGTGTTTCTATTGCCGCTATATCAACAAATACTAAAAATAAAATAACATTTAAAAATAAAGGTTGTGCCCATACAAGAAACTTGATATTTTTGATGTTTTTATTCTATGGTGATACGGAAGCCATTATGTGCGATTCCGCCACGCACTTGGCCGGTTTTTTATTTATATTCTGCCACCTGCGATCGCCCATGGGCTTCAGATTCGTTGGTTAGTCTTAATATTAGCCCTTTTTAAAGCCTCACTCCTGGGCTCGGGCCTCTCCTTAATGCGAGGGGGATTCAAGGCAAAGTCCACCACACTGGCCCAGTGCGGATTGGTGGATTTCCATTGTTAGATTTTCTAAGACATTCAGGACCTCACGATGTGTTTCCTTTACCGTAAGCAAGTGATAATCATATTGAAGTTATGATTCGCACATAGATTTCTAAATATCCAGTGCTGTGCCGGGTTTGAACCCTGGACCTTAAGCCTGCAAGACTCGTGCTTAAATAATCGACTATCACTGCAAAAAACAGCGACTATAGCCTAGGGGCGAACATGATGGGTCAGCAAGCAGAAGGTCCCAGGTTCGATCCCCGGTGGGGCATGCACCAATGGATGTATTTTCATCTATGTGCATAATTTACAGTTCGCTGACGGTGAGGGAAAACATCGTGAGGAAACCTACCTATCCCTCGGGATTGGGTAATAGACAGTTCCTGTATACACGGCGACAAGGTTCACCACCTGTCACGTTGGGTTCTGACTATCTGGTGAAACGTGGGCCTTGAGATGGCTTAATACCTCCACAATGTGGTGGTGTATGGCCACTCAAGCTTCTGACTACCCCCCATTGGGGATAAAAGTCGTGACGTCTATGTTATGTTACTGCAAAAAAATTAAACCATGGTTCTACTTTCCCCAATTACCACAGACAACTGCTGGAAATGTTCATCAACCCAGAGATCATCAGATGGCAGACCCTGTGCTCCACTTACGAGAAGATGCTGCGAGCGACGCCGTACTTCGACGCGGCCGATGAGAAGGGCCTCGAGCGCTGGAATGACCTCAAGAACAGAGTTGTCGAACACGTGAGTAACCTTACATACGATGATGTCAGAATTCTGATAGTATTCGGGGCCTAAAATAAACTATATGAGCTGAGTGCCTTCCTGAATTTTTTTGGCAGAATCCCACTAATATTATAAAAGTGAAAGTTTAGATGGATGGATGGATGGTTGTTGGTTACTCAATCATGCCAGAACGGCTGAACGGATCTGGATGAAATTTGGCACAGAGATAGATTATAGTCTGGAATAGCACATAGGCTACTTATTATCCCGGTAAAATGTATGGTTCCCGTGGGATAGATTTGTTTTAATTTTTCATAGAGCAAAGGATCGATAGGATTTTATGCATAGTTATGAAAATTGGTGTTTAGGTGTCTTTATAAAAATATCGGGATATGGGATACGGTATACGGGATCCAGGATACGGGATCCGGGATCCTGGATCCGAATTTTTAAAATTTATATTCTGCGCGAGCGACGTCGCGGGCAAAAGCTAGTATTTCTTATAATATGTGTCCAGCCTTATACAACATGTTAAGAAAACCCTGTCCGAGCCGAAACCGGTAATTAGGTTCCCCAATCACATGAACAAATAAAAAATAAAAAAAAAACATGATAGTAAACATATTAATGAACATTAAAAGTGCCAATTTTTTTGCCTTTTTCCCACAAAATGTAGCTAAATTTAAAAATATGACAACAACGTTACCGGAAGTAATTATGTTAGATCGTGTGGCGTCACCTCAGACCACTAAGTATGTGATGACGTCATTTTATGAAAAAAAAATTATGTAAACGGGGTATTTGTATTACAAAAAAATATGGGAGGCCTTTGCCCAGCAGTGGGACACATACTATGCTAAAAAAATGAAAAAAAAATTGAATAATTAAAAAAAAAATTTTTTTTTTTTTACAAAAATGGAATCTAATCTCGATACCCAACAATACTTTTTCGGGTCGGACAGGGTTTTTTTAACATATTGTATGTAAATGTCGTTTGTTATCAGAATATTCGCATAATGTCAATGTACTACACGCGCATCTACCTGAGCCGCATGAGCGAGCTGCTGGCGCTGAGCCCCACGGAGACGGAGGAAGCGCTGAGCCAGCTCGTGGTGAGCGGAGTCGTGCGCGCCAAGATCGACCGCCCCGCTGGCGTCGTGCACTTCAGGTACACATACTATACAATACCATACACTATACATTACATTATACACAGTACACTGGCGATATTCAACATTATGATTGTTCATATCGGGTTATCGGGTGGTTGCGAGTCGATTCCCGTCGAGAGGCAATATTCGGAAACGGCCTTTTCGTAATTTGCCTTGGTTCGGCTCGCAGTCTCAATTTCCCGACGCAGCTCATGCGAATAGGCCCTTAGCACCTCGGTCCATCCGTTGCGATTTTATAACACATGTTATATTATGAGTGGCCGGTTCGTGTGACGTCACACGGCCGGATCGGCTTGGAGGCGCGCTGTCCCGCGCCGCCATTCACTACAAAGCGCGAGCGGTCACAGCATCCGCGCGCGAACTTCGCTAGTAATTTGGTCATAACTTTGTCAATTTTTGACGTAGAACAATTTTTATTGCACTGTATGTTATGGATTTCTTACCACTACACTGCATTCTCAACTAAATTCGTTACGAATCTTCATTTAACATTCCTCCATGTTTGAACCGATTTTTATATTTTTTGTTACCAGTTTGAACATGGACGCGTCAGACCGTCTGAACGAGTGGTCCAACAACCTCAACTCGCTGATGCAACTGGTGAACAAGACGACGCATCTCATCAACAAAGAGGAATGCGTGCACAAGCATCTTCTAGCGACTGCCGAATAAAGCATTCCGCCCTTAATAATTGTATTAACCGTCAGTATAATTTATTCATTAAATTGTCACGTCAATACGCCTTTGACCTTTACGATATTGGATAGCATTGCAGGGCCCTAAGTCGTTAAGCCATTGCCATTGAGCTGCTATAGTGATCGACCCTCTGATTGGTCGGCCGACCGGCTGATCGGCCTCTGATTGGTTGGTCAGAATCAACCGACCAATCAGAGGGGACTATAGAAAAACGCCACAGTGGCACCACAAGGGCTAAGCGACTTAGGGTCCAGGATCGTTTCACACTACTTCAACACAGATATGGAGCTAGATACTGTTTTGGTAAGGTTTAAATTGACGTCATAGTTTTTCGCAGAATACTTTATTACGGATGTATAATTTTCATAAGAAGTGAACGCAATTTGTGCGCATTTTTATAAAATAAGATTGGAATAAATTACTTATTAACTCATATCGTTGTATCAATTACGAGAATCCTTCACACTAAATTAAGAGGTAAGTTTGAGGTAATCTCTGGAACTCCTATTTCGGTGCTCACATTCTATCAGCGTTAAAAAGCTACGCTATCCCTCATAGGTTATCTATAATATCGATTACTACGCGGGCAACAGCTAGTTCCAAATAAAATAGATAGATAACACTTTAATGTACACCAGTCAAAAACATAAACAACAATGTCAAATAAAACAAGAAACAAACAGTGTACAGTAAAATACCATACTAACATTGAACATGAAATCTTAAAAACGCAATGCAGAAATGGAAATAAGTTTGATCGATCAGTTGAAACCAAGGGAGATGCGTGTCAATAGGTGCGTCTAAAAGAAGCGAACAGCGCACCCGAGCAACCAATTGACATTATGACTTCGTGGTTAGTCGTCAAAACTGATTGTTCGAGCCCGCTGCTCGTCTCTTTTAGACGCACCCATTTGATTTTACGTTTTCATTCTTATACCATTCGTTTTGTTACTGGGACGGCAACAGCTTAACTCTTACAGTTAAGTTTTAATCTAAAGTCCACATGATTAATGTTGTACCGAAACGCAGGTGCAGACACCATTATCAATTAATTGATAAGATACGGACATTCAGACATTAGTAATTTAATTGTAATTTTGGTATCACCTCGTGCATTTAGAATAAAAGATTAATAAACTTTAGAAAATGCTGTCGGTAATTTTTCCGTTACTAATTCCTGTTACGTTGGTTTTATTAGTCAAGTTGCTAAATAAGCAACATAAACCCCCAATATTTGGAGTGTATCAGCAGAAGAATAAGTATTATTGGTTCAAGTTTGTGGCCATGTATATTTTTCTAGGAGTAAGAAAGGTATGTAATGTACCTACCTACCATTTATTTTTTGTTGCTAAGAATCCATTGCGTTAATGTTTAGCCCAGGGCTTCTATTACGAATCCGGTATAGCAATAATCTATTTCGTTCGGCTTCAAATGTTGACATGTCAAAACTCAAAATCACGAACGAACGGAACAGATGGTCCGGGATCGTAATAGGCCTTATTTTATTTTATTCTAGCTATTTTACCGTGCCAAGAGAGCTCACGCAGTGGAAGTGGGGAGGAGTTGTGACGGGACAATTCACGTTCACGAACAGGATACACTGTTGGAGCAAAAGTATGACCTTGGAAGTCATGCACAGGTACCTACAATATGAATAAAAACTGATAAATACCGCCATTACAACTAGCCAAATTGCATCGTGACAGACTCAGGAGATGGCAGGTTGAGACACTAGACTGGCGGCTATCCCAGTGACACCCAGATTATTCAGTGCCATGAATTTTTCAGGAATCTCTCCCACATCCCCTCAGTGCAGTGAGCCGAGCGGCCTATGATCGAACCATTAGAGCCAGGCGAACCATGGCACCATATAGCACGCGTACAACTATTAATTAAATAATAATAATATCCTGGGACATTTTTGTACACACGGCTACCTGATCCCAAACTAAGCAGAGCTTGTACTATGGAAACCAGATAACTGATATTAAGGAGTGGCACAGCGGTAGCGGTCAGATTATAGTTTTTTTTGTTGTTGTAAATACATACTTAATATACATATACACCCAGACTCGGGAGTCGGGCCATACAGACATGTTCATGCACACAAATGCATGTGCCGGGTAGGAATCAAACCTAAGACTTGCAGCGTGAAGTGAAAGGCGCCATCACGCCAACGGACGCGTCAAAATTTATATGAAAATTCTTTCAGTCTATAGACGCAGTGTACTTCAACGCATTATCTAAAGAAGGTGAAGCGGTAATTTGTGGATTGGCAAAGACACCGAAGAACATCTGTGACGCTTTCTTATACTTGAAAGTGAGTACATAATTTATAACACATACTTAACGACTGCTGCCTACATGACAACAACCGGGGCCGACTGGTTACGTACCCTCCCAAGCACGGAGATCAGCGGGGCATTTGCGTAACTTTTTCGTCAATGTTTCAATTGGTTTCGTTTATCCTGTGTTGCTTTATCAATTGAAATTTATTGAAATCGGGAAGAGAGAACTTCAGACTCATCCGGATTTCAATTAATTTCAACTGAAAATGCAACACGGGATGAACGAAACCAATTGAAACAGTGACAAAAAAGTTACGCAATCGCCCCGCTGTGCTACTAAATGGTCACCCATCTCTGACTGATCTTGCCAAGCGCTGCTTTAGCCGCCGATCGCATACCGATCGGTGATTGTTGCTGGCTATGAGCGGTTAGCATTATATACCTATAATAATGATTGTTCTATAATTCTACAGGTAAAAGGACAAGATCTCCTATTATCCCCTAGTCTTCCAGGCACACAGTTGGAACAAAGTCCAGAAGAACTAGGAGATTATAAGGTGCAGGGTATTGAAATAGTCAATTTCATACCAATGCGGACATGGAAGTTGAAATACAAGGGCGAAATGAAGTGAGTTCTAATTCGTGAAAACACATGCCACTTAATAAAGAACAAAGAAAAAAATACTCCATAGGGCCGGGCCCCATTAGTGCGTTGCGTTGCGTCGTCGCAAGATTTTGAACTGGCGCATCACCCTCCCCCGCTTCGTCTCTCGCCCGTCGACCCTTTGATCCGTTGCGACGACGCAGCGCAACGCGCTAGTAGGGCCTTTTAAATTGCTGGACCTCAGTCCAGCGATTTTAAAATTGGAATATAGGTGACTATATGTTCATTGCTTTATTGACACCGCTTGGCGCAGTGATTTGTGCGTTGGCCGTTCGGATCACTGCATCGGGTACGTGGGTTCGATTCCTGCCAGAGGCAATTTTCGGAAACAGCCTTTTCGTAACTTACCCTGGTCTGGGTGTCACGGTATCGCCCCCAGTCTATTGCATGGTATATTACAGGCCATAGTGTAGACCGTAGTACAAGCATTGCTTAGTTTGGGTTACAGTTGGTGTGTAAGTCTAGCGATATTTATTTATTGCTATTTTACTAGAAACTTTAATCCCACTAATATTATAAATGTGAAAATTTGGATGGATGTATGGATGAATGTTTGTTACTCGCAATCACGCTAGAACATCGGAACGGATCTGGATGAAATTTGGCACAGAGATAGATTATAGTCTGGGATATCACATAGGCTACTTTTTTTTTAATTATGCGCGGACGATGTCGCGGGCTAAAGCTAGTGTTACATATACTTTTTAGGTACCTAATAGAGTTCAGAACTAAATAAATATGTCCATTGTTTTAGACCCAAAAACGACCCAGAGAAGAGACTGAATGTGGAGATGGAGTTGACTTGGAGCGCGCACTTCGCGCCTTTCAACTACGACACGCAGATGTCACCACTGAGCATGGCCAGCGATATGGCCAGGGAACAGTGGTCCAGGGATTATTTCGAACTGCTTAAAAAGTATGATTATTTAATAGTTACATCTCTTACTATTAAGTCTTCCTTCCGTGCTTACAAGGGGGCGTCCATAAATTACATGAGATGTCTTGAGATTTTGCTCGACCCCCTCCCTCCTCCTCTAATCTCACGTGAGATTTTTCAAAAGCCATATTCTAGAGAAACACATTTTACTTAATTTAACCTAGCTTTCTTGCAATTTTACACTGTTTCTTGCGGTAAAAAAAATTACGTGAAATTTGGTGAGATTTGGCTCGACCCCCTCCCCCCCTAAATGCCTCACGTAATTTATGGAGGCCCCTCAAGGTGTGGAATGATCTCTCACCTCAAATATTTCCTTTGCACTGCAACATGAGGTTCTTATGGCATACACATGTCTCTAAAAGGTCAGCACCGCGTCTGCTCCCCTTAAGTTGCATATCTCATAGGCCCTGCCTCCTCTTCCTTGGTTTCGTAATGGACAATTGTTAAAAGATTCGAAGCCCTGGACGACGGCAGTTTCCACCTAACATCAGGTGCATCATCAACACCCACATGCACATTTACAACAGTAACTGCTTGATTGATATAGGTACTAGTGAAATTAATGCACTTCTTCTTATCTTCTTATCGTATGGTTAGTGGCCAACCTAGTGTCAGAGTTGTTCAAGCCGCCCGAAGTCCTCCAACATGGCTTAACGACTGCTGTCTAGATAAAGACAACCGGGACCGACTTTTTACGTGCCCTCCGAAGCACGGAGACGCTCAGTTCAAATGCCACTAAATGGTAACCCATCTCTGCCTGACCTTGCCTAGCGTTGCTTAACCTCCAATCGTTTACCGATCAGTGATTGCAGCTGGCTATGAGCGCTGATTAATGCACTAACGACCCGTTAGTGTGGTGGTTAACTCGGACCTAATGAGTGGGTCCAAATATGTGACTGACATTTAGTTATTTGCAGGTTTCACCAAACTCACTACGAGCAAATGGGTTCTATAGAAGGGACAGTCTTAATCGACGGAAACAAACATGTTTTAAATATGCCCTGCGTTAGGGATCACAGTTTCGGTAAGTAATTATAATAGATAGAGGTACCTATCGCTCAAGCATGCAAGCGTAGCGCACCCTGGCGGTATGTAAATGCAACACCAAGGTGACAATGTTCAGTTCAAACTTATGAAATGTGTGCCACTGTGAGGACTTGAACCCGAGTTGACCGACATCGAACAGACGCGTAGGCGTCGTCGCCTCGACGACTGAGATACGTGAAAACATACCTTAAGCGAAACGATATAGGTACTACTGCCATCTATTGACATGCAAACCAAACTCTTATCTGAAATAAGCAAATGTTCTAAGTTATAGGGCCGTATTTTAATACCTATCTATATCATATCCGAGTTAGGCCTAGGCCGCACAGCGGATTTAACGCGGTTTTAACAGCGCGGATATAACCGCTGTGCGGCCTAGGCCTTAGTGAATTTAGTTCTTACCTCGCTGTAAATACAGTCTTGTTTCCACAGGATCATTCCGAGACTGGCGTACATTCCACCGCTACGTGTACCACTTTATGTTCCTTGAGAACGGAGACTGCATAGCCGTGGGGACCATATCACAGCCCGCTATTTTATCCCAGTAAGTAACTATAAGTACGAACTAGGCACCTAAAAAATAATATTTATAATAATAATAATTCATTTATTTCAGGCTACTAGGCCCATAGATACATACCTTACAGACTAACATACATATATTATTAATTCTTCAATATGAAACTAATTTGATGGTGTTGGTGACGGCAGACTCCCCCGAAAGCGCCGGAATACCACACCTTTCGGCCAGTATTGCTCTTGCATGAAAGTGGCCAGCTTATCAGTGGGAACCAAGACTACAAACGCCTTAAAACTGGCGTTGTGACTCGAGCTCAACAGCTGCACTCTCAATGTGACATTGCTCTTCATACGGATGTACACAGCAATGTCCCCCGCCTTCATGGTGTAGTGGAGGCGGGGATTTATAGCAACTCATAAAAAGCTGTTACGAAGGTTACGGTAGCAGTCTGAGATAAACTGAGTAAACAAAAGACGATCACGAATCATACTTTTATGGCCGGTGCAGACTGGGGACGGCAGGGCATGGCATTTTAATTTTTATCAATCGAATTCAATACTTATGCAATTGGAATAAGGTCTATATTTCAATGCTCGGTGATCGACATCGGAGCAAGAGAAAATGCTTCTACTTTTTGTCTCTCTATTGACGACCGCTTGGCGCAGTGGTTCAAGCGTAGGCCACTCACTGCATCGGGTGATAGCGGGTTTGATTCCCGCCAGAGGCAAATTTCGGAAATGGTTTTTACTTAATTTGCCCTGGTCTGGGTGTCACTGGGATCGCCTCCCAGTCCATTGTACGGCATCCATAGTACAAACGGTGCTTAGTTTGGGTCCATAAACAGTTGGTGTGTAAGTTGGCGACATTTTATTAGCCGGTAATCAATTATTTTTTTCAGTCTCACCATTGGGTATCTGTGCCGCCAATCAGATCAAACCGTGCATCCGGTCGTATGCAGCGATTTCAAACTGTATCACCACGGCGAGAATCAAATACTGCCCAAGGATTACGGATTCACGTTCAAAGCTGGTAATTATTTAGAGAAAAAATACGGATTTGATGCACAACAAAAGAATGTAAGGGATTGAAAAACTCAGAATGTTCAGCTACTTACGATGCTGACCGTACCTACCTACATACCTACTCGGGATTTTTGTTCATCATATAATTTTTATGGCTGTGAAAAGATAAGTACCTAAGTAAAATCGGTTAAATCCATCAAAGATCATACACTCCTACTCTGACGCTAAGTGCAGATTAAGCCTAGTACTACCTACTCGGTATACCTAACAAAAATCAAGTAGCAATTTTTTCTCGCGTTGATAGGCACAGAGTACCGGCAGAAATTAACTTGATCTCACCGTAAATTTTCAGGCCGCCAGTCGCACGTGGTTCGCGTACAAGTGAAGGATGAAGATACCTTCTACATCGGCAAGTCCAGGGAAGCGAAGTTCTACGAGCGCTGGTCCGAGGTAGAGGTGAATGGAATCAAGGGGTGGGCGTGCGTCGAGTGGCAATACAATAATGTACAAGGCGATGAACATGTAGATAAATAAAAGTACAATTTGATCTTCAGATGTTGTTGTTTTTTAATCGTCCATTGAAAACCGCGTAGGTAGATATTATACCTATGGTCACTGGTCTGTCTTTCTGGGAATTACCATAGATTCCAAATTGCAATGGGGTCCTCACATTAAAAAACTGTCAAGCAAGCTGAGTTCTGCGGCATATGCTGTTAAAAAAATTAGGCATTTAACTGATGTAGACACAGCTAGAATTGTTTATTTTAGTTACTTCCATAGCATAATGTCGTATGGCATACTGGTTTGGGGGTGCTCTGCAGATTTAAATTCTATATTTGTACTGCAGAAAAGAGCTATAAGAGCTATTTATAACCTAGCTCCTAGAGTCTCCCTCAGAGAAAAATTCAAAGAAATAGATATTGTAACTGTGGTGTCACAATTTATCTATGAAAACCTAATTTATGTTAAGAAAAATGTCAACAACTTTGAAAAAAGGAGCGATGCTCATTCGATAAATACACGGAATAAACACAAGCTATCCGTACATGTCACTCGTCTCCACAGAATAAGTAATTCCTTTGTAGGACAATGCATACGCTTCTACAACAAACTTCCTAAAGAAATCCGAGATTTGCCTGTTAATAAGTTTAAAACTATAGTTAAAACTAAACTCTGTCAAAAGGCCTATTACAAAATCTCGGATTACTTGGAAGATAAATCAGCTTGGGACTGATCGCTCAAATACACTTTGTTAATAACAGTGTCATGTTAAAGTGTAGCGTGTCTTGCCTTGCTTATTTCGGAAGGCAGCACACTGGAGCTATTGTTTACCAAATTACATTGTATTAAAATAAGTAAATGGCGATAAAAAAAAAAAACAATGTAAAAAAGACAAGCCCGCTGAGTTTCTTGCCGGATCTTCTCAGTCGAGGTCGCGTTTCCGATCCGGCAGTAGAATTTAAGGAAAAAATGTAAAATGACAATTTGTAAGTGCCCCCGTAGGCCTAAACAAATAAACGCTTTGACTTTGACTTGACTTAAAAAATATTTTATTTACCTATTTCTCCACTGAGACATTTTCTAATAAAATTCCGGCGAAACACCATGAGACAGGCCAAGTGCGACTGTGTACATAGTGTCATCGTAGCGTCACGTTGCGGCCCGCGGCCCGCGGCCCCGGTTTCTCGGAAGCCTGTCGGTTTTTTGCGCTCGAGTCAAAGGATTTCTTCTAGGTCCATCGCAGCGGGCATCCTTTGATACAACGAGTGTTGCCTACATTGTCGAGCCTCTATGCGATGAGACGCGCGTATACAGACGCCTTGAAAATCCGCCAACTATAGCCCGTGCGTTTTACGATAGTAATACCTACTGTATATTGAAGTGTTGCATTACGTGATGATATTCTAATGTACAAAGTACGTGCGTAGTAAGTAGGTAGTTCATTGAATCTGGTGTGCGATTGAACAGGTAGGTACAAGTAGTAGTACTGTTCATAATAAAAGCCACAATAGCGAGGAAAGTTAACTTTATTTAGCGTAACATTTGTTTGACTTAGGTAGGTAGGTACTTAAGTTGTAACTTACGGCCGGTCTCAATAATCTACTAACAGATAATCGCAGATAGCTATCCATGGTAAACAGTTACGCGCTATCTATCTATTACTGCCGTCTCAATAATGAAATCTTCGCAAGCTTATCTGAGATCATAGATAGATAAGACTTTTATCTTTGGTAAGGAGGGACCTCCGAAACGTTTTATTTTTGCTTGTTAGAATGATGGCGTCTTGTTGTAAGATAATTATTATCAATTTGTTTTACGTTTTAAAATTATGTAATTTGCTTTAATATTATTTGTTCAAAATACACATTTATAATTTATGCATTATCTCATTTAGAAATAATAGAAAACGATAACTTCTTACAATGCTTTAATATCAACAAAACGCATAATTTGACATTCGGCCGGCACTGACTGCCGGTGACAGTTAACACAGCGTCTCGGCATCTACAAACATAATAATCTCAAGTGCTCAGCGTCGCGTCGTCAATAAAAATATTTTTAGGTTTCGTTTGTTTTGTTAGTATTGTGTTGGTAAAAGAATGGCTCAGCAATGTATCGTAAGTATTGTGTACTGTTTTATAGTAAAAAAATGACTAGGTATCCTTTATCAAATGAAATACTGTTCGCTGCAATTTCGCGCCAAAATATATGTTATTTGTATTCACTTTCTTTTCAGGTGAAAGCAAGGCCACTGGGAAAGGACGAAGTCCATTTCCTGCTGGACCAAATCTCTAAGCACAAAGCGCTTACAACAAGGGCTACCAATGCGTCCAATAATAAACTGAAGGAGGATGCATGGAAAATAATTGCGCAGGAGTTCACGGCCATGGCAGGAGAAACGCGACGTCCCGAGCAACTCCGTTTAAAATGGGAAAATTTAAAAAAAGCAGCGAGGAAACGGACTGCAATGATACGATCAAACAATTTAAAAGTTTGTACTTGCCTTCTTGCAAATGTAGGTGTAGGTATCTTATAACCAGGTATTGTTTTAATTAAAAAAATTATTTCAGACTGGTGGTGGCAAAACGTACATTCCTCCAGATGAAGCGCTAGACCGTGTGGCATCTATGCTAGGTGCCACATGCAGTGGCTTCACTGTGGAGTTTGGTGGGGACGGCAACGAGCCATTGCTAATACCATCTTCATCAAATGCTGTTGTGGATATTCAAGACCTACAACCATTGCCAGAACTTCAACTTCAAACCTAATTTATGTTAAGAAAAATGTCAACAACTTTGAAAAAAGGAGCGATGCTCATTCGATAAATACACGGAATAAACACAAGCTATCCGTACATGTCACTCGTCTCCACAGAATAAGTAATTCCTTTGTAGGACAATGCATACGCTTCTACAACAAACTTCCTAAAGAAATCCGAGATTTGCCTGTTAATAAGTTTAAAACTATAGTTAAAACTAAACTCTGTCAAAAGGCCTATTACAAAATCTCGGATTACTTGGAAGATAAATCAGCTTGGGACTGATCGCTCAAATACACTTTGTTAATAACAGTGTCATGTTAAAGTGTAGCGTGTCTTGCCTTGCTTATTTCGGAAGGCAGCACACTGGAGCTATTGTTTACCAAATTACATTGTATTAAAATAAGTAAATGGCGATAAAAAAAAAAAACAATGTAAAAAAGACAAGCCCGCTGAGTTTCTTGCCGGATCTTCTCAGTCGAGGTCGCGTTTCCGATCCGGCAGTAGAATTTAAGGAAAAAATGTAAAATGACAATTTGTAAGTGCCCCCGTAGGCCTAAACAAATAAACGCTTTGACTTTGACTTGACTTAAAAAATATTTTATTTACCTATTTCTCCACTGAGACATTTTCTAATAAAATTCCGGCGAAACACCATGAGACAGGCCAAGTGCGACTGTGTACATAGTGTCATCGTAGCGTCACGTTGCGGCCCGCGGCCCGCGGCCCCGGTTTCTCGGAAGCCTGTCGGTTTTTTGCGCTCGAGTCAAAGGATTTCTTCTAGGTCCATCGCAGCGGGCATCCTTTGATACAACGAGTGTTGCCTACATTGTCGAGCCTCTATGCGATGAGACGCGCGTATACAGACGCCTTGAAAATCCGCCAACTATAGCCCGTGCGTTTTACGATAGTAATACCTACTGTATATTGAAGTGTTGCATTACGTGATGATATTCTAATGTACAAAGTACGTGCGTAGTAAGTAGGTAGTTCATTGAATCTGGTGTGCGATTGAACAGGTAGGTACAAGTAGTAGTACTGTTCATAATAAAAGCCACAATAGCGAGGAAAGTTAACTTTATTTAGCGTAACATTTGTTTGACTTAGGTAGGTAGGTACTTAAGTTGTAACTTACGGCCGGTCTCAATAATCTACTAACAGATAATCGCAGATAGCTATCCATGGTAAACAGTTACGCGCTATCTATCTATTACTGCCGTCTCAATAATGAAATCTTCGCAAGCTTATCTGAGATCATAGATAGATAAGACTTTTATCTTTGGTAAGGAGGGACCTCCGAAACGTTTTATTTTTGCTTGTTAGAATGATGGCGTCTTGTTGTAAGATAATTATTATCAATTTGTTTTACGTTTTAAAATTATGTAATTTGCTTTAATATTATTTGTTCAAAATACACATTTATAATTTATGCATTATCTCATTTAGAAATAATAGAAAACGATAACTTCTTACAATGCTTTAATATCAACAAAACGCATAATTTGACATTCGGCCGGCACTGACTGCCGGTGACAGTTAACACAGCGTCTCGGCATCTACAAACATAATAATCTCAAGTGCTCAGCGTCGCGTCGTCAATAAAAATATTTTTAGGTTTCGTTTGTTTTGTTAGTATTGTGTTGGTAAAAGAATGGCTCAGCAATGTATCGTAAGTATTGTGTACTGTTTTATAGTAAAAAAATGACTAGGTATCCTTTATCAAATGAAATACTGTTCGCTGCAATTTCGCGCCAAAATATATGTTATTTGTATTCACTTTCTTTTCAGGTGAAAGCAAGGCCACTGGGAAAGGACGAAGTCCATTTCCTGCTGGACCAAATCTCTAAGCACAAAGCGCTTACAACAAGGGCTACCAATGCGTCCAATAATAAACTGAAGGAGGATGCATGGAAAATAATTGCGCAGGAGTTCACGGCCATGGCAGGAGAAACGCGACGTCCCGAGCAACTCCGTTTAAAATGGGAAAATTTAAAAAAAGCAGCGAGGAAACGGACTGCAATGATACGATCAAACAATTTAAAAGTTTGTACTTGCCTTCTTGCAAATGTAGGTGTAGGTATCTTATAACCAGGTATTGTTTTAATTAAAAAAATTATTTCAGACTGGTGGTGGCAAAACGTACATTCCTCCAGATGAAGCGCTAGACCGTGTGGCATCTATGCTAGGTGCCACATGCAGTGGCTTCACTGTGGAGTTTGGTGGGGACGGCAACGAGCCATTGCTAATACCATCTTCATCAAATGCTGTTGTGGATATTCAAGACCTACAACCATTGCCAGAACTTCCACAAGCAGAAGAGGCCAGCATTGTTTTGGTATCGGGTGGTGGTATAGACGGTGGTGGTAGTAATTTAGAGTGTGATGGTGGTGGTGGGAGAGAGACAAATTTTAAAACAAATAGATTTATTTTTAACACCCCTAATAACTCCTGTAAGTAATTTTTCATATTATAATATCTAGCTGTGTCAACACAGTTTCATCTGTGTAATTTTTTTTTTTTTTTGTAATTTTAGTTTATAAAAGGTTCAAATCTCGCTATGTAATTATGTACTTTTCAACCACTTCTACTCGGGTGAAACCGCAGAGCACTTCTATTTTTTATTATTATTGTTTTCATATAGTATTTACATTTTAATAACCTTAAGTAATTTAACTGGTGAATAATAATTATTAGATAATATTTAGGGTTATACTTATTGTGTTGATAGCATACCTAAACTGTTTCTTTTCTTTATAGCCAACAAGCGAAGAAAGCTGTTGGAGGAGATCCAGATAGCTCAGCGGGACAAGGAGCTGGCTATGGGGGCTTATTTTCGAGCCAAAGCTGAGAAAGTCGAGCTCGAAAATATAAAATTAAGACATGAGATCGAACTGCTCAAAAATAAAACTAATATTTAAACAAAAGTGTTTATATTTGGTATTTACCTGTTAATTATGAACCTATACACCCAGCTTGTATTATCATGTGCTCGACAAAAAATCGTATGGGCCCAACACACAAGGTAGATAGATACCTTCTATACCTGCCTTATACCTTTCAAACAAAAGAAAAACTAATCCAAAATCGGTTCATCCGTATAGGAGCTATGATGCCACAGAAAGACAGACACTTACAAACTTATAACACCCTTATTTTTTCATCGGGGGTTGAAAATACTGATTAGTTACAATAATAAAGAAGTAAAAGATAACTTTGTTTTATAACTAGGTATATTTATTAAATATTACAATTTTATACTGTTACCTAATGCTTATTTATTCTATGCTAATGTGGACGAGCCTAAATTAAACATTAAAATAATTATGAATCAGTTCTTGTCTGACAGTATGATTATGCTGACCGCCTCCCTCAGCATAGGGAATATCAGCTGATTCTTCCGGCATCTCAACTTCAGGTTCCACATCACTAATATTATGTAACCTGCAGATGTTGTGTAACACAGAAGTGGCAATAATTATAGTTTGTGTTGTGCGCAAAGCTAGCCTGATTTTTAATGATAGCACGGGAAACCGTCTCTTCCAAACACCAAAACATCTGAAAACAAAACAAATCATCTGACTATAGCCTAGGGGTGAACAGGTTGGGCTAGCAAATTAACACTCAGTTTGGTTAGTCCTTGGATAGATGGAGCACATAAAAGTAAACAAGGAGTTAAGTAATACCTTTCTATAGTATTTCTAGTCTTTATATGTGCTTCATTGTAACGATGCTCTGCAGGTGATGACGGGTTAAGCAGCGGTGTCAACAGATATGATGTGCAGGGATATGCACTGTCACCAATGAGCCATCTGTTACCAAACAGCCCTTCCTCACATTGTACTGAAAATATATACCTATTAAGAAACCTCACCATAATACTATGTGCCTTATAATATACCTCTCTAGGAACTTACCTTTCAGCTGAGAGTTGTTAAATATAGTTGCATCATGAGCAGACCCAGGCCAGCGTGCCACAACATTCATTAATAACAAGTGTGCATTGCAGACTCCTTGCACATTCATAGAAAATATGCCTTTTCTATTCCTAAACTCTTCTCCTATATTGGAATCTGAAAATACATTTTAATTGACATTAATAGTTACATTACATGAATAGAAGGTAAGTATAAAATGCAATGCTGGGTAACTTTATTATGCAAAAACACCTTGCACCTGGTTCATATGACAAAGTGTAGCACATTTTTTTTGCAGGAATAAGTAATAGCGCATACATTGAGTACAGGACTTGTTTACACTTGCCTCTATTGCAGTACAAATGATGTGTGAACGGTTTAATAAACAATGCTGTGTGTACCACTAGGTAGGGGAGACTGAGGACACTTGATCCCTTGGGAGACTTGGTTACCAGGCCATAAATCAAAAACTAAAAGCTATTTTTAATATCACTACATGCATCCATAATCTTAACAATCATTGTCGGTGACCCAATGTCATTTTGAAACTAAATAATCGACGACTTCAGAGCAGTGGCGTGTTTTCGTTTTCGGCGGGCCAACATCTTTTATTGCGAGTATTTTAATCGTGATTTTCAGATATTAAAATAAATAAATTACGGATTACAAAGAAAACTTATGAAAACTGATTAGTTGAAGTGTGTGTTAAGAGGTTTTCTCTTGAATATTTTTCTTTATTTTAATTTAAAAAAATAGTTTTTTTAAATCTCGCTCAAAGGTACACTTGATCATGGCAAGCATGGGTAGACTTGATCCCAGGAATAAAACCTCAGAAATGTATACAGAGGGATCAAGTGTCCTATGGCATGGGACACTTGATCCCTCGTTTTTGATTGTATATTTACTTATCCGAATTGACAAGATGTTACAAAAGAATCCCCTATGATCATGTCTACCCGGATCAAGTGTCCCAGAACAAGGGACACTTGATCCTTTCGTAGACTTCTGGGAAAACGCAAAAATAATGAGGAAACACATACATATTTCACGATTTGATGATGCAAAAAGATAGATGGATATATCTTCTAGCTAATCATAAAAAAATATCCCGTTAAACACTATTATTTTATGAAATATGAGCGAAAAACCAAAATGGGGATCAAGTGTCCTCAGTCTCCCCTACTTATTACTGTAAAACTAAAATGTGATGTGCATTGTCGTGTGAACAAGGTTTTACAGAATCCAAACAAGTAAATTAGGTAGAATATAAATAAATCACCTGGTGATTGTATAGGAATATGTGTACAGTCAATAGCACCATAAGTCCTTGGAAATCCAGCAATTTCATGAAAACCACTTTGAGTATTTTCTAGTGCCCTTACATATTGGGAGTACAACCCAGCTATAGCTCGAGACACATCCGCCACAATTCGGCTGGCTGAAGCTTTCGAAACACCGATGAAGTCCGCTACTGATAAAAGCATTGTACCCAGTGCGTAAAATCTCAATGTCATTAGCAATTGGTGCAACGGTGATGCACCATTATTCCTGAAATGTTTAGATTATCATTAGTCATGATTACCTAACGTAGATAGTTAACATTGTTTAGCTATCAAAGGTAACATCAGAACATAACCTAAAAACTTACCGAGAGGAAGTCACTCTTAAGGCTGGAGTTATTTTCAGTAATAACTCATTTACCGCCGTTTTGCTTAATCTGAATCTGTATACAAATTCTCCTTCTAAAAGTTCAACCATGTAATTTATTCGTGCTTTAGGCCGGCGGCGAACCTCGGATTCTCCAACACCCGAGTTGAAATCAAATACGCCGGTTTCATATAGTTCATTATCACTGTCGTCACTGAACAAATCCATGATAAATCAACTTTAAAATACGAAAAATTCACTTCTAATCCTTCAAAATCGAGCGATAAGGCAAAACTCTGATAGTTGGTAATTTGGCCTATCGACAGTAGCTACCAAAGCGATATTGAAACACTTTGCTTTTTTTTTCTATGAACAACTTATCTATGGTAAGCGATAGGCCCTCCCAAAGATAGATCAATGTCATGGATAGATATTTTCTATCTATCTTTGTTTATTGAAACAGATAAATTCGCCGATAGATACCAATGGTAGCTATTTTAACTTCTAGTAAGGGATAGATAGGTTATTGAGACCGGCCGTAGTGAACTATAAAACTCTGACTAGCAAGTATACCTAATACAGTTTCGAGACAAATTAAGGAATCGTGCACATTTCTTGCAACTAAATGGCAGGTTACCATAACAAACGTATGTAGACCAGACATTTCACATTTGTTTGTTTTAAAATGCATATGATTGACTGATATTTTATCATTTTAAAATAATAAAATGTAATTTCTTTAAATCAAGCAACGAAACATGCACGTGTATATTTATAATTGGATCATATTCAGTTACTTAGGTATCAATCAACAAATCTATTACATAATAAATCAATGTAAAGTTAAACATTGTTAGCAATATATGCTTACTTTCTGACACACATATTTCGTCATACGACGAGATTAAAACTTTCAAATTTCGTTCGGTTATTTTGTCAATTTTGTATGGGGAACTAATCAGCGCCTCTAGCGGGGTATATCTTAAACTTTTACCCCTTTACCTTCGGACTTCATGTAACTTTATAACTTGTTGGCGAATATGCATAGAAGTAAAAAAAAACCTTACAATACATTGTACTTTAGTTCGAGGGTTGAAGTATTGATAGCTCCATATTGAACTACATTAAAAACAAGGGGAATTGTAAGTGCTTCACATATGTGCAACACTAATTAAACTACGGCATATCAGCTAAAATAAGTGGTACGTTTGCTCGAAACAAATTCCAATTAAAAAATATGGACTAACAATATTCATCGGACGTCCAAAAGCTTATAGGTAATATTACTATTGAAAAAGTACTCGAGTGTACTTTAAAACGAGTACAGTCATAAACATAATTTTTACAATTGAAAATTATTCCCTTCATAGAAGGTACAGATTACATGGATTTAGGATTGTGTTTACGACTGTACCCATACGATTAATATTACAGTATAGTGAAGCTTAGTTTCAAGTTTTAATTCCGATTTTAATATAATTATTCTGTTACGTACAAGTTATGGAAGACGGATGATTTGATTAGAATTGTTGAATGTTAGAAATAAGTTTTAGTTCAATGAGAAAACTGAGAAGTTTTCTTGATAATTTAATTGAAATTTAGACAGCTATTAGTTTTTGTAGATGATATAACATACCACCTTCTAAAACTTTAATTAGTAGAATGGTGCTTATTCTGTTGACACACAAAGTAAACTTAACTGAATGTAATGGTGTCCCTCTCATAGTCTCATTGTATGAGCAAGATAGAATTGCTTTGAGTAGCGTCAAATTCAGTTTAGTTGTAGTCATATGACATCAGAATTAGCACTAATATGATGTGAACGTAGCAGGTAAGCACCTCAGTATAATGTTTCAAAAGTTCGAAATGATAATTTAGGTGCATTACGGTAGCTGATATGTAGATTCATAGAGAAGATAAACTATAGGTACCTATACAACTATAAGTAGTTCATAATAATCTAGATATTATATTATTATGTTTTTGTTTGTTGTTTTGTTGTATGTTGCGGCCTTAGGACACATTCCATGGCCTAGAAAATAGTGCAAACTGCATTTACGAATATCAGCAATACATTTTTAAGTAATGGCTAGGCATTATTTTGACGTGTTCGAATTTCAAACAAAATTGTATGTCATTTAATTTTATTCTCTATTCTCAGGTATCATTTCGCACTTTTGAATCATTGCATGGTCTTCCTGAGGACAAGAAATCTTAATAACATCGACTGGGTACAAGTTCACCTACACAGTCAGACAATTGACGGTACAAACTCTAACGCTAGGCTAACTACACGGTCAGAACTAACTATCAGACTAATGTCGAAAAGTTATGAAAAATAGTTTCAACACCCAACATTTTATTATTCGACATAAATAACATCAAATCTGCTACAACGTACTAACGATTTTTTGTCACACAATGACAATTTTATGCGAAGGATACACGACGACACCAGAGGGCCTACTCTTTTACAAACGAAAACGAAATTTCGGTCGAAATTCGAGTATCTCCTACTACGTTTCTCATTGATTCCGACATTAATTATGAACGAAAATTGTTTGACCTCTTCGTTGTCGTCGAATATAAACGTCAAACAATTTTCGCTCGTAAGAAATGTCGGAATCGATGAGAAACGTAGTAGGAAATATGGGAAGTTCGTCCGAAATTTCGTTTTCGTTTGTATAAGAGTAGGCCCTCAGACACTAGACACTCAGTGTATTTCAGTGTACCGACACCGCCAATACAACTGTAACAAGGTTTCGCAGTGGTGGACACACGTAGACACTCGATGTATACACTGAGTGTTAGTGTCTAGTGTCCTCGTGTATTCGTAGCATTAAAGTTTAAAAACACGAATATTTTATGTTTGGTCAGATTTATATTTAGTTATACGAATTAACAGTTTACATACAAGGCTTGGCAGTGTCTTAGACTGGCACCGAAAGAGACTTAGCGTACACAGTAGACGAATTATAATGATTACGAATAATTTAACTTTCTAACACAAATACGAATTGCCTATTGCTTATACTATGCGAGATTTAAATAAATACTGTGAACGATTAAAACTAATACAGGTATTAATAGAGAAATAAAAAATACAGTTATTTGAAATTATTACCTATGCACCAACAAAAAATTTCAAACAGAATTTTAGAAACCTACATTAAATTACCTATATTTAGCTTCTCAAAAGTATTAGGTATTGTACTGATGCGACGGATATTGCGTTACCTATCATAAAGGCTGGCTAGATCGTAAGAATTGGCAATGGTGCTGATTATGTTGGTGATGAAACTTTACTAAACTGAAATACTTTTAAATGTATCAAATTTAGTTCAGTCGTAATTTGTAGCCAACATAATAGGCACCAATGTTGAATTAACCAAATTATTTTTATACAAACTTTCAAGGGATATTGAGACCCCTAATAAAATTAAGCTTTGCCTTCGATAGTTACTGGAATGGATATTAGACTAGTACATAATCACAGCGCCTAATTAAAATATTTAGTTTATTATGTTTTCCAGAAATGTTCATAACATTCCATAAAGTTGTTTTGTAAACACAGCGATTAAGGCAAACAATTTAAGTACTGTTTTAAAAACGTTACAACACATAATCTACGATTACGATCGTCATAAAAGCTCGTCTAAATAAGGGCTCAATCGTGTAAAACCTGACCGACAAAAAAAAAAAAACAAGACGCTCTTATAATTTTAGACTGTTCGAAATAGCCATCATATCAGGAAAAAACTACAACCAAGTATATATCTTGGTCTGTGAATCTTAAAACATGGGGAACATTCAACTATTTTATCGACACATTTTCGAAAGACATGTGAAATCCACCAAGCCGCACTAGGCTAGCGTGGTGAATCCCCTCGCTTTGGGGTGGGGTCCGTGCCGAGGAGTGGGACGTTAAGGGCTAATATTATTATTAATAATAATATAAATTGAGTTGGAAAACTAGTCGGAAACAAAATGATATTTCTGGTCAGGTTTTACTTTTTACACGAAATTACATTTCACATGATTTTCTAATCTACAGCAGCAAATATTTATTCACTATAATTTAAAAACAATTAAATATTAAGTTATAATCGAAATTCAGGAATTCACATGCAAAAAATTCATGGTCTCCAAAAATCATCCACTAATTATTGTAATAAATACTGATTGTTTTATGTATTGGATACTGACTAGATTTGTCTTTTTCGATTTCACAATGAGCATGACTTGTTAAAACACAATTACGAACTAAAAATAATATTTAAATCACAACCTATATTCATCAGACAAATGTATAATAAACGACTCAAGTTTGGTTTTTAATTAGAAGAAGTACACTAATGCTGAGGATACATGATGACACTTTACAGTCGTGTATCGACACGACACCGCCAAACTGTAACAAGGTGTCGCGGTGGTGGACACACGTAGACACTCGATGTATACACTGAGTGTTTTAGTGTCCAGTGTCGTCGTGTATCCTTAGCATAACACTTAACAAGTGCCGACACTTTATTATGCAATAAAATATGGTTCACAAAAAAGTGACATTTCTGGCTGTTAGTGTACTTAATCTAATTAAAAATCACACTATCTATACAATATATTTATTTTTAATTAAATATTGTAGGAGTTTGGGTAACAGTGCTACCCTATATGTATTGTCTAATGAATACCATCCAAAATATATTTTGTAACATTGCACTCTCGTCTAGGTACTTAGGCTAACTTAAAATTAAACAATAAATAAATAATAAAATAAATCATTTTGAAAAGTGTAAATCAATAAATAAATCAACAAAAATAATAAACCTCTTTGGTAAACTGAATACTTGTTGTAAATACAGTGGCATTATTATTATTATTATTGTAAACAGTACAACATAATATGTAAGTACGTACTTATACGTAATATGTTATGTTCCTACATTATTATGTAGATTTCCTTTGTCAATTCCTTAGATACAAACATCATAAAGAAAAACAGCTGCATGGAGTACTTTAATAATTTGTTTTAGAAATTGGCGAACAAGTAATTTTTATAAAAGGTCCCACAAGAATAGTACATAATACTGAGATAACATACGTATTTTATAGCAAAAAAATGTAATAAGTACTACTTATTAAAATTACTTTACACATTATTTCAACTTCCATAAAACTGGACCATTGTCTAAAATTCAGAAAACTTGGTTACAGAAGAAACAAAATATTACGCACTATTTAGTGTACCTACCAGTTTCTAAATGACAGTAGTGACACCACCACAACAGGGTCCAGACAAAATCTCTTGTAAAGTCAATCATTTCCATACATTTTGTATGGAAATGACATTCTAGTTATTTGTAAAAGTCCGGTCAAGCATTTGCAAAAGTCAATACTATAGGGTTTTAACGAGTCAATTTGTCGAAATCACGTGACTGTCATTTACATAAATATATATGTATGGGACTGACAGTAACGTGATTTAGTTGCATGAACTTGTAGAAACACTTGAAAAAGTAATTTCGTCTAGACCCCTCTATTTTGTGGCGCTAATTTAGTAAGTACATTCGGTAGATATTGATAAGGGATGTATCTAAAGGTCTACTAATGTTATTGTACGTTACATACAGCGGAGGTACCTGGCGCGTGGTCGAGGAGGGCCCGCCGGCGCTTGATTCCTTCGAGGTAGACGTCTCGGTTGAACATCCCTGCGGCTAGCGGTACTCTACAATGAGTAACTTGAGCTTTATAACGGTAGAATTGTAGTAATCTATCTATACTTTTATTTAACAGAGAGATTTTCTGAGGAGTGAGCTATTGTTTGTGAGTATTATTGGTGAACTGACATCACAACAAAACTTAACAATAAAATCTTGCATCTGGGAGTTAAATTAACTTATTGCTTAACTTACAATTTATTTATTCGTAATTTTAATAGAACAAAGTATAGGATTGAGATTACAATTTCTATAGAAAAGAGTTTGTTATCTAAATGTGTTTTGGCGAAATAATCCATGATCCCTCCCTCCCCTAAGCTGCAGAAGAGTGTACAGGAATTTATTAGCCATCAATTAAAGTAATTCCAAATTTTTATCAAATAAAATGTGTACTCACACATCAGTGCCAGGCCTCAGCGATGTTGAAAACAATGCCCACACTGGCTTGTGGTCGCTTGTGCACACAGAATGCACTGAGTTGTACGCCAAGCAATTAACACCTGACGTTATTGGCACCGTGCTGATGCGACGGAGACCTGTTAGTGAAATTTAAGCTTATGGTACTGGACATTAAAATACTATGAAGGTAGCATGTCTGCATAAACTTTCCTTATCAAAGGCATACACAAGTACAGGTGACAAAACCAGTGTGTGTGTTTGTGTGTCAGTAGACCACCGACAATATACTGAAATATCTTACCAGAAAAAGCTGATGAGGAGTTGGTAGTCATAGATCTTGATTTGTATAATATTCGGTCTGTGTACGCTGGCGCCCTCTGTTTGCTTGATGTATCGAATTGTTGGCTGCCGGGGTCGTACTGTAAATATTTATAACAAACAATCAAATACATGAATACATGAATTTTAGCTATAATATCTAATAGCAAGTTACCTTACCTTATAAGTAGGGGGGAATGTGATAGGTGCTTCTCTAAAGTCTCTGAAGGCAGCGCCATCTTCAAGCACGGCGGTTAATTGATCAGCGTGGAGAAGGCCGTGGGGTAAATGGTGGGGAAGGGGAAACTGGAACACATAATATAAAAATGAAACTTTAATTTCCTACTTCTTGGTTTGCACCTCAATTTTAAAACCACTGTCTGTCCCAAAAAATCGGGTACATTACAGCCTGCCGTGCAATGTCAATTTCATACAAAAATGTATGAAATTAACAGCATGGAAAGTATGGTATTGGCAGTGTGTCGTAGTGTAGAAAAACGTAATTTTACAGGTATATACCTGTGTTTGCTCAATCCATCTCAGAACTGCAGCTCTAGGCTCGCCCAATCTGAAGTTTAAGTCTCCACACCAGAAAACATAATCAAAATTGTTGGTAACATCTGAAACCAATAAGAAAATTACATTATTTTTGTAAACCTACCTAACAAGCTCCAACCGGCTGTCGCGTTAAATACGCGCGTGTATTTTGCCAAAGTAAAAACAGACTTAACTTCTGCACTACTACACACATTATTACTTATTATAATTATAACATTACCTTTGCTCTTATGTCGGCACGGCAAGTTCTTTGGCAAATCTATGGCCCTGATTATCCTCTTAATATCAGACACCCTTTCCTTCACTTTCTCTTGGTGTGCAGTCAGATGCGCGGTTACGAACAAAAACGTAGAACCGAATAAAGCGAATGATATAGCGACGGCGCCTTTTGTACGGAAAGCGGTGCCCGGCCTCACAGACAAGCTCGCGTCTTCAGGGAGCGAGCAGAACCATATTAGGTCTCTACGTATGAATATCATTAGGTGGATCGTTCCTGGAAAAAATACTTCATTAAGTAAGTGTAGAAAACACGTATTGGTCCAAAATTGTATGTTAAGAAAATCTATATTTCCTGTTGCATGTGTAAGTAGGTCATATGATAAAAATGTACTCAAGGTTACTGAATTTGCATATGCATGCATTAAATTTATTTTTCTGCTTTGAAGCAATGTATTGTGTTGCTTAGCTATGGTATATTTAGAGCATGAGAATTATTTAAAACTAGCTGTGCTTACAACTTCATACGTGTGGAATTTAGCAAACAAAACTTAATGTTTGCTAACTTTTGATTACTTTTGTATAGATCGCGGCGCATTAGTTGAACTTAAGTTAGCTCTAGCGACGCCGCAATAGATGTTTCGCATGAAAAACCTGTATTTCGAAGCCGCTGAAGCTAACTTCATTCAGGTCAACTAATGTGCCACGAGTTATAAAGATAATATCAATATGATATCTTAGGGTCCGTCAGTCTTAGGGTCACTCTTAATAGACAATTTGGTGGCTATTACTAACCTAGGTAATAAGAATGTAGTAAGAGATGAGACGGCCCCAATACTTCTTGTATGGTTATCTCCCACTCTGTGCGTTCAGAGTAGGACTCTTGAGTGCCTATTGCAAATATATCCGGCACATGTTTCACTTGGTTCGGAAATATGAAATCTGCTAGTTCCCTGTTGAAAAAGCCATGAGATTTTATCTTTAAATTTATTATTATTTGGTTATTTACAATGTTTAGAATTAGCACAGATAATATTATATTAGTATTTATATGAAAATAATAAGACTATTTCTACTTTTTCATCTTCTATGGTTAGTGGCAAACCTGGTGTCAGAGTTGTTCAAGCCGCCCCAAGTCCTCTGACAAGGCTTAACAACTGCTGCATAGATGACAACAACTTCCTACTACTGATACAACTAAATACTGATTTAGTTTTATTGTCATTTCTTATAAGAGAGAGAAATTTGGTGACAAATTCTGTGAGATACTTTTGTAATGTTGACCTGCCCACAAGCCAGTTTGGGAGTTAACAGAAAACATCAATATTGCTTAATGTTTCAATACATTCAAACTTACTTTGGAGGAGGTTGTCCATTCATATTCCATGTTCCAACAAATATCTTCACCTCTCTATCGGGAAACACATGTTCCAACTCTGCCGCACCTAACAGAGAATGGGATGCAAGCCTTCCGTATAGGTAATTCCTGCAAGTGAACCATACAAAATTACTATCAAATACATTGCCTATTGTTTTGTTATTAAAACACAGATGACAAACGGAAAGCATATTGAAGCAAAACAGAGTAAAAGGGATAACCTTTCGCGAGCCTCCTGTGTGGGAATGAGACGCAGTACTTGGGCTGCGAGTAAAGAATTGCGAGCCAAGCTGTCAGTGCTGCCCGCGCGCGAAGCTGACCTTGCGATTGTAGACTTAGTCCTATTGCACAGACAAGTACAAAACACAAAGAAATTATTTAAAGACAAGCCGAGACATAACTTACATTTTTTAAATAAATAATTAATCTCACCTCCTTTTGCGATCTAGGGAACTACTTCGGTCGCTCTCTGGCGATGAGGCGCGGTACAGCGGCTTACTTTCATTAGTTATCAGATGATCCGCTGATAATCTTTTAACAAACAATTTGCTCTTTGGCTTAATGCCTTCAAATGACCCTGAATGCTCAAAACACTTTTTGCTGTCATCGCTTCTAGGAAATTTTACTGTAGCCTTCGGTATTTCTTCCGATTTAGTTTGGGAACATATTGTTTGGTCACTTACACTGTTAGAATTGACTGGGCTACCTGGCCTTGACTGAGAGTCATCTTTGCAGGGTTGGCAGTCAGCCAGGCTTTTAGGGCGCGATCGCCTGAAGAAAGTTCTACAGCATTTCGGGTTCTTCTCGTCGTCGTTGTGGATATAATCTGCGCTGTGACTGCCGTTGTTACACAGGGGTTCCACTGATAAATTTTGCTGGTTATTCGATTCTAAACTGACGTCGGCACTGTGAGCACTATGAGCTAGGAAAGGGTCCGCCGGAGAGATCGGCCGAGATGTAGACTGACTGAGTTCATCGTTAGAATCTGTATCAACGAAGCAACCGACTTTCGGCGATTTTTTCACAAATAAACGTTTCCGCAACGACAGTTTTTGCTTCGTTTTGGTTGGTGAAGTTGTCATGTTTGGTTTTAAACCAATGAAACTAATAATTTAAGTTACTGATTACATTTTTTACTAAATATAGACAACATAACCTATTACGTCTCTAAATCTAAATTGACATTTTGCGGAACTTCGGGAAATGTCACTCAACCTAAACCTTTTTAAATTTTTTTAATGTTTCGTTCAAAAATTAGAAGCGTTTTGCCAAAAAGTAATTAATTACGAAATTACAATTTACGAAAATAGTGTTTCAAAAATCGTACAAAGTGTGTGCATTATGTTACCATGACTACCTACAACAGGACACTTTTTATAAACAAACAAACAACACTAGATTAGGGTCCGCACCCGCACCACCACTAACTCAAAGGCCTGAGTGCAATAGTTTAGTAGTACTTCTTCAATTTTTATCATGTTTTCGAGGTCCCCCTTCACGATAATAAAAGTAGGTAGTTACAATTACTTTACACACTTCATTGGGTACGCTTACCGAGTGGCACGAAATAAATGACGAATAGCCTGCCTGCGCCTGCGGTCTGTGTGTGGTTTATTTTACAGTATAGGTAAGTTAGCATAATACTCTGGGGGGTTATGGGTTGCCATGAGATTGAAATAACTAGGTATGTTAGAATTAGATTTTTTAATGATTGGTAACGTTTTGGTAAGCGTTAAATATTTATTTGAAAAGGTAATTATTACAGATTCATGAGAAAAGTACACAATAATAATAATAGCATGCTTATCTTTACTCTTGAGGTAGCACCAGTTCCGGGTACAAGCAGATTGAGTCCATTATACTCTGGTGTAGGCGACAGGTGTCCACCAACTATTGATTGAATGCCATTGCCTAAAAAATTAAAATTAAAAAATATAAATCTGAACCTAGGAAATTTTAATTTATAGCTCTATACATGGCTCTCTGTTCACAGAAAACAAAAGCTGTTGTGGATTTATTTTTATGTTTTTAATAATTTTAAGAGTAGGGTACTACTCACCTATATTACAAAGGTCACTGGTACACGCTCTATAAAATGTCCTGAACGTGGTATCCGTAATTTCATGATTTAGGAAATCTGGTTCGTCTTCACAACCGCGAGTAAAACTTGCCACTACTCCTGAAGGGTCCTGAAAAAAGGTTTCTTATTTATTTAAAACGCCTGTAAATATGAATTAGCAAGAAGTCGTTACCATGTGGGAACATAAATAATTTCATTTCAAATAGGTAGGTATATTATCAAGAAAGAAGGAGACACATGACTGTCCAACAAAACGGAGTCCATTGACACAGTACGACTCAGTCGCTCGCGGAAAATAATGTTAGAAACATGTAGTATTGCCAATACGGCTCATCTTCTGATGAATAATGCCTTCTTATGTATTTAATAAGTTTGTTGGCGAATTGCATGGCATTCGAGTATTATTATGACAACAGTGGGTGGGTATACTAACCAAGAATTCCTGTCTCAATATGGTACAGTATTGGTATCGGCACTCCACTGTACGTGTCTCATCTGTTATAGTCAGACATGATTGGTCCGAATCCACAGATGAAAAGCCGCAAGCGTAACATCGCAGTTGTCCTGAAATTAACGATGAAACCTCTAGGTATGAATGAAGGCAATAATAATTTATGAAAGTGACAGCTACTTCGAACCCTTGCCATGCAAACTGCTAAAGGCACTTACATATGGTGCGTTCCATTCACTGTTAATTTTGTTAATTTCGTTATTTTCGATCACAAATCTCGTTCCACTCGCACCAACTTGTACTGAAAGTGATGATTATTATCGTTTTTAACACTTTTTGTGGACGAAAATAACAAAATTAACAGTGAATGGAACGCACCAATAGGTGCCTTTGTTTAACTTTAGGCATACATACCTGTAAGTGTCGGGCATGATATAGTTATAGGCAACGATCTTCATCCTTTGATCGAAGGTTATAGGTACTAAAAAACTTACCAACAGTTTTTCCAATTACAAAACAGAGCACCAACAAAACAATTTTAAAATCCATTTTAGTTTGCACTGATATAGTCCTTTGTTATTGAGTCCGCTGGAGTGTATGTCGGTGATTTCCTGATATCAATATCATCAATATCACAATCGTCATTAACAATTTAATCAATTATCTTATCATTATCTTTTCCGTTAATAAACATTAAATCAAAGATTACTATCCGGTCTTTATTTTCCTTCGTTCCTAGAATAGTACCTAGGATTCGCCATTCGGGATTAGGTATTAACCTGTGGGTATTTTTCTGCAGCATTCTCAGCGAAAATAAAAATATCTTAATACAATTGGGTCACGTTTCAGCAATAATAAATTGGTAGTATGAAGGACGTGTGAAGTTCGTCAACCTCGCACTAGGCTAACATTGTGGACTACGAGCGCATTTTGTACTTACTTGCCCTCTACCTGGTCGGCCTACAACATATAGTACGTTTAAAAACAAGTATAAAAAACAAGTATAAAAAAACGTACTATAAGTAGCTACACCTAGCCCATAAAAAATGTCATAATGGCATCTTCCCATTATTGCATTTTTAATAACAACGCCAAAAAAAATTTGGTTCACTGCACCTTTGCGTATCCTTTCGGGGAATATGGGTGTAGGTAGGTATTGTAAGTAGGTACTTATGTATAAATACCTAATAATAAGTTTTTCTTCCAAATTAGAGTTCTTATTAAGATTATCTATTTGATAACGCTACGGTCAAAAATGGTCTCAAGAACGACGAATTAGAGGCTTATTTTAATCCCAATTTGTGCAAACACGCAACGAATTAATGTTGTATCAAGTAGTGTGATTGAAGAAATATTCCATGATCAACAGGAACCTATTTCGCCACGACACGACTGGCCGGTCGTCGGTGGTTATCTTAATTGCTGTTTCACGGCAGTACATCATTCGAGATCCGGCCAGGGTGACAACTTTCACAGGGTTGACTGGAAAAGCGTTACTATGTATAATGATTAATGTTTCCTGCAACGTTATCGATTCAAAAATGGGTGGTTATTAGTTTAATAGCAGATAGATACGTTTCAGTGGTTGGGCACATAAATCTGTCGTGATTTGATGTGACCAATTATTTTTGCATCTACATACCTATCTATAATTTTATTACCTACTCACAAATAGGTACAAACCGAAGGAAACATGGAAAGAAGTATGGTCGGAAAAGGGCGAATAGACAGAATAAGACACGAAGACTTGAGAAACAGAACAGGGGTAACCGATGTGGCCTTCAAAATCAAACACCTAAAATGTAAGTGGGCTGGGCAAATCATGGGAGGTCCAGACGAAGAGCAAAACTATTATCACATGGTATCCAAGAGACGGGAAAAGAAAAAGGGGAAGACAATTTCGACGCTGGGAAGATAAAATTGTGGGAACGGCTGGCAGAACCTGGAAAAGGGTGGCCGGATTTAGGGGAGGGCATCCGGGGCAACAGCCCCGGGCCTCCACAAAAGAGGGGCCACCACAATAAAGACCTCGAAAAAAAAATCTTTCAAATTCCGACGAGTAAAAACTAGTAAACAACTTTTCTTTTGATATTTTTTTCGCTGTTTTACTTTTACCTACAGAACGTTGGACTAACATGACTATGTATTGTTCTTAAATATAAAAAAAAACGATTTATCTATACTATCTGTATCAAAAGTACGAAATAATACTCCGGGGTATGCATGGGTATTAAGCAAAGAACTACCCGGTAAAGTGTTAAGTCCGAATTCATACATCTTATTTTGCATACAAATCTTAAAAATTACTTTTCAGATTTTTTTTAGGACAGCCCTTCTACACGAATAAACTCCGGCTATTTACTTTAGGTCAACGACTCCTATGTTATCTTTCGTTGCGGCCTCCCTTTGTATTAGGCCCCGCCCCCCGGTCGGCGTGCACACAAACACAAAGCGCGGCTACTTGTGTCGCTTGCGCAGCGCGGCGACCGCGCGCCTTCACACGCGTACGGTGCGGTGCCGACGGCAAGATATTATTATGTTTCATTTAGGCCTACTCATAAAAAAATCGATAGAAAGTTTTACCGTGTTATTTAAAAAATAAATAAACGTTAAATGAAGACGAGTTATGTCAAAATTAACAAGGAAAACTTGACTAGACACGCGTTCAAAACGAGTTTAACTTTATTGTGATAACACGGTCGGTGTTTAAAATTCGGTGAGTAGGTATTCAGGTTTATCAACAGATTAAAAGTACCTACCTACATACAGTTTACCTACTAAATACCATTATCACGACTGTATTCCCCGTAGGGATAGGCAAAGGCGTACCTACTGCAGTAAATGACGCTTCGTCCGAACACAACACCCTCGCTGACAATTCAGGGTCTCCCTGAACGCTAGTCATGTACCACCTGCAAAAGCGAATTCTAGGCTGATAGTCAGCGGGTGTAAGTTCTTGTACACGTTGGAAGTGGTAAGGATGTTGGCCATCGTCTTTCAGTGTCCGTCACACGAAATTGTGATGTACCTACATTAAATACTGTAGCACTTCGTCGTGTGCTAGTTCGCGGATTGTCGCGAAAATGATGGTTCTTATCTGGTTTTCTAATTCCGTACCGGCGTGAGTAGGTATTATGTCGTTCTACTCAAGTGGACGACGAGTGAAAGCTACCAGTGCTTTGAGATCGAAGGAATAGGTTTCGAAAGCAGGTATAGCCTATAGGATGGCAACTGGCGTCGATCAGCGGGCGGCCGGCCTTGGATAAAACGCCGCCGGTACAGATCCCGAGCTTGTCGCACCTTCCCGTCAGCAGCACCAACACACATCATGATTTCATAAAAACACTATTAGAATACACTCCACTATTACCACGATCGCGACTCGGCATTTTAACAAGCAACGAGATTACGTGACAGATCCTACGTAACTGAAAGACTTACTACGAACTTACAATTATTATTAGAAGTTTAGAAGGGTTCCGTAAAATAATAATAAAAAAACCCAAATGACGATGATCCATTACGGTTCTGTCAAAATAATAAATTTATTCGGCAAATAAAGATTACGTAACAATTCTGAAACAGGCCCAAAACCACGCAATTGATTAATTATGAAATTTACAATGCGCGCTATTTATTATGTTTTTCCACTAAGAAGAAGTTAAATTACTTTTTTTCAATCACATTGCATGATGACGCAACTCATGCACGATGATGAATTTACGCAATAAGTAAAGATTTATGCCCTGAAATTCAGGGCTTGAACTAAAATAAAACAAAAATTGCATGCGGAACCACATGCATTTAAACTGCATTTTATCAAAGGAAATCGGTTCATATTGAGCTCGACCAATCGCGGATTTTCCGCCATTTTCAAGATATTTGTCATTGGTCGATAATCTAATTAGATCCTCCCCAAAAATGGCCACCATGTATACATATTTACCGCTATGACAATGGAATTATCATAGAATAAAGATCAGAGGCTTTTTAGATGTGACTAAGAAATCAGTTCCTACCTACCTACTCAAAGATATTATTTTAAAAATAGTGAAAATTATTGAATTGAGAAAATAAAATGTTGTTTAGCTTTTTTACTTTTAATTAACTAAGTTATTTTTTAAATGGTGGCATATTGTTTTGTTATTAGCCCTTTGGTAATTGAATAGAAAATTACGAGTTAGTAATTTGAGCTAAGAAGATATTTTTTCATGCAAAATCAAGGAAAACAAACATTTTGGTGTCTATACCCCATTTATTATAACATTAGAAATAAGAGGCTCGTAGAAGCAGGGATCCAAAACATTTTATTTCAAAGTCAAAACAACTTTTATTTAGAGTGGTTACATTAAAATTGTTTTCACATAAAACAATGCTAAATACTTCGATAACCAAAATAAAAGTACTTTTTATACTATGTTTTATTTATAATAACATCGTATCACACATTTTAAGCTGACAACAAAAAAAAAATGAAAAAAAAATGATGGTGAATGGCCGTTTTCACATTACACGGCACGGCAGCGGCGACGGCTGTCACTGAGATATTTTCGGGGTTTTCATTGGTCAGTAACCAATGACAACTGGTCACTGACCAATGAAAACCCCGCAAATATCTCAGTGACAGCCGTCGCCGCTGCCGTGCCGTGTAATGTGAAAACGGCCAATGACTCAATGACAAACGCTGACAGAAAATTATTTACGTCAATTTCATAGACAACATAATCCGACAAAATTAGAAATGCCCTGCTGTCATAACCTCTGAACGGATTAGGTAACATTTTAGATTTGTTACGATTATAGTGGATCGAAACACGTTCCCGGTATTGTTCACCCCTGCTTCTTTTAGGTTTTTAGCATTGACACTTAATTTTAAATTGGACTGAAATGATAATATTTAAATGAAAGACAATTTATTTTATAATATAAATACTTAAAATAATTACAGTTAGGTGTGACAAGCTGGTATATAAATATATTATAATAAATTCGACGTCAATCATAACTGTAACATGTTATTTGTACTTTTGTTACAAAGTGGACACTAAAAATAACCTTTTTTAACTTCTGTCTAATGCTATAATAAATGGAGTATAAGTTTTACTAAACTCGATGTATTATGTTAGGTACCTACTAGTTACCTACTCAACGTTAAGATATAAAACATAGGTACCATAAATGGGTTTGATTTGCCATATTTCAGTATTTATGTTAGTAGATACAAAACATGTGTCCTATCTATCACTCCTTAATCACGTCGAAGTGTGCTTATTTACACAACCAGCTGATTTTTTAAGGGTCGCAATACAAAAGTTTTGGTAACAATTTTGAACTCCAATAGCTCAGAAACTAGAAGAGGTAGGTATAGTTTGCTAGAACATATCGGACTACATATCAACTGACCTATATGTACCTGTAGTATTATTTCGTACTTTTGAGACACATTGTATATGTAACTCAGTCAAACAGTAAAATATCAAACTGTCACTTTTTACTAAATGATTGAGAAACTCGACTGAAAAAAATGATAATTATATTTGGTTTGGAAAATAATTAGGGGTCAGGGGGCCTCCACTTCTTTGTTGCCCCAGGGCCTCCAGACCTCTATATCCGGCCCTGTGCAGTGATGACACATTCTGCCGTGGTTATTTGGTTATTTAGTGAGCTTATCAAGGGCGTATCCAGGAGTATGAGCAGGAGGAGTAGCATCTATAGGCTACGGTAACTACTTAACATTAGGTACGGGCTACGCTTGTTTGCCACATTAGTCACATAACATTAAAAATCCCGATGACCGTTTTAAATTAAAATGATTGATTGATTTGTGGAAAATGCATTGTAAACCCCTTGTAATTTCGGGATATAAAGTGGAGTGAGTTCATAGGTTCTTAATCAGGCAGTCTACCAAAATGCTGTATTCCTGGCTACTATGTGGACAGGTTGTACGTAATCGATTCCTGCCTGCGTAATGACTAGTTACACAGGCGATAACGGAACTGTACCTACCAGCACGACAGACTGCCTGGCTACCTTACAAGTTACCTTACAAGTAAACCAGTGCGTTGATAAGAGAGAACCAGCTGTGATAGATAAACGGTTTTCTGTCATACCTGTTTACTACTTATTTTATTTCCTTAATTTTATATTTTCGAATTCGCAACACCTCTTTATGCACTCTCAAACCGCGTAAAATTGCGGTTGTAATTTTCCAAAATAACGAAATGGTCCGTTTATATGAGGCGAGCGGCGCGTCCAAGCAGTCAGTTTTGCGAAATGCATAGAGATTATGACTTAACTGGGCCCTAAGTCGCTTAGCCATTGTGGCGTTTTCCTATAGTGATCGAACCTCTGATTGGTCGGTTGATTCTGACCAACCAATCAGAGGCCGATCAGCGCGTCGGCGGACCAATCAGAGGGTAGATGACTATAGCAGCACAATGGCAATGGCTAAGCGACTTGGGGCTCTGATGGCTCAGTCGCGGCAGCTCGCCTCATATAGACGCACCTAATGACTTTTTGAGTTATTCGGCCTCCGAATAGCAGTGTGTAGTGTATTAAAGCATCTATCAGAAGACGACGGTAACATTGAACTGTATTCATTATATGATAATCTGAACTTCCGGAGTTAAGAAGATGCAAATTTTTACCAAATTTTTGTTTGAAGCTTCGGTTGATGATTTAATACAATGAATGTATAATAATAGTGCAAAACAATGATAATATAACTCAATAACTGTCCTGTTGTCCGGTTTTTTGTGCCATTTATAGCTTGTTGTTACCGCTATTCACTGGCTGAGCCCGCTATAGAAATCATTTTTCTCAGCAAATTAATTTTAGCTTGCTTGTTGAAGCCTCGATTATAAAAAGATCGGGTAGACAATATTATTCAATAAATAATTATAATAATAGCTACCAATAGCCCAGTGGTTAAAACGATCGCCCTTGTAAAGATTCGGGTTCGATCAGCATTCTGGCTATTAAACTATTGGCGTAAAAATATATAATAAAAAATGTGTTCCCATAGGGACTTTTGAGAAAATATGTAGTTTCCAATAAAGTTTTAAGTTCGAACAAAATAAAACACACAACTGGTACACATATAGGAACTTCTAATAATTATTAATTTTTCCAACGTTTTCTTTACATCCTATACCTAAAATGACTAAGAAATAACGGAATTAAGTACGAGGTAGGTGCGTAGTTTATTGCAAGTAGATATTCTTGTACAAAGTCACGGTGAGCACACGCAAGCAATACTTCAATATAAGCTTCACTAGAAACTATAAAGCAAGACGGCATCACGAGCAACGATACGATACCTACATCGAGCATCAATAATGACCAACCGACCACTTGCACATAGTACTTTGGGAATAAGCCATACGTGCGTCGGTGCATAATAAACAAAAGACGATCTTATTGGTTTTTGTGGGACATACGACGGGCTATGCTAGAATAACTGCGCACTACGCGTCCACAGCACTCTGGGTTGAGAGCATCTTCTGTGGCAGCGCTCGTTTCTTGTAGACTAATATTTCCAAAAGCAGCAGAAGGAAGGCCAGGGTCGTGCCGTAGAGTAGCATCAGCAGTATCGGGTAGAAGTCCATCATGTTGACGGAGCCGAAGCTGCTGCCTCTGATGGAGCACACTGGCTTCTTAGTGTACACCACACGGTTCTCTCTGTCACTTATTCCATGTTCCCGGATCCTAAAATACCTGTGGATTATGATTTTTTGAATTGTAAACAAGCGTGTCTGTTCGCGCTTTTGATTTGCATTACCTACAAGGGCTAATTTTTATTTTGAAAATCCCATTAAGATTGTATTAGAAGATTTATCGTAATGTTCGAGGAACAGAAAAAAATACCTCTAAGAATATTGAAAAGTATTATGATATTGATTTATCACAGTTTTATAAAACTTAAAATTGTTGGTGTCGATTCAAAACTTATAAAAACGTTGAGGTTCCCGAATAAATTCATGAGCGTACCCTAGCTCAGAGATACAAATATTTACCTGCTTAACTTATTAATTACCTAATTGATGAAAGGCATGCACCCTACGTGTGCTATGAAGAGTCTCAGCATTTGGGGATGAAAGGTTGAGAGCTAAAGAAAAGGAAAGATGCCCCCTCACGATTAGCCAGATATGGTACTTTTTAACATCGCAATCTCTAAACTGTGGTAGGTACTTTACACCAAAACTGAAATTACTGATGAGCCATAATTACGTTAATCACAGATTTCATAAAAATACAGATGGACTGCGTAGAACATTACATTGTGGCCACCAAAGCAAATACAAATTCAAAAGCGAATACAATCTCGCGTCAGTACTAAACTACGCGTCACAGTGCTGACACGACAAAAGGGATTAGTTTTTTTATTTAAAATATGCCGTCTTGCGTGATAGAAAAATGTAAAAGTTGTTCACATGAACAAAAAAAAGAAGATGGAATATCTTTTCACATGGAACTATTGTTTATTTTATAGTTTTGTAATTATTTACCCCCATTTTTTACGGCTCACTCGGAACACAAAATATTGACAGTATTTGGTTGGTGTAGCCAGTTTACATCGAAATAAGTTTCCTTGAATTAGGGAAATGTGCATAGGGAGTAGGAAGATCGATTAAATTATACATTTATATACGGAAATAATTTATGTATACTATACAGGATGTCTCAAAAGTACGAAATAATACTTGAGGGTTTGGATGCCGCCCTGAGTAAATATGAATAAAATATTATCATATTTTTTTTTTTTTACTTGTAATAAACCTTATTTAATTAATTTTACTCTTATTTTGTTTCGTTGCAAAAAAAAAATCGATATAAATTACCTGGTAGTGACGCCACAGCATCAATGATAAGCTAAACTTGACTAGGATATACCATAAATTATTTTCTTTCTTACTTTTTAGGTGCATTCTATTTAACTTTTATTCTGTTATAATTTATTTGATAACCATTATTCTGTCCAAATAAATGCTATTTAATTACCTATATTGCGAAAGAACATTTCAAATTTGTGACACTAATACTCTTGAGAACAATCGAAAAAATTGTGGGAGTTCGTTTCCCAATATCTGGCAACTTTACACGCATACAGATGTACGTGTCCCTACAGTGCCGCTCCTAGTTGTCACGCACACATTAAACGCTACCCGGCTTCACATCGTTTGTTGCGCATACTCTATCTGCCTCTTTCTGAAAATCTTTGACGTTAATGAACTACTTTTAGTAGGACAAACTATTTCGGACAATCACATGTCTCCTTCCTTCTTAGTAATGTCATTGACCCTTACCCAATTTTGTATATCTCACTGTTCGGAGAGTACTTCCGACACGACAGCCACGGCTGGTTATGCTGCAGGAATTCTATTTCTCGGAGTCCACATTTCTCATGTTCGTGAAAATATTTTTCGACGAGCCGGTAGCCCGATCCTATGTTCATATTGAAAGCGAATGGTTTCTGTAAAATTGTTGTGAGTAAACTCGTAAAATATAAATTGAAGAACGGCAATTTCAGTTCGATTAGTTCGTTGTAGCTGAATTTAAAAAATAATTGTGTAGGTATCCTTACATTTTGAAGTTTCTTCACTCCTTCTTCTAAGTTCATGAAGTTTGGTTTCGACCCTTTTGGTGCGACCTTAGTTTCGTAAATTGCTTTCCTTACAGGGTCACTGGCAGTCTGCAGATGAATTCATTTTAGTAAAATATACCTACCTGACTATTCACCATTTAAACTTGTTTTTAAATATAACAAGTAAGGTACAATTTACCGAAAAGTAGTATCTGTTGTAAGGTTCATCTTCGACTCCAAGCTCTAATTTGGAATTCAGTAAATCGGAAAGTGATCGAATCTGGTTTGAGCTGGACTGGAGTAATGCAACGATGCAAGCAGAATATGACGTGTACAGAAACAGAAATGTCAGGAAAAGTATAAACATTACTAGACGCCCGAGGGTCCCTGAAAATCAAAAAGAAAATGGAGTAAACACATTAAAGAATTTCAAAAAGCTTGAAATCACTTCATATATATAATTAATATTATCTCATACTTTTGATGATGAGTGGACGTTACCTTTCAATTCGTGATAACTCCCTTGTTGAGAAACGGCACATAGAACTAAAATAGCAATGTCACTAATACTCGGTCGTAAAGCAGTGTGCTCCACATCTTGCTGAAATGATAACTTCAATAAATAAGATGACCCTTCCGCACCAAAGAGCCCATTATTTGTTTTTGTTCTTACCTCAGTATACTCAGATTTTTTCATCTCCCAAACAGCATTGATGTATAGCGCAAACATCAGTATGAGAACAAACCCCGCGGTGCAATACCACACCGTGGCTTTGAAAGGCAAAACAAACAGATTGTTCTGGTATGACAACGGTGGTTCTCTGAATACAAATTTCGCTGTAGCTGGACTTGGATGAGATAAATATTCTAGTACAGTCATTCGTATTTCGGAGAATAAAGTCACTGTTCCTGAATTGTATAAAGAAGACAATAAAACAAGTATTATTAACGAAGCCAGTGCTGATAATTAAAAATGTATAGAAGTCAATCGTTTTGCATTTGATGCCGCCATAGTATAACTAAGTATTACTAAGATTATTTGCCCTACAGATCGATACTTGTCTACATCTAGATATTGTCTCATTGTCGAAAAGAGATTCTTATAAGTGGTGAAGACTGAAGAGTACCAGCTAACTCAGCTTTCCCCTGAGCAACATCGCCAACCATGCCGGTCCAAGAACCGTTCACGAAATAGCCCCAAGTGTCGCTATAGATAAGAACTCTTGATGCATTTAGGAAGTCATACAGCGGATTTATATTACGGAACGTGTTCTTGGTAAGGGAGTCCACTAAAAGATTCCTGTGAAATTAAATGTTCTTTAGAAGTAGATATTCGAAAGAATTAAGAAATTTATTAGTGGTTATCTTTTTAGTGGGGTAACATAACCATTTTGTTTATTGTTATCTTACACAGGTTCCAGCAGGTCAGTTTTAGTACTTTCTTCAGTGGCCACAAGCGAAGTAACAATGGATTCCCCTCTGAAATTTCTTCGTCTCATAGCAGTTGCAACATTTGTATCTTTAGTTATATTTAAATGGTTATTGCCTGTCCACGATGCAAAATCTTCTATAATCCACTCACTATCGGGTTTAATTTTATATGCTGCAAAAATATGTCGAAAAATAAGATACTGATTTGTTTGTAAAGGTAAGTACGTAGTTATAGTAACCTACCGGTATGTAATATAAAATTGCTATCTTCGATTTCTTGAGAGATAATAAATTCAGAGCTAAGCAGAATACTCAGCTCCTTAAATTCAGAAGTAATAGTATCGCTTTCAACAACTGGTCTACCCAGAAGTAGCCATCTGTAAGACTTTGTAAACATTCTTTTGGAATCTGCCTGTAAAACAAAATTAGTCTGTATTTTGCCTATCTGATATTGACATACAATGAGCCTTAGATCATTATAATTGTTTTGAAAAAATATCTTAAATACCTCATGAAGAAAAGACTCCACATCGCTGCAGTTTACATCAACTACGAACATTAAGTGATCCTCTAGAATCTTCATATTACTTTCACATTCACGCACATAACGAATAGCTTTCGGTATTTTTGAATCCATCAACATTTTTGCTAAAGCTACTTTTTTAGCTGGACAAAAACAGTATTTTTAATCGACTCTATCTAAATTACCTTCTGTATTCGAAAGATTAAAAATATGAGATACTCACGTGGTTTCCAGCAAACTTTCGCTACAACAGTTGTCGGTTTATCATAAGAGCTAATGACATCAACAATCATTTGCAATTCATTATTTTGATGAGAAATCGAAAGGCCATGTTTTAATGTCATACTTATTAGAAGAATAAGGAAATTCATTTTCATAATCAGAAGGGTAATGTTAATCGGGGAACTAGAAACTATAAAATGAAAGACGCATTGTGATGTGCATATTACTTATTGATGCGTTAATTATATCCGCAGTCCGCGGTAATTTTATTACAGGTTTCCTATGTTAATTGCTGGTTAGGCATACTGTTTGCTTGCGTAGGCGGTCCTGCTACTTACACTTAATCGTTCGTGGAAGTTATTATGGGTAGATTTTCAGTGATTATGGTAGATCTAGTTATAGTTACATAGAGTACTATTAAAATGTGCGACAATGCGGATACTAAATAATAGGGAGTTAAGTACATATATTGGTCAGCTTTATTGATGTAGGTAGCTCTGCAATCCAAACTAGAGCTTTAAATATATAGAGTTTTAAAACTAGTCGAATCGCTATAACCAAAAACCGACCCCGCCAGGCATACCACCCGCCTGGCCGGAAGATCTTCCCTTTACCGCTAAATTGGTGACCTCCGACAAAGAACATTGCAAGCCTCTGAAGATTCAAGCAAGAACATCAACCCCACCCCGCAGTCGATGGTCAGCAGCAAGTCATACAGCAAGCCAGTTGTCACCCAGGACCACCACAGCCGACTCACCGCGCTACTGGTTCTGTGACGCACACTGCTCGGTCTCGACTCACCGCAGACCTCGAGCATCCTGGCCCTTGCAAGCACCCAAGCACGACGTAGCAAGCACGACGTAGCAATCTACAACTATCGACCTCCGGTCTTCGTGGGGGAGTACTGTAGCGACTTCACATCTCGCTACCAACAGATGGCGCTAGTTGCACGCGCCAATACAAAAATGGAGTCCTAAACCACGCAAGCAACATTCCCGAGGCACGCAGCATATATACGAGACCCCGTCAACATCCATGGGGGCGTAGCGGCCGACCCCGCCAGGCATACCACCCGCCTGGCCGGAAGATCTTCCCTTTTCCGCTAAATTTAGCGGAAAAGGGAAGACTCCATTTTTGTATTGGCGCGTGCAACTAGCGCCATCTGTTGGTAGCGAGATGTGAAGTCGCTACAGTACTCCCCCACGAAGACCGGAGGTCGATAGTTGTAGATTGCTACGTCGTGCTTGGGTGCTTGCAAGGGCCAGGATGCTCGAGGTCTGCGGTGGGTCGAGACCGAGCAGTGTGCGTCACAGAACCAGTAGCGCGGTGAGTCGGCTGTGGTGGTCCTGGGTGACAACTGGCTTGCTGTGTGACTTGCTGCTGACCATCGACTGCGGGGTGGAGTTGATGTTCTTGCTTGAATCTTCAGAGGCTTGCAATGTTCTTTGTCGGAGTGTCTCAAAATTTGAACTTGAGGCATGCTATTGATAAATTTTCTTCATCAATTCCTGTCTTCTATGCACCAATGTTTCTAACACAAGGATAATCAGAGCAAACACAGCTCCGAAAGACAGTACAAGAAAAGCTGGGTAGCAATCCACCATGCTGACTGATATGAAGTTCGACCCTCCGCCGTTGCAGGTTGGTCGCTTCTTGTACATGATTTGATTCTCCCGGTATTGTAAGCCATGCTCTTGAATGCGTTTTGTTCTGAAATAATCAGAAGACTTCGTCCAGTATTTAACCTTTGCGGCTTGTGACCTTCACTTGACCTTATATAATTGAAGGATTGGGCAAAATTGCGCTAGTGTGCTATGCGTGAATGTATGATAAATACATTACGAAATATTCTTCTTCTGTTGTTCGACAAATATTATTTTAAATTTTACCTTTCTGCTCTTTAAACAGTATATTTATCAAACACGTAATAATTATATTCTAACTCTTAACTTTAACTTTCAAGATAGAATGATGCCGTTTTATGATGAAAACTAGAATTTCCTGAATGTTGAGTCAAGCCGGTTTTATTAAGCGTGCGATATATTGAGCTATACCTTGTTACGCATGCCTTGATGCTACAGAAGCTAATTTCAATTACAAAACTTACCCAATTTTGAACATTTCTTTGAACGGAGTATCTTTTCTAACGGCCATCCAAGGGTCGATCACTTGCAAGTATTGTATTTCCTGAAGACCGCATTTCTCTCCTTCGTTGAAATATTTACCAACAAACTTGTATCCTACTCCCGTTTCCATGTGAAATGCGAACAAGCCCTAAAAACATAAACCGTTCATGTCTTGACTTCATGGTTTATTGTTATAAGCACAATTTAAAGTGTATTACTATGATCAATAGATTTAAGTGGGGGCTATTGATATGGTTGCCCTGAAACGTGTACAGAGAAAAACAACTAGGACTTTGGTTGTTTGATATAAACAGGGTTGTCACCTTTTGCATCTTCTTGACGCCTTCTTCCATTGTCATAAATCGAGGTGGACTACCCGGAGGAGCAACTTTTTTCTCGTAAATCGCCTTTCGAACAGGTTCAGTTGCTGTCTGGAAGTATATTACTTTCAAGAACAAATTTAAAAAAGACCTTAATTCCTTAAGGTCTGTTTTGCATGCTTCTAAAAAAAAAAAAATTTTACTACTTGTGTACTCAAACATTGGGTACTGCCATGGACAGTAGGAAAAATCCACTTAGAACTTCCGTTCTAAGTACTGATACATTTTTGGGGAAGCTCATAAGGGACGTTGGGCTGAATAAGATGGAAGATTATAAACTAGAAGCCGTCTTACCGAGAAATAGTATCTATTAAACACAGTATCGTGAACGCCAAACTTGATCCTGGAATGAAGCAAATCATCCAATGTTTTGATATGAGTCGAGCTGGACTGCAGGAGAGCGACGATGTTGGCAGCATATGATGTATAAAGGAACATCAGCGCTAGGAAGAGAACCAGCATTACGATTCGACCTAAGGACCCTAGAAAATAAAGTATAAAGAGTCATATAGCAGAATGTCATTTACGGGATAAAGTTCTTTATATGTATATTCACCTTTAAGTTCACAATGACTTCCTTGTTGACATGCAGCTCCAAGCATTAAAACGATAATGTCAAAGATGTTAGCCCTCAAAATGCTTGCATCATTTTCTCTCTGCAAATTAAAATATGTTATCCTTTTAGTTTGTTCCCCTTTTGAGACGGATGGGTTTCTGTAAGGCCAAACGGCCATCTGAAGATGCGTTCTTTTAACTGTGTTCCCAAGTTCCTATGTATATTGTCTTATTAAATATTGATTAAGTAGTATTTAATACTTGACTCCTACTTACTTCATCCACATCCCTTGCTTTCTTTTTCCATTCCCATAAAGCAACTGTGAAGAGGACCAAACATATCAAACATACTAACGCCCCGGTGCTGTACCATAACGTAGATTCGAATGGCAACACAAACAAATTGTTCTCATACGATAACTTGGGCTGCTGGAATACAAATTTTGATCGGGTTGGTGTTGGACTGGATATATAGTCCACTATGGATACCCTTTCTTGTGTAAAGAACATTGGTGATCCTGAAATTGAAATAATAAATTCAGCCGTTTAAATGGATACTATACCTCAAAGTGGCATAACTGAAACTTAGGATAATACAAATTAATTTAACGTTAAAAACCTGAAGTAATATTGTAAAGATGTTGCTACTGATAGACTACAGGCGTCGTCAGAAGCATTTAAAAATTATACATTAGTTGCAGAACAAACTAAACATCAATTTTCAAGGAATTAATGGTCAAAGTTTTAAGCATGAGGCTGTCCGTATGCTACCGAGGTGATCTGCAGCAAAACAAATGGAAAGTGTAAATGAAAAACTACTCAACACTTGGAAAAACGTGATACGTGCAACATTCGAGAAGGATTACCTACATAGTAATGGAACTATTATAGGACAGATAAGAAACAGAAATGAGGTTACCTACCTCCAATCTCAACTTCCCCCCTCACCAAATAGCCAGTCATCCCGTTCCAAGTGCCATTGACCCGGTAACCCCATGTGTCAGCAAAAACGTATTTCCTTCTAGCATTGAGGAAATCGAGCAGGTGATTCGTCGTGGGGAAATTTACTTTAGTTATAGTATCAATGTGGTCATCTCTGTAATTTGCCGTTTCAAAGATGTGTTAATCCACCTCAACTTATGAAATCAGTGCGGGGTTTTTGAAACTCAATTTTCCCTGCTGTAAAACTACGTTATCGTTCGTATCGTTCTATCGTTAAGGGTAAACTTGCTACTTTCTTAAAAGTAGATTTCTGACATTTAATTTTCAAATTGCTTATAAAGTCTAGACGCCTGACGGAAATCATAAAATTGTCAGCAACCTTCAAAAGCCTACACTCTTATCTTCATTAATGGTATAGGGACAATGTTCATGTGAAGAACCGTCCGATCATTATAATTTGTATGAAACTTTTTGAACTGACGAGTAACTTTTTCCTTTAATATCTCATGTAATTTGCATTTTCCGGCCTGGTTGGTAATTTACGGGGATTTCCTTTTATTTTACCTACATAATAACGGATCCTTTTACTTACGTTTACAGGCATTTAAGGGAAAAGTCCCTTATAATGTACCACCCCTTATAACTTTCCCTGTTTGCTATTCCTGTTTGCTCGATAAAAAAAAGTAGTGGATATTATTATTACTGGTCTGAGGATCTTGCTGTAATAGGTACTTACATGTTGTCGGTCAAGTGATTGACACTCTGGTTATTTGTGAGAACATAACAAACTTTAATTTCACAGCCATCTAAATTCAGTCGTCGTAAAGAAGTTATTTCATTAAATTGTTCTGATCTTTTAAATTTATCTTTAATATCCCAGGAACCATAGAACTCTGTCATCCAATCACTATCAGCATTGATTTTGTAAACTGTAACAAACACCATCATAAAACCATGACATTTAAGGCTGGAACCATTGCAACTGACAGCTCGAGGTTGACCGCTTTTTGCTCAAACAATGTCGTAGGACCGCGAGTTGAATTTTTTGAATTTAGAATTTTCGATACGCCACGACACATCAAAAAGACGACATGATAAATCAAAAACAGAAGTGACTCATATACTAAACTCGTATCTTGCCTACTTTTATTTAGTCGTATAAGGGTAACTTCGTAAAGGAAAATTTTCACTAAATCTTAAGTACAATTTAAGTACTACATTTTTATTAATAGGTAGGTGGGTAGGTTATTTTTTCTTTGTAATCTTTTTTATTGTTATTTTGTTGATATTGTAAATAAAAGCTCACTAACTGTTCATTTTTAATTGTTCTGAATATTAATTTTGCCCAACACTGAGTAATAGGTAGTACTACTTAAAAAAGACTAGTACATAATTTAAATGTTTAATATTATAGGACAAAATAAGTAAAATTAAAACAACTTAAAATTCTAAATAACTGAAAACAAGAAAAATTGTTGACAACATCGGGAAATAACTGAAATAAAAATAGTACTAATCCTTATTAGTTACTAGCTGTGCCTGCGACCTAGTACGCGCACATTTTTGGAAAAGGTTACCCCTTATTTGACTGATGGATTGATGGAGGATGACGGACGGATGGAGTGGCAATGCAACGCATGCCGGGCATGCATGCAACCCTCATAGGATCACTGTTTTGCCCGTCAGTCTATCTGTCCGTCTGTCAAAACGTGCACAGCCTAAACCGCTTGAGTTAGAAACATGAAATTTTAACTTTTTATAGCGTAGAAGAAGACCACAGGAAGGATTTTTGAGAATTCAACAATTAAGGGGAGAAAGTATATATGGATAGTCCCAGTTTTTCTGAAGCTAGAGACGTGAATATTTGTATTTGTAGGCTGAGTAGCCGAAATACTAATTTTCATGTAATGTCAAGATTTTCAAGCCAGAGCCATGGGTCTGGAGCAGCTCTATGATAATAATAATATATGGTATAATTAAAAATAAAATACTGGCTCCACAAAACGCCTCGTTTTGTGAGTTTTTTGGGTTCCGTACCTCAGAAGGAAAAAACGGAACCCTTATAGAATCACTTTTTGTCCGTCTGTCTATCTGTCCGTCCGTCAAAACGTGCACAGCTCAAACCGCTGGTGATACAAACATGAAATTTGGACAGTAAGTACCTTTCATAGCGTAAAAGAAGAGCAAAGGAAGGATTTTGGAAAATTCTTACCCTAAGGGGGTAAAATAAGGGGTGGAAGTTTGTATGGAATTCCCTCATTTCTGAAGTTAGAAACATGAAAATTTCTATTTAGGCTACTAATACAAATCCAAATTAGTAATTTCAGCGCTTTTGAAAATTCTACCCCCAAGAGGGTAAAATAAGGGGTGGAAGTTTATATGGGGGTTCAAATTTTTCTAAAGCTAGGCACAATAAAATTTGTATTTAGGCTTCTTATTAACTAAGAATAGTAATTTCAGCGTTTTTGATCATTTCACCTCTAACGGTGTAAAATAGGGGGTGCAAGTTTGTATAGGCGTCCCAATTTTTCTGAAGCTAGAAACATGAAAATTTGTATTTGGGCTACTCATTACAAATTAAAACCGGACAAGTGCAAGTAGGACTCGTGCTCTGAGGGTTCCGTACAAATTTTATTATGTTTGTGTGTGCATCATATCTTTGGCGTGCAAATACAGGGCAATGAAGCAAGATGTGCTCCACTGTCTCGCTGGGGTTCTTTGAGCTTCCACTTTGCTAGTTTTCGGAACAATACATAATAATTACAACACCTAAGTGTGTATTGTTCCGAAAACAGGGATAATCATGAAGACTCGGATCTCGGGATAACAACTGCACTGCAAGCGACTGTGGTGAACAGGTTGGGCTAATAATCAAAAGGTCCCAGGCTCGATCCCCGTTGGGGCATGCACTAATGGATGAATTTTCATCTATGTGCATAATTTACAGTTCGCTGACGGCGAGAGAAAACATCGTGAGGAAACCTACCTATCCCTCGGGATTAGGTAATAGTCAGTTCCTGTATACACGGTGACAAGATTCACCACCTGTCACGTTGGGTTCTGACTATACAGGTGAATTTTTCAAGTGTGCGTGGATGGCCAAATCCGAAACTATGAGTGATATCAAAAAGTACTCAAAAGAATCTCGGGGCTGATTTTGATGAAAATTGTAATTACTTCTCAAAATTCGTTTCTTATCAGCGACACTATCGAATGCTGTAATAATACAGTATGTGGTTTTTTATTCTTAATCAACTAGTTCGATTCCTGGCTACGACTATTGTTTTTTCAAAAATCCAATGATGCAGTTTTAGTTTTCATCAAAATCAGCCCCGAGATTTTTTTGGGTACTTTTCGATATCACTCATAGTTTCGGATTTGGCCATCCACGCTCACTTGAAAAATTCATCCTGTATAGTCAGAACCCAACTTGACAGGTGGTGAATCTTGTCGCCGTGTATACAGGAACTGACTATTACCTAATCCCGAGGGATAGGTAGGTTCCCTCACGATGTTTTCTCTCGCTGTCAGCGAACTGTAAATTATGCACACACACATGCGAATTGTGAGAGGTTGTAATTACTTCTCAAAATTCGTTTCTATTCAGTGACACTATCGAATGGTGTAATAATACAGTATTTGGTTTTTTATTCTAAATCAACTAGTTTGATTCCTGGCTACGAATATTGTTTTTACGGTAAACTTAAGGAAAGAGCTAATTTTAAACAAAATAGTATTTTATTTCTCTTAACCTAAACTGATTAATTGTTCAAAAATGATTGAAAATTTGTAATTAGAACATAATGTTGTGAAGATGACTGCGCTGCGAAGGTAAATAAATAAAAATATTGAGCATAATTTCGAACAAGGTAAAGGTAATGTACGTATGACTTATTACAGTCAACTTGAAAATATGCAGCAGTTTATTAAAAAACACAGTTTTTTTTAAGTTTGCCGTATGTCATTACTTCCCAGAATTCGTTCCTTATCAGCGACACTATCGAATGGTGTAATTATACAGTAAGTGGTTTTTTTCAACTAGCTCGAAATCAACTAGTTCGATTCCTGGCTACGAATTTAGTTTTTTTCAAAAATCCAATGATGCAGTTTTAGTTTTCACCAAAATCGGCCCCGAGACTTCTTTGAGTACCTTTCGATATTCCTTATAGTTTCGGATTTGGCCATCCACGCACACTTGAAAAATTCACCTGTATAAACGTGGGCTTTTAGTTGGTTAATACCTCTACAATGGGGTGGTGTATATCCCCTCAAGCCTCTGACTACCCCCGAATGGGGATAAAAGTGGTGACGTTACATTTCTAAAAAAATATTTAACAGGTGATGACACTAAATAAATTTAGCACTGCAAATTTAGCGACTTATTAAATTTGGACCCATCCCTAAGAAGCTGTGATGTTTATTTGATGTATGGTTTAGTAATGTAGAGCATTGAACTCCGGTCTCCCAACTTAATCCTGATGCTCAATAAAACTAAACATATAGTAAACATTGCCGACCTGAAGGGAAGGGGTAGGGGAGAAGGGGGGGGGGGTTTGGGCTTACGGCTCTCTCACTCATCGTACGAAACGCAGCTGTAATAGCTGCTTTACGCCGATCTTCTATGAGAGGGTGGTACTACCCCACCAAACGGTGGTTAGTCCAACTTAAAAATAAGCAAACAAAAATAATATCGTATTACTAATATTAAGTAGTATGAATAACATCAACTGAAACACGCTTAACATCAGGCGGGCCGTACGCATGTTTTTTTGTCTTGGCTTTTCTTGTCGCATATAGCCAGTGTCAAGTACCTACCTATAATAATATAGATTTTCAATGTTGCACTTCGCCACTTCCCGCCAAAAAAAAACAAGTTTGTCTAGCAACTCAGTGGTATTAAAAGATATCATAGGCAAGACAAAAAATATGAAAAAATGAAATGTAACGTCACGACTTTTATCCCCATTCGGGGGTAGTCAGAGGCGTGAGTGGCCATACACCACCACATTGTGGAGGGATTAACCAACTCAAAGCCCACGTTTCACTAGATAGTCAGAACCCAACGTGACAGGTGGTGAACCTTGTCGCCGTGTATACAGGAACTGACTATTACCTAATCCCGATGGATAGGTAGGTTTCCTCACGATGTTTTCCCTCACCGTCAGCGAACTGTAAATTATGCACATAGATGAAAATTCATCCATTGGTGCATGCCCCACCGGGGATCGAACCTGGGACCTTCTGATTGTTAGCCCAACCTGTTGTTGTTGTTAGGCAAGACAATAAGATTAGAAAGTAGGTAAGCGGTTTTTAGAGGACGATTATGCTTTTTAATCATATACCTATTCATCATTCTATATTATTCATAATCTATGATGACAACAAAACGCGTCACTGACATAAATATTAATTTAAAAATAATTGTAATCATATAATATCCTAAAAATTATGTTCAATATTATATTTAAACTATTTAAAACGTGATTTAATTCATAAAATGAGACGTATTTTTTTTACGAATTTCACGCAAAAATTTGCGCGCACGTCCAGCTTTGGAGGCCGCCATCGCGGATCTGCGACGAACATTTTGCAGTCCAAGTCATGATGACCCATGACGTTTGTAGCATATTTAAGGTTATTATTGATTATTTTTTAAATAAAATGACTAATATTAAATCTTGGATCCACGGATTCTTAGACAAGTCTTGACAATTTTTCTGGTATAGGTTTCACGTAAATCTGTTCAGTTGCTATGGAGAACATTTACGATTAAGGTTGACAATTTCATATTTTGAAATCGATTTCTACAAAATTTGGTAACATTTAAAATAAATCGGCTAAGCCATTTTATTCCCGACCATATGAGGTTTAATGTTGTATACTTTATATTGCACATAAGCCAGCTGCTTCATCAAACCATTTACTTAGACCCACCCAGTTGAACATTTGTATCACCTTAACATACAGCTTGTATGTCAGCTATATGTTTGTTGTAATTTGATTCGTATATTTTACTCAGAAAAGAAATTATAAAAGTATTCAACAATTTATTATTATTAATTACTCACTCAAATGTACATCGTATAGATCCAAATTTTTGCGTCGTATAACTATAACTTCTGAGTCGATTAATATATCTCTATCACGTATAGCTACAGGCACATTATCTTCAGTTTCATTTTCAAAAAGAATCCATTGATACGGTTCACGAAACAGTCCTCTTGTGGTGCTCTAAACAATTGAATTTCTTTAAACATATATTGTATTTATTGTCGTGCTGGCAGAAAAATTTAAATTAATATTGTTCTATTGTATTTTTAATACACAATGAAGACAAATGAAGAATAATGTGCGCAATCGCATTCCATAGTAACATTAAACTTAACACCTAAAATACCTGTGTACGTAAAATAAGTGCGACATACCACATTGAGATAATCAATGATATCTGAACAAGCCAGGTCCACCAGGAATACGGTACGATGTTCTTGACCATCGTAATTCACACCAAGATCTTCATGTCTAGACTCAGATATGAGAACATGACTGTCTTCTTTAACAATCGCTTGATATAATTTAAGTTTATCGCCTAAAAAATAAGCACATTTCTATAAAACTGAAACTTTAAAGTTTCGCAACAATTATTTAGATGTCGCTCACTTGCAGACCAGCATATCTTCGCAACTACAAATGCATGTCTTTCGAAAGCACCAATAATCTCAGCAAGTACGTTAGGATCGAAATCGTGAAGCAAACCATATGTTGCAGAGAACAATAATATTAACAGAAACACTTTCATCTTTACAAGTTGCTGAGTTCATAATGAGAAATGTCAAGAAATTTCAAATTACCTTGCCTACTGAAGCATTCTTGCAAAAATTACGGATTCCGACAAAATTGTGTTTACTTTCAAAATGGTCGATGGTCGTCTATTTGAAATACAATCACCATATATTATCCTTGTTAGTTCTATTTCAAAGTCATGAATTGTTAATCCTAATTGCCCTAGTCAAATTATAAAACTATAAAGTATAAAAATTGATTTATTTAAAGCAATAGCCATGTATTTGTTCATGACTTCAATACTAATTTCGATCAAAAGGGTTACTCGTAGGGACTAGGAAGTCTAGGAACCCTAAAAACTATTTTGACAACAGCTTGGTGCTAGTTCAAGCGTAGGTTGTTCGACTCACTGCATAAGGTAGTTGCAGATTTAATCCCGCCAGAGGCAAATTTCGGAAACGACCTTAGTAATTTTTGTAATCTGGTCTGGGTGTCATTGGGATCGCCCCCCGTATCGCCACAGTAAAAGCGTTGCTTAGTTTGGGACCATGCGGTTGATGTGTAGGTAGGTCTGGCGACATGTATTTATTTATTAAAAAAAAATTATACCAGAGGTCTTTAACATGGGTTTTCAAAGAAATAAATTAAACACAGTATGTAGGGATATTGCGGTTGTATAAATTAGGTAAGATACATAAAATACGGCCAACACAAATGAAAGGTATCGGAAAAATTCCAACGCTGAGTTCTATAGGAAAATAACTTTTGAACGTAAACATGTGGTCAATTTAGTGAATATAGAACGTTCTAAGCGCCGAGTTCACCAACACAATAACGGACTGTCAGAGCCATAAACGACTTTATTAGTAGATCAAACAATCGGTTGCTGCTATAACGATCCGTTAATGTGTAAGTGAAATCAACCCTAAGTATTAGTTTTAGATAACCGTTCGTTAATCAAAGGATCTAATTATTTTATCTGTGTCAAGTTTATCAACGTTGTTTATTTACAAGTGATAAGAAGGAAGTATTTTTCCGTAAATATAGGCTGGTAAAGTAGTTTATGGGTTATTCTCAATTCTTTTGACAAATTTTGTAGAGAGAAGAAAAATTTTAAAAGTAGGTGGCTTATTCAATTAATCGAAATCTATAATAATATTATTTTAATGCAATATTGCATTAGTAGTCTAAAATACCATTTAATGTATCTGTCTTACTGAAATTGCAAATTCTTTATTTATTCTTAACAAGCTGTTAACGTTTTACATTTTAAACCGATGTTGTTTGTTCCAAATACATTTTTATTTTATTTTTTATGCTTATAACTGCGAAAGTGCGTATCTATTCCACAATTTCACACACTCATCTCATGCCTATAAAATTTAAAATTACGAACAAAGAAAATTAAACAAGACACTGACAGTGCAATGGCCGTGGGAATAGCCCGATCCCAATGCTAAGTACCAATACTATTATCAATAGTACACAATAATATTATTTATTAAATTGCATGGACGAACCGGCCTCTGCCAGTATAACACGCGTTCACAACAGATGTGGATAAATCCATGACAACTACGAATCGAGAACTAGTGAAGCAGTGACTACAATGTTAAACTTACATTTGTTTTCCAAAGTGTTGCTGTCGAGATCTTTAGATTCAGTGTCATTAGGTAAACGGGGCGTGTCTGCTTCCGAATGGACCCCATTGTTGGTGAAGCCTTCGCCGCTTTCTACCAGAGGTGGGTGCCACTTCCATTGTGTACTTTTTTATATTTTCCACAAAAACATTCCTGAGATTATGTGTGACCGTCAAAACGAACTTAGTCAGTGTAACGATGTTTTGTGAACCAAATTCTAGTTTGAATATTCACTGTTCTATATTCAACACATTTTTTTTCGTAGACAATGATGTGCCTAATAATCATTGAGGCATTTTAATGACCCACTACTATGTTAAGATTCTTCTTAAGTCAAGGTGGATTATAGCTAATACTTGCATAAGTACCTATTTGCTATTAAAATTCTAAATAAGTAAATTCAATAGTCAAACTATTTAGTAATGCATTATTAGATTTTATTCGCGGATTGAGCGAGCCCAAAGAGCAGTGATACTTCTCAGGCTTAAAGTCCAGGGTTCAAACCCCGGCTCGCACCTCTGGATTTTTTTAAATCTATGTTCCAATCAGAACTTATAATGACGTGCACTTTTTTGTGAGGAAACCTGCATATTTAAGACAATCTAATAAATTTTCGAAAGAGGTGTGAAATTCAATAACCCGCACTGGGCCAGCGTGGTGGATTATGGCCTGACTCCCCCACGAGTTTTGAGGAGGCGGAGGAGTTAAAATTATTATTCGTGTGTTGATAACGAAACGTTAACGAATTGTTATCTAACGAAGTCACTGCGATAGCTGCCGTTGAGAATTGTTTATCGCGTTGACATAGGTCTGGGAATTTTCCAACACCTGGATGTTTGTATTAGAAGCGTGAACAATATCTGCATAAATCTTAATAATGTCTGCGCGTACGACGCTGACGCATGTATGCAATCAATAAATTTTAGAAGGTAATTGGCGGGAATTATTTTGTTTTGCTTCCTCAAAGTGATTAATTTGATACTTAGGGGTCATCCATAAATTATGACACACGTAAAGGGGAGGGGGTTGACGAAGTATGACATTGTGGACAAGGGGTCGGAAGGGTCCTAAGTTTCGTGACGTCACATTTCATAATCCAATATACCTAAGTATTAAAACGCGAAATTTGAACTGTTAACGAAAACATAAAAATATTTCCAACTAGGTACCTATCTGTAGGTATAATTTATAATTTAATTACTTATTTCTAGATACAATGGCTAAAAATATGACGTCACACTAGGGAAAGGGAAGTCTCACAAATGTGACCAGCTATGACAAGGCAACAAATCGTGAAATTCGTGTGACGTAATTTATGGATGGCCCCTAATAACTAAGATACTTGTTACAGCTATTGCTTGTAAATATTTTCAACGAGTGCCTATTGTGATCATATTATTATCGAAGATGAAGAAAACAAATACTGCGTGGGTGTCCTTTGCGAGAATATCCGAATTCGTGACGGTAAAATTTTGTTCGAATTATGCTTATTGTTGGGCAAACCGGTCAAACTATTATTAATTAGAACAATAATAACGTCGCAACGGAATCTAGTCTCATCGATATACCTACTAATCTAAAGCAATAACTGCAGTCTGCAATCATTGAAATTAGATAGCATTATTGCTATCAAAAACCAAATGTATTCACACCTTAAGGGAAATAAACAGCAAATTACTAAAACGTTACAAATCGCTCAAAATACTTCACGGAATAATTTTAATGAGGAAACCAGCAAAGCTAACGTTCGTATTGAAATTGTTAACGAAGCGGCACCTAGAGTAGGTGCTAGTGAGGTGCATGCCTCTCGTTCGACGACCTACGTATATGGAGATACATCCAGCTGGGTGGAAGTGGGGCACGCGAAAAGTTCCACTGGCTTAAGGCAAAGTTATCCAATGATACAACTTTTCCTGTCTAAAGTTATTCGCCTAACATTTCAATGTCTGGATTGTGACCTCACACGGGGTTAAAAGCAGGGTTGTTACGAAAAAATCATCTTTATTTAAACACCATGTTTAAAACATGTTTTAAACATTAAAAAACAGCGTTTTTTTCTCCTCCTGTTTTAAATCAATGTTTTATTCAATGATTTAATCATGTTTTAAACAGTTTTGATTCTAAATTTTGCTGTTTTTTTGCAACTCTGGTTAAAAGTTGATTTTAGCCAATTGACTGCAGCTCATATATGGGCTGGCTCGACCACGGTAGAACCACCCTCTCACTGAAGTTCGGTGTAAAGTAGGTATTATAGCTGCGTTTCGTAAGTGAGCGCTGGAAGCCCCCCCCCCCGTCCCATTTTTCTTCAGGTCGGCAACGTGCGAACGATGTCTTTGGTATTGCAAGCGTCTATAGGCTACAGTAACTGATTAACATCAGGCGAGCCGTAAGCTTGTTTGCTACCTTAGCCAAATAAAAATGAAGCTTATTTCCTTGTTTAGGTTCACTAAACGTTATGCAAACTTATAGGTAGTATCTTTGAAAACTTGCCTACTTTTAAGACAAGTGCAGTATTTTATAAATTGTAATATTAGATATTATTTCTTTTCTAAAAATGCCGAAGTCCAATGTCAATTAACACGCGTAGGCAAACAGCTAGATCGCTTGGCCTTAACACGCCGATAAAAACCGGAGGCGATAAGTTAATGTTAATGCACTTTCATCACTTGTCGTTACTGCGCTTCTAGTTAAAGAAAAATATTTATTTGTTCACTTACTATCAATACATAACTACTTAGTAGGTATTTAAGTGTTTACTACTATACTTACTAATAAAATGTATTTAAAGAGGTTTCTTTGTTAATTTACTATATCACCAAGCCAACTAGGTACTCGGGTATAAATATCAAATGATAAAAGTCAATGATTCCGCGGTCCGTCCACAAGTGAACCTGAGCCAATGCCTGGGTACTTCTGTGGCAGCAGCTCCCACACTACGTGGTGGAATCATTTACCATTTTTATTTATTTTTCATTTATTTTCATTTACTTATTATCATTTGATATTTATACCCGAGAGACTAGTTGGCTTGGTGGAGTAGTACTCATCATACTAACGGCTGAATACTAAAAGGCTACTTCAATATTTAAGTCCCACTAAGAGCTTATTACACCTTCCTAAATTTAGTCACTAAATTTAGAACCTAATTTAGAAAGCTTCTGATTATTTAGGATTCTAACTTGCTAAATGCGATTACACTTGCCTAAATGCAGTCACGACTAAATTAAGTAGCCTAAATTTAGGAAGGTGTAATAACCCTATTAGCAGTATGAGACGTCGTTAACTCATGTCGACATTTCGTCATTTTTTGTATGGCGCGTAAAAGTTAAGCAGCTCTCAAATTTAATTTGCGTACGAGTTAACGGCTGTTAGAATGGTAGCTCCACAAAAAACCTGTCATCTCCAAATTGTTTATTTAAAAGTATTACCGTTTGCACTATATCCTACAAATGGTACTTAGATCGTATATAATCCTACAAATAAATTAGCTAGTTACTGACGAATAAAACAACTTTGGAAATAAATCAAATGAAGTCTTCGTCCGGCCATTGACATAATAACTGAAGATTTATAAAGCAATACATAACAGACGGTCGACAATGAACGAACCATGACACCTAAAATTGGGATAACACTAATCAAAAAATAAATAAAACCTTGTGTCATAAACCTTGTTTGTTATACTGTTATCAGTATTATAAGTATTCATTAAATAAAAACTCGTTGCAAATTGATTCAATTCAATTTACATAATAATAATAATATAGTTGATACTGAACTTAGGGTTGTTCACACTATGAAGCAGGCGTCGCTATAGAATATTAAATTAACGTGTCTCATATTGACTAAACTCTCATTATTACTTTAATTTTCTAGGCTACAACAACAACGTTGACAACGTTATTGGGTGCGTCTAGAGGCGACGGCGCGGCGCGGCCCGCCCCCGAGCAATCAGTTTTGACGTTGGAAGGCATAGACATAATGTCATAACTGATGGCTCATGGGCGCGGTAGTCCGGGGCATGTGTACGCATCTGACGATATGCCATTGAAAATATAAACTGTGTTAAAATAAGCAAGTGGCGATTTAAAAAACAACAATCAATCTAAAAAGACAAGCTCGCTGACTTTCTTGCCGGATCTTCTCAGTCGAGGTCGCGTTTCCGGAGGTAGAATTAAGTGAAAATGTAAATATCACAATTTGTAAGCGCCCCCGAAGACTTAAACGAAATAAACTAATTGAATTTGAATATTATAGGTTTTATTAAACTCGTTCTAAAGGAAAATGTATATAAAACCTGCGCAGTTTTGTTTGACCAGTATTTGAAGTGCCATATCAAAGCGTTTGTTATTATTATAGCAAACTGTGTGGCAAGCTCCTTAATAATTTAAAAGAAGAATATCAGAGGCCGTGGAAAACGTCGGTTCGATAATAAAATTGGCGCACTCTGAATATTTGAATAACGGATCGCAAATTGTGTTGCACGCGACCCCGTCCAAGTGATTGGTCGCGGGTCGAAATTCCGAAGCGACGTTGCGAGACATCCGCATCTTTGTTTATTTCAACTAAATCTTGAACTAGATGTTTCGGAAATATGATATGCAGTAAATTGGCTACAACTTGTATCTACCACCAATAAAACACCTCACCTTTCTTTGTAGGTACCTATACTTTGTGGTACTTAGTGCGATATCGCACGAGGCATCCACTGCTGCGCCACCAGCGGATGATTCGATAGCCGACATCGAATTGGTTGCGCTACCAAGCGGACACCAGGTGCGATACCCTCAATACAGCTCTATACATTTTGTTAGTGGATCGACTGGTTGCGCTACCACTTGTGTCCTCGTGCGATATAGCACTTAATGACCTAAAATTATTCGGTAGTAGGTACTTTTTACTAAGCGTAGTCGTTGATCGTTATAATAGTTGTAGGTTACAGTGTTATGTAAGATCCGTGTTTTCGCGAACGCGCACTCGTTTTGTTGCGTGTTTGTGGCGATTAAGGCGTAAGTAATCAGACTTAATGTCCATAGGCTACGTCGTGAGAATTATAGTAATAGTTAACACTCACTTAAATATGTAACCGCTTATATTGGAATTTGGAATTCTACTCGTTACAATTTTATGCCAAGGTGTGGCGTCAGTAGATAAGAGAATCACAACATCAGATGTCAACAGATTTGGCGTGTAGATCCAAAATTAATGGATGCGTCTAAAAGTCGCGAGCGTCTCGCCGGCAAGCATGTCTACGTGGTCGGATGTCAAAACTAATTACTCGGATGCGCTGCTTGCCAAATTTATATGCACCCAATGAATGATTTGGATGAGTTTTTAATTTTTACTGATCCGCCAGTTTAGCTGCCTTGGGTAGTTCTATTTTTAAAGTTTCATTATTAAAAAAAACGTCGTTAGTTACCAATCGGAACTAAAAATGGTAATCGAGTCAAAGCATTTTTTTCATCTCTACTACAGCGTGGCGAGGGACGGCGATGTCGACGTTTAAATTTAGAATGAGGAAACTTATTTTTTTTTAATAGTAGTACTGCAATGTAATGAAAATCTACTGCAGGGCTGCAATCTGTCAGGAAGGGCTCAGTTGTTCTGTTGCAGGAAAAGATAAATACGAAATCAAGTTACAAAGCTATGCGCAAGACCTTGGAATGACAGCTTTTTGTCATTTTTTTAAAATTAGGATGTGAATTTAAATGAGGTTGGCCACAAGGCATTCACAGATTCTTTCACTCGCATTTAATGCGCTCCAGTCCAAGTCATAGGGTCTTCTCATGAAAATACGGAGAAGGTTATTTTTGATGTAATTTAGGCAGAATCTTTTTAATAATTTGGGAAAAGGACCCAAGGACCCACTGTTCACCCTCGACATTTCAACCCCCATACATTTCTACCTCCATAGACAACAAAAGCGAACTTCCTATAGTCTTATTCCAGAGTCTATCTAATGCCGTGTGTTCACTGGCAAGTAACTTCCGCAATTTCTTGCAGAAGTCACTTGCCGACGTGTTTCCACTAACTGCAATTTTACACAACCGTGTACATGTGGGACTTGCAGCAAGTTCGGCAAGTTGCAGAAGTCCATTTGTGTGAGTGTTTACACATTAGAAGTCGCTTGCCCAAGTAAACTTGGGCAAGTTTTCTTGCCAGTGGACACACGGCATATCATAAGTGCCAGTTTAGGGACCTTTATAATAAACCGCAAATTAACGCGAAAGTTACTTCTCCTAAATTATTTTATAATGGATTTCCTCAGGTGCCTGATTCCATCAATTATCAGTTATATACAAGTATGTATAGATACGATATACAAGTATGTATAGATACGATAGTAGCACAGCATGAGTGCAGTAGCCAGGCAGTCTGCCGCGCCTACCGCCATTAGTGCACCGGCAGCCGTCGGCGAACCCTTCAATTACAGCCATTCAATTACGTAGACGTTGCCTTTACCGGCTGTTGTCGGACTAGTTTTCTGCACGACAGCTAAAGGAAAGCTTTCCATATGTATTTTGTAATCCTATAAGTTTCTATGAAGGATAACATCGTGAGCAACCTGCGTTTTAGAACCAATTTCTAAATCTAACCAATTTTCGAAAGACATGTGAGATCCACTAACTCGCGCTGGGCCGGCGTGGTGACCATGGCCCAAATCCTTCTCGGATTGAGGGGGGACCGTGCGTCTGTGGTGCCCCGAGTCTGCTAACCATTAATAATGGCGAAACACTGGTCTCTAATATTATCTTCGTGAATTCTTTAATCGTAAATACATGGCGTTTGGCATGTTGTCGGCCAGAGTACTGCTAACAGATGGCCGGCAATAAGTCATGCGGTAAGAATTTACGATTTATAATGAAGAATACAAGAAGAAATTATGGACAAGTGGTTTCCCAATGGTTAAATGCTAGCAGACTTAAGGCCCAGGAGTGGGATGTTAAAAGGGCTGAAAATTATAATTATAATAGTAGGTATAATAATGTTCTAAGAGAGAAAATTTAGAAGTTAATGTAATTTGAAATAAACCTTATAATATATTCCACTGGTTCTAAAAATAAATTTATATCGTTATAGAACAAGTTTTTGTTTTTATCATTCTTGAAAAAGCTGCCTAACTCAAATAATTAAAAAAACTTATTTTACTATGTTCTGTTACCCATTTAGAATTTAATATCGTAAACATTAATAATGTATTAATTAGAAGGTTAATAATTTATTTATTAGTAACCACTTAATTCATTAGAACGCATTATTTGTAATATTTATCTATTTTTTATGCTTATATATTTTAATAATATACGCAAAAACCGGTAGGTAATCTAGTCTACCGGATACCTATTCTACTATAGTTCAATTAATAGTGTTTTGATTCATTTAATATTAGATAGGAACCTTTTATCACTTCTTTGATATGAATTACTTTGCATCCACAATTTAATTAATTCCATTTCGATTAATGGTATTTCGGTTTTCGATATTCATAATTTCATACCAAAGGAATTTCATAAAAAATAGGAAATATTGAAGGAAAGCTACTTTACCTATTGAAATAAAGATCGAAGCGTTATTCATGTCATTTAAATAGTTCATTATTTTAGTCGGTTGTGTTAGTCAAAAAATTTTTTGCTAGCGAAGCCGTAGAACTCTTAGGTTATCTGTGGCGAAGCTGCCGCTAAATAATTCTGTTGAAAAATCAACATTTCCGAGATGTGCCATTTGTGACCGGCATAATAGTGTTTATTTATGTATTATCACGGCTCTAACAAATATAAATAATTGCGGTTTGGTGCTAATTCTGCCATGATTCTGCGAACATCACGGAATCCACTCAATGAAGAATTTCTTATATAAACATCGTTGTTTTTCATAACACCAGCGTAGTGCCGACGAGGGCTCTTATTGTTAACGGAAAATTTCGTGACGGTCGTTTCAAATAACATTTCGTTAAAGGACCAAATAGTAGCAATGGTAGAACCCTAGGTTGTAACTTTACTAAGGTCATTGACATTCAACATGCAGAATAGAAAACGTTAGTTAGGTTCATTCATGAATCTCATATACAGGGTGGTACGGTGACTTTATAGTTACATTTCGCCGCCCCAAATAAAAAGATAACTGCAAAAACACGAATTTTCAGGAAAAATTTAGAGAAAAAACAAACTAAATTATAGCTATTTAATGTTTTAAAATATGTTTTATCCGTACTGAAGAATATTTAGAATTTAAAAAGTTACTAAAATTCTGTTGTTGGTTTAATTTACTAATAACACTATTTTATGCTCGTTACTTTCAAGAGATAGTGAGTATTGCATTACTGTTTTACAATAACATTTGTATAAAGACGGAAAAGAATTACTTACCTACTTACAGCGTCATAAGCATATCTGGCTCAATGAGGATCAGTAATAAGTCAACAAATCAACTCATAACCAAAACTAACAGTTAAAACTAAGCTTTCTTATCAATATAGTTTTTAAATCATCGAAATCGGTCCATCGGTTGCGATTTCCTAACACATTTTATGTATCCAACATTTATCGACGGGCGGTAAGTGCGGCCAGCGCGCGTGACGTCACCGAGCTCGCCTCGTTGATTTCGCGCTGCGCCCGGTTTCCCGCTTGCGCCGCCATTCACTATTTTAGGTGTTATTCATTTAAATTACATGCTGTAAAGGGCCATATTGATCTATATTAAATGCACAATGTATTTAAGGTACTTAATTGGATAAGGATTAATGCTGTATTGCTTAAAATCGCTTCGTAAATAAGCCATTATTTCTCGTAAAAAGTAAAGGATAAAAAATGGTTATTGTGGGTTATCCCTAAGAGATAGACATAAATACCATCGCGGACTTTTTGTATACCTTTTTATGGTGTACAATACTGTAGTACATTATTTTGATCTATCTCGTAGGATTCAGCCAGCGTTTGCAATGTAAGCGCAAAAAAATTTATTTATTTACGACATCACATTAGAAACCTCTAAAATTATCAGTGTTTCTCTACTATACCTATTAAGCATGTATTAATTTAGTACATAATAAACCTTCCTCTTGAATCACCATCTATTAAAAAAAACCTCATCAAAATCCGCTGCGTAGTTTTAAAGATCTAAGCATACATAGAGACAGACGGCCAGAAAGCGGGAAGCGACTTTGTTTTATACTAGGTATGTAGTGATAGTGAATCCTTAGGTAGGGTGATGGGTAATATAATATTATGTTAATAATAGATTATAAAGGAATAATAAATATTATTATTCCTTTATAATCTATTATTATTTATTATTACCTAATAAATATCGCCAGACTTACACGCCTTCTGTATGGTCCCAAACTAAGGGGGCGTCCATAAATTACGTGAGGTGATTTTTGTGAATTTTTGCCTCCCCCATCCCCCTTAGTAAGATGTTGTGAGATTTTGCTCGACCCCCTCCCTCCCCCTCTAATCTTAGGTGAGATTTTTGAATTCAAAAGCCATATTCTAGTGGAGAAACATGTTTTACTTAATTTAACCCAGTTTTCTCGCAGTTTAAGGGTGCGTTTCCATTGAAGCGGAGCGGGGCGGAGAAGAGCAGTGAAAAGTGGCACCCCCCCCTCTAAATGCCTCACGTAATTTATGGACGCCCCCTAAGCACCGCTGATACTTGGCTACCATACAATGGACTGGGGGCGATCTCAGTGACAACCAGACCAGAGTAGATTACGAAAAGGCCATTTCCGAAATTTTCCTCTGGCGGGAATCGAACCCACAACCACCCGATGCAGTGAGCCAAGCGGCCAACGCTCAAACTATAGCGCCAAGCGGTCGTCAAAAATATACAGAAATAAAAATAGTACTCAATAGGATAAACACCTAATATACCTACTTATGACAGGATACTACCTACCTTCCTAGGTATCTTATATATCTTATAGTACTTTGGGTAGGTACACCGAACCTTTCCATGCTTAACCTAGTGGTAAAATAATAGGTTTCTTTGTATAAATAGTATTCATAACAGAAAAGGTAAGTGAAAAGGTACCTAAGTGTACCTTTTCCGTTTCCAACCACATGTCTCGGCGCTGGTGTATTTTAAAACTATTGTTTAAGTAGTCGAATACCATAAAAGTATCGACTTTTGGCAGGTTATCCGACTTAGCTTGTTGAAAACTTTCCTGTAAACTCATTTTGAGGCTTAAAACACGCTGCGCGCGAACAAGACAACCGAACCCTAGCGCTAGCCGAGCGCGTATCAGCCCGCGTGACGTCACAGCGAGTGCGGCGGCCGGCGCGGCCCGGTCAGGAAACTTCGTTAGGAAATTAGTCGTATCTTCGTTAATTTTTGTCGTAGACCAAAAATTATTGAGCTGTATGTTATAGAATCCTTAGCTCTATAAATCTGCAGTTTCAACTAAATTCGTTACGGTAATTCATTTATTTTCCGAGTACCGCTGAGTCGTACTGTGTCCATGGACTCCCTTTAGAAGTGCATACTTATTTGGACGTCGCATATCTCCCTCATTCTTGGTAATGTCTTTGCATCAGTTGTAAGAAAAATCATCACTCCAGAGGCAAATTATTGACTAGAAAAATTCTAATAAATTCATTGACCTTGCTAAAAAGCTTGCGTAAATTATAATATTAAATTTAGTAAGTTATTATTCATAGACTGGATAGTTCTTAGAACTGCTTACATAAGACGGTAATGCTACAGCCACCGTATTGGCTTTTGGGTTAGGTACGATAAATTTTCCTGTTAGGTACGCAAAATAATTTGTTTTAAGTAACTCCCTAATTGATCGTTCAAAATCTATGTAAAGGTCAATCGAGCTAAGCGATCGGTTAACGATCGGAGGTTAAGCAACGCTTGGCAAGGTCAGTCAGAGATGGGTGACCATTTAGTTGCATTTGAACTGAGCGTCCCCGTGCTTCGGAAGGCACGTAAAAAAACGGTCTCGGTTGTTGTCATCTAGGCAGCAGTCGTTAAGCCTTGACAGAGGCCTTCGGGCGGCTTGAACAACTTTGACAGCAGGTGGTCCACTAACCATACGATAAGAAGAAGAAGTAAAGGTCATTGACCGTGTCAGTCAGATTTACTGTTCAAATGATGGCGAATGTAAAAATGTAGATCTTACTTAATGGGAAAGTGGTATTTTTAAATTATGCCATTAAAATTCTCTCCGAGATCTGTTAAGTGAGTTTTGTCATCGAATTAGGGAAAAAAAGTGCGTGGAAAGACCCAGGGTCTTCCTACGTTCTTTTCCCTAACCTACTTACATTGATGCATTATTACCCGACTACGGCGGAGGGTTATGATTTTGACCGGTATGTATGTATGTATGTATGTATGTATGTATGTATGTATGTATGTATGTATGTGCATCTGTTCCCACCTAACTTCCAAACGACTTGTCGTAATTTGACAAATGAGGTATCGTTAGAAGCGGCTTAATGGCGCGCTGGTTATAGGCTATGTGACGTCACATAAAATTGCATATGGCGCCCTCTAGAGGACATAATGTCATGAACTAAAAAAAAATCATTTTTTAATGAAACCGTGTGGGGTATCAAATGAAAGAGCTCGATGAGTACATTTCAAAAATATATATATTGTTACCTATAACTCCAAAATAATTAAATAAAAAGTAAGTTTAAAAACTAAAAATCGCGCTCTAAAAAGTATGAAACAAGAAAATATTCTCATCTAGAGGATAGCCGTGGTCCGTGTTCATATGCCATTTGGCCCTAAAGGACCTACACGGACCACGGCTATCCTCTAGATGAGAATATTTTCTTGTTTCATACTTTTTAGAGCGCGATTTTTCGGTGGTAACGCTAAAATATTGTTTATATTGACTATTTATAAATGCTCTAATGAGCTTACATGAATAAAAACCTTTTGACTTTGACTTGACTTTTGACTTTAGTTTTTAAACTTACTTTTTATTTAATTATTTTGGAGTTATAGGTAACAATATATATATATTTGGAATGTGCTCATCAAGCTCTCTCATTTGATACCCCACACGGTTTCATTAAAAAATGTTTTTTTTTTATTTTAGTTTTATAGTACCTTCTAACATCGCAATCACTAAACATGTACTCAGTACACCAACATGCAGCAAAATTTATACATCTATTATCGCAATCGCAATTCTATAATTTACTTATTAAATACATAAGAAGGCATTATTCACCGGAAGATGAGCCGTATTGGCAATACCCATAGATTTAGGAGCTACAGATGGAGTGCATAGAACACGAAAGTGAGGCCACCATAGCAAATACAAAACAAAAATGCGAATACAATCTCGCCTTATAACTGCACAACTTTTCACGCACACAGATGTATGTGCCCCTAGTGCCGCTCCTAGTTGTCACGCACACATAAAATGCTACCCGGCTTCACATCGTTTGTTGCCAAGACTACATCTGCCTACTTCTATTAATCTATGGCAATACCTATATGTTTTCAACATTATTTTTCCGCGAGCGATTGAGTCGTACCTACTGGGGGCTTACCACGAACTCTTGTTGCGATTCAATTACAGGATAGTTTTAACGTTTCAGCGACTTTTTGTGCAATGACGTACCTTATTGTCATGACAATAAGTAACGTCATTGTCACGTCATTAAAACGTTCCTATAATTGAGTCGCGATAAGAGGTCGTGGTAAGCCCCCTGTGTCCATTGACTCCGTTTAGTAGGACAAACTTTCTTGGACAGTCACATATCTCTCTGTCTTGGTTATGTCTTTGTCTGCCTACCACTTTTTATTGAGCGTGCTTTTATTTAAGATTCCTTTGTAGGTATCGGCCACCTGAGAAAGTCTGTCTTCGTATGCTTTTAAAAGGATGAATATTGTCGTAGCATTTTATATTGGCGGTTTTTGCCTTTTATTTATGAAGGACATAATATCAATGGATCTACGCTTAACGGGAAATAATTATTATTGTGCTTTGGTACTTTGCTTAGGCGGGTTTCACGTTTTGTCACTGGGTTGCTATGTTTCTTGTTTTGTTTGTCATTGTTGTTTATGTTTTTGTTCGATTGGTGTACAATAAAGTGTTATCTATCTATCTATGTTTTCTAAATATTAGTAAAAAATACGAAATGCAGTTAATATAATAATCCAGCAAAATAATAATAATATTTCACTTGACACAGATTAAATTGTTTAACCCTTCAATGGTCGATGTAGTTGATTTAAAAAATATGAATTGTTACAGACACTAATAAAGAGAGTAATAGTAAAATTGTAATCCACACAATTTGAGTCGTTTGTATTTGGTCATCGTTTGCAGGAGCTAAGATCACAATGTTTCAAATAGTTTGGACTTGGACACATTTTTGCACAGTCCGAACGACCATCCAAACATTTTCCCCTAAATTTTTAGAAAGTTATGATGGACTTACACCGGCATTACACATCACTATTGCTCTTAGAAATGCTTTGTAAAACCATTTTCATCAAACTCTTTAAATTTGGCGTTCGCCCCCAACTCAACGACAGTGTAGTGTTAATTTTCGGTACAATCATGACAAAATTATTCGATCAATTTTAGTTTTTCATAATCGAATTGTTATCGATTATAGCTGCAATTTTGCAACCAGTAGTGTCACAACAATAGGCGGTAGATAGCTGATTGTCTCGATTTCCTTTCAGCGGCACTGCAAGGTCATCCACTGACCCTCGATTCTTTGGTGGTTTACTCAAACGGGGAAAATGTGGCTTGGTATGCACGCACAAGTAGCCCCATGCGGTAGCGAGTTCTATGTCTCCATCTAGTTCCTGGTACGTGGTTTTATTTTGTAAGATGGTATTGAATTGTATCATAAAACGGTTATCTGCTTTGAGATCAGAATATTTTTTGTCTTGAGATACCTACGCTATTCGACGACAGATCAAACGGTTGTAAAACACGAAAATATACGGTGTTTTTGTATAAATAATCGAATAAGTATCTGCTTAAATATTATAAGTAGGTATTAACATTGAGTCATCTAAACAAACGTTTTTTAAAAATAAAATGATTACCAACCATTGATGTATTATTATAACAGATATGGCAACTTCAACATCGCATTCACTAAAATTGTGCTCAGTCGCTCAACATGAAGTTTAATTCAACATAAAATGGCATATTTAATGCGTATATTATTCACCAGTAGATGAGCCATATTGGCAAAACTGGCATGATTTCAACATTATTTTACGCGAACGACAGAGTCGTACATGGACGCCGTTTTTTAGGACAAACTATAACTATTGGGATGTCGGATGTCTCCCTCTTTCTTGGCAATGTCTTTGTTACCAACTAATTTACTTAACTACAGGATGCTCATCTATGTACTTACTTGAGGTAATACTAATACCTAATGTGCTAATCTCTAATATTGGCACAGTGTGCGACAGTGGTTAGACATTTGTTTTTGCTGTGTGCTTTCTCGGAACGATGGACAAAAAATATATTATTCGCTTTATGTATTTGTGTAGCATCATTGTAAATATAATAATCGTGAGCGTATTGTTTGCGGTAAAGACCCACTTACTACTGAAGTTTTGTCTATTTATTTACGGACTATCGTGTACGGTCGATAACCTAAGGGTAGATATTGTTAGGGAAATAAAAAGGCCGTAGAAGTCAAATCAGGAAACAAGACTGTTACCCATTGTGATCCATTTGGGATAATGGGTAGTTCATATCATTGATTTAATAAGGCTTAGATTCACCAAGTTAGTCCGAACCGACTGCCACCAAAACTCCAATAAAAAAAAACACATTTTGGGGTTCCGGCTCTATCACCCATCGTACGAAACGCAGCTGTAATAGCTACTTCGCGCCGGTCTCCCGTGAGAGGGTGGTATTACCCCGGTCGAACCAGCCCATATATGAGCTCAGCCAATTGTCTACCACCAATAAAATGAAGTAATGTATATATCTACTTATAATTAGAATATTTGTATATTTCACCATAGGTACCTACTTGTCACATCTTCGAGAATATCCTATGGTCCATGGTGTAACATAAAAATGTTTTATGACTTTACCACGCTAGTGTTAAATATTTATAAAAGATCGATAAAACCCGTACTCATACTTTCCTGGTAAAGCGGTATTTCCTATTCTTCATTAGGTACCACTGAACTCTAAAGGTACGATTCCGACGAACGCGGCAGATAGCAGACGTCAGTCGGTCTCATACAAATTGTAATGCCGTCTGCCGTCGCGGCACATGTGATTGCTACAATTTGTATGAGACCGACTGACGTCTGCTGTCTGCCATGTTCATCGGAATCGTACCTTAAGCTTTACATAAATATAGGTAACCGTTTCTCAGAGTTCCTACTATTGTTTGTATTACAAATTGTCGCGACACTATTAAGTAATATCACAATTGTCTCATTACAATGACAAGTTCTAGTTTTCAATTGTTTAGTAATAGTATATTGCGTAAGAGACATTAGTGCATTTACGAAATGTATACGAATCAAAGACATTGCCACGAAAGACGTAGACATGTGACTGTTCAAAATACATAGTTTGTCTTACTAAACGGAGTCCATGGACATAGTACGACTTTGTCGTTCGCGGAAAATAATGTTGTAAATATGTCGGTATTGCCAATACGGCTCATCTTCTGGTGAAAAAAGCCTTCTTATGTATTTAATTAAATAAGTTAATTGTCGAATTGCCAGTGCGATAACATATGTGTGAATTTCGCTGCATGTAGTGGTGCACTGAGCACAAATTTACTTGCAATGTTAGAAGGTACTATATCTGCTAAAATAATACATCAATGATGCGCAACTAGTATTTACATTTCGGTTCGTTTGCGGTCATTTGATTATCGTACCTAAATCATACGCTTATTTCGATTTAAAAAGCGTAGAAGTCCCTGATAAAGTCCATACATTTTTGTGTTTACGCGGTTTAAAGGCTCGACTAATAGTATTTTTTATTTTCTAGACAACACTCAGATCATTATCAAGGGGCAAAAGAACCAGAGTTCTTATGTTAGGTACAATCCCTACCTAAAATCACCCTGTTGATAATGTTCTGTACATAGTATATGGAAGACAGTAGGCAAGCTCTTTCAATACCCTACCCTTCTGTGACTGTCCATGCTAAAATATCTCATGCATAGACGACCAATAAGTCTAAACTACTTAAAACCTTTTACCATGCTGTTAAGGTTCCATTTTCTAGAGAGGGTTTAGGCGGAAACTAAACTCACCGGCTTATTACGGGAGACTTGACAGATCATGTGACTGTGTATAGTACCGTATATAACTAGTATGTGTAGATACAATATGCAATTAATTAATTTTAAATCAAGTACAGACAGCAGTTCATATTTATTTGTATACTAGCTGTACCCGCGACTTAAAATAACCGTGACTACGTCCGCGTGGATTTTAATGTTTTTTTTTGCGCGGTACCTATTAACCTAACTTAAGTAATTTTTCAAAAATAAAAGTAGCTTAAGTTACTACTCATAACATCAGCTATCTACCAATGAAAGTCCCGTTAAAATCGGACCAGCACTTTCGGAGATTAGCCGGTACAAACATCCAGACAGACGGACAAAAATGTAAAAAAAAATGTTTTTTTGTTATGAGTAACGTATATACTTACGTACGTACTTTCATATGCATTTAGTAAAAAAATCGTAAAAAAGTATTTTGACATTACAAACAGCCACTTCCATTTTATTTATCTATATATATTGATGTAGAGACAGATAAGCATCTGTCTGATTAATGTGCACCGGTCCACGTAAGCGGCAGTCGCATGATTGAATTACTTTATTAAGTGCCTATTTAATATTCTTCTTTACCTACTTTGTTCTGTAACCGTATTAGAATATTCACAGCTAGGCCATGAGACCTCTCGTCATTTCTATTGCACCATCATTGTGTTTTACTACCTGAATATGTACCCTACCATAGATTAATTTTAGTTTCCGCGGCGCTCCAACTAGATGGAGCATGCGCACTAATAAAATGCGGCAACTGATAATGCTCAAATTTTTGAGTACTTCAGTACATCTGACAGCAACCATTGTATGAAACTGACAGGCCGCGTCGAAAATAAGTTGCCTCATTTCTGGAAATGATTTTTCTTAGTAGGGCGGTATCTAGTTATCCTACCTTCGATTAAAAGAATAAGGTTATTCTTTTCGTCGTCTGAGGTAACTACCTTGACATATTTGCGTATTTCGCGGACAACACACTCACGCTCAAGGTTACCAGATAATAAAATAAATAACGGAGAAAATTCAGGGTCAGTAATTGAAGAAAATTAAAGTTTTCATGTTAATTAATTATCAAGTGTGTCTGCGGTATGTTTACTAATTAAAATTCCACACATGTTGCCACCACTGTTACCACTGCTATTATTCCTGTATGAGCACAGTAACACAGTAGCTGTAATGGCGCGTTTATATTATGGCAGTAACAAGCCAGTCCAGCGACCCAGTCCAGCGGTGACCTGTAACTGGCACCGTGTAAACGCTATTTTCAACCCAGTCCAGCGCTGACTTCAATCGCAAGTCAGTCCAGTCAGACTAGCCGCCTGTGTGCATACGGGCAGTGATGTTTACACGGGGCCAGTGACAGGACAGTCCAGCAACCCAGTCCAGCGATCCGCGCGTGTAAACACTAATTCCAACCCAGTCCAGTGCTGACTTAACAACGATACTAAATTCTTTTGGAAAAACCCAAGAGAAATATCACCATAAACAAAACAAAAACAGGTCTCAATCTCAATCATGTCAGGTCAATCTTGATTATTTATAAGTAAGAAAGGAAATGCAAAGAGATCTTAACAAAAGCTGTTAAGGCACAGATTTAATTACCGCGTGGCACAGGTCGCTCGGGTCACTGGCACAGGCAAATTTCGGAATCGGTCTCTTCGTAATTTGACCTTGTATGTGTATCACTGGGATCGCCCCTATCCATTGTACGGTAGCCATATAGCGTTGCTTAGTATGGGGCCATACAGTTGGTTTGATAACCAGCCGATATTCATTTATTTTACAGCTAGAACCAGTGAAAGAAAAGGGATTTGTGTCCTTGAGTATAAAGTGTTAGACAGTCCAATTTCTCTTGCAAACATGGATGTTTCATGGTGTTAGGTGTTAACTATGTTTATTCATTGCCGACACGCGTTCGACATTCTAATTCTAAAAGTGAAGCCTTTGTAGGTATATCCGTAAATAAATTGTACAATTTACTTAAATTTACGTTTGATAATGAGTTTGTCTGTAGCTTCGCTTGAGTGAATTCCATCAATAGGTACGCCAAAATGATCCTAGATTCAATTGGGGCCTACTATTCTGTGATCTACAAAGTTTTGGTTCTCGTCAGTTTAGCACTATTATTCTTCCTAGCCTTTTGGGGTTGGCATGCAGTCTATTCTAATTATAATTTGGCTGATTTAATTTTACTGCAAGTTGTTAAGTGTTTTCAATAGTAGGAGCTAAGGTAGTAGGTAGCTTACTTCATTTTGCAATGACACCTTCAACCAGAGTTCAGCGAAAGGGCCAAAATCTACAAGTTCAGGACTCAATATTTCGAATGTAGCCATCCAAATACCGTTTGAATCCTACTTACCGTATCCTTTCCCTACGCCCCCCCTCCCCCCAAAGACCAAGAGCTCTGATGTGGCCCTAAGCCAAAAGCTGCTCTGATATGCCCGCCCTGGCCAGGCCAAAGCTGGATACGCCCATCTTATTACCCAATAGTGCCCCATTACCGCCAATAAAAATCGTTTGTATACGTCATGATTACGCACATCTTGACATTAAATTAGAAGACAAGAGAATAGATTCCAAAGTGATTGATTCAATTGGATTCCAAGACGTATTTTCTGAGAACTATTGCGTCTTTATTTCGAACACAGACAAATAAGTCGAATAGACGCTACATAGCCGGGTACCCGGGCCCCTCTCGCCTAACATAACATATGCATTACCATTGCATGTGTGTACTTTACATTTTCTCGCTATTTTTCCCGTTACCCCGCTAACTTTTGACGATTGCATTCTCATAAAATAGTGGGCATAAGCGGTGTCTATGATGCTTAGTGGTCTGTGATTTCCAAACAGGTAAACGATACTTATATCTTTTCCACATATTCAATGGGAAGTTTATTTGCTATTAGAAGCCTTCGTGCGTAATGCATGTCATATTTACACATACGGTCTTAGAAAAAAATGCAGTTTCAAGTACAATTAACGCATAGAACTAGGCTGGGTTTTATTCCTGTTGCAACTATTGCAACTCAGTGGTAGACTTAAAATGAATGCAATGATTCGTTTTAGGTCTCCAATTTAGTTGCAGTAAAAGTTTTTGGACTTTTGGCTGGGACTTTTGGCTGAAAGTGCTGAAATATTCCGTTTTGCAAGGCTGTAAGTCAGCGACTAATAAAATCAGCTCTGTTTTCTTCGAAATTAAATGAATGCTTTTAAAAAATCACTGCATGCCAACAAACCAAAACTAGACAATAAGTAGGGTCATAGACATTTAGGACGCATTCATGTCAAAGGTCTCGTGCGTTAGAAACGGAAGCGAATTCGCTATCAGTCACGGTCATCGACGCTATAGAAATAAAAAATACCGGTGCGAGCCGATGCGCATGAGTTTTGAGGAACCTGGACCGGTTACACGTTCTTCAAGAGGTGGTTGAAAAGATCCTATTTTACAGCGGCAGCTATTCTATTACCTTGCAGTTGAACAAGCGCAGTCTACCGGTCATGATTTAGGTACATATAAATAGATGGCATATTGTATTATTATAGATGGCAGTACCTACGTCACTCAACCGGATACAGAAGCAAATTTTCATCTAGCCTATCCATGGACCATCTCTATCGTTCACGTAGCTCAGTAGTCGAAGTCTATTAGAGTTCGGTCAACTCGGGTTCGAATTCTCATGGATGTTTAATTAGTAACTTTCTTATTTCCTAAACTGATGCATTTACATTAAACCATGGCGCCGAGTCCGACCAATCAGGGGGTCGGTCACTAATAGCAAAACGCTAAAGTGGCAGTTCAATGGCTAAGCGACTTACAGGGTGCGCTGTACGCTTGCATGCTAGAGTGAAACGTCTATCCTCAGTATACAAAATGTATGCAGTGGGCTAGCCTAGCCAGATTCTTCCCTAAGGTAACCCCTGTTACATTTCTATACCCTCCCGTATTAAAGGATCATGAGAACATTCAAAACAGTTCACTGATGTAACAATAAACTAGACACGGATATTGTTTAGAGGATACTCAAAACTAACCCGTCAATGGAAGCGGAATGATTGCGATTTGGGCACACGACGACGGCGCGTTTCTGAACTTGACCGCACGATCTTACATAATGAACTGGTTTAATTGGCACCACCCGGTTACATACATAACCGGAAATTTTAATGTTTTGTTTTAAAATTTTCTTGACTTTTCCCTGAATAAGAAGATTAGATAGGAAATTTTCAATCTCTCTACATTTCAAAATCATTCCTTGTTACATTCATAACTACTACCTTTTGTTAAATAAACAAATATCGCCAGACAAACACACCAATTGTATGGTCCCAAACTAAGCGACGCTTGTACAATGGCTACCATACAATGAACTGGGGGCGATCCCAGTGACACCCTGACCAGGGCAAATTAGATTTTTTTTCATCTTAAATAATGGAAAATAGAAAATCACCTAACTACCTACTAATAGTTATTAGTACTTACTGATTAGTTACTGATAAAACGATCCATGTCTAGGATATAGGAATCGGGAATAAATTAACTATCAGATTTATTTTATGATTATTTTCAAACGTTTACAATAAAGTCGTAAGCAAAACGATTACTTACCTAATAATAAGCTACTTTTAGCGATCTAAAATAAACAAACTTTATAGCCAAAAACGTATCCCATAAAGATTTTGTCAAGATATACACCAGAGTCGTAATTTTCATCTAATGGTTTGATAATAGACATTTATGTAAACGATTTCCTTAAAACTAAATAATAAAAATGCTAGATCTATATCGACAGGATAATTGATAGTACCGAACTATAGTTCTTAGTTCTACGTAGATCGAACGTTGCGGCGAAGTATATAGAGGCAAGGCTTGTGCGCGGCCGCCTAATTGCGGGCTGTGTCGGTTCTGCGCATGACGGCTGGTGCATCGACGCGCGACTCCGGCGCATAGTTCGCGTTACGTTACATTCCGCTATTAGTGATACATGGGTTCCTATGGATAATAATTTCTTATACTCCAGTGATTTATTTGACATTTGTGTTTTTATTCTGTGGTGATTAAAAAATAAGCGAAAATGTTGTTCGGCTGGCAGTTGGTTTTATCTAAACGTAAGTATTTAAAATAAGTATACTTAGGTATCATTTTTCTACGTACGAACATCACACGTGTACACCATAATATAGTTTTGTACCTAATTAAAAACTTCAATGAGATACAAACAAAGCTCCGTTGTTAAACTTCAGCTGTTTAAATAAAGAATTTGGAATACTACTGGCTGTACTGAGATTAATGACTTGGGCCGGATTTTATACAAATATAGTGATAACCACTTAATATTTTTATTTTACTTATTTAAAAATATGCTCACGGAAATAATATTGAACTGATTTAAAAATACGCTATGGTTTAATTTTTATGAAAGTATTTAAGTAGTTGTTATTCTATTCAGTCAATACTAAAATGTTTTATGTCGTAATCAGAAATAACTAAAGAGACACCTATCGCCTCGTACAATTATAACGATAACTTAAGTTCTATATATTCGATTAGTTTGGGACCATACAGTTGGTATGTTTGTCTGGAGATATTTTTTTATTTATAAAACTAGCTGTACCGCCTTAGAATCAAATTCTATTGAAAATCTGAAGCGCCATCCCATAAAAAATTACCATTCTTTTTCCTTTGGGGTTTTTCCAATTGTTTTTAAAACCATCCCTGTATTGAAGCGAACTAAAAAAAATGCAAATCAGTAAGCCATTCTCACAAATGGACCCATGATGCTAACTGTGGATTTACTGCAGCGTCGCGGAAACCTATTAGATTTGGTAGATTAGATGATAGTAAGAATAAATGGTTATAGATGTTTCCACTTTCAGCGGTGGGGGAAGCATCTACATGATAATTTCACAATTGTAAAAAAAAGCAATGACATGGAAATACTCAAGTGTGTCAGATATTGATATTTTTCATGCTCCAATATGAAAAATTAAAAAAAAATGAATTACTCGAGCGCGTCAGATTTTCAGAGGGGATGTTCAGTGAAACTTACAGATGCTCCCATTTCTTACTCTGATGATCAAATTAGCAAAATTGACACTTGACACTTCTTAGCTAATAATGAATCCCCCTTATCTTAATCTGACGCGCTCGAGTATTTTAAGATGGTCTATTTTTTTTGGTTTCCCTGAGCGTACCCACCAATATTAAGAGATCAACTGGTTGGAGGTTCTTCTTATGTAAGGTATCACCCTTACATTAAGCTGACGCGCTTGAGTAAATCCGGTAAACCCTTCTACGGCTCCCCATCTACAAATTACGAAAAAATCTAAGCTACTCGTGCGCTGCACATACCTAATACTTTAAAATAATTGTATTATAATGATGATATTTCACTAATACGAGATGAATCTAAAATTGGGTAGACATATTTATATTTCGCTAATAATTGATCCAAGCCATCAATAGTCAAATAAATTGTGATTGAATACGGTACACTCGCTTCCAAAATAAGTGGCACACTCTGCATGTTACTAGTCCACACTATAGCAGGTAATGCATAACTATTATTAGGTAACTGTCGATTTCCGTGAATTGCATTTATTAATTCATAGTGATTTTTGGGTTCCGTAATAGATGCAGCGAAGCACGATTTTAATTTAAACAAACTTTAGGTTTTTACTATGTTTTTATTTAATAATATCCTGGGACATTTTTGTACACACGGTTACCTGATCCCAAATTAAGCAGAGCTTGTACTATGGAAACCAGATAACTGATATTACTACATATACTACTTTTTTATTTGTAAATACATACTTAATATACATATACACCCAGACTCCGGACATACAGACATGTTCATGCACACAAATGCATGTCCCGGGTAGGAATCGAACCTACGACCTGCAGCGTGAAAGGCGCCTCCGCGCCAACCACGCTAACGGGCCCGTCAATTTACCGTTTAAGTTTACATTTGATTTTCCCTATTTTTTTTGTATTTTTTTTTTTACTTTAGGAGAAAACTGCTTCAAAATTAGTTTTACTGTTTATGCAGATCTAGTTGTGGAATTTAACTATTCCCATGTTTGAATGAATCACAATAATAAATGTCAACATAAATCAATATAAATAGTTATAGTTCAATAGGTACGTAATGACGATTTATTATAGCATGTGAGTAAATCTATTGTTTCTCTCAATTAAAAACTGTAAGAAAATATTTAAAAGTCTTTTAAATAACATTTAATGCTTTGCTATTTTATTTAAACAGTCATACAACTATTACGTGATGCTTTTAAAGAATTCATACAAAATGGCTTTAAGCGTAAATCTAACTTTTGATGTTGATTGTATCTTACTATCTTTTTATATACTAGCTGTACCCGCGACTTTGTACGCGTACATTTTTGAAAAGATTACCGGTGACTACGTCTGTGTGGAATGTGTTTTATTTTTTTTGCGCGGAACCCTAATTATTTTTCTGAAATAAAAGTGACCTTAGTTACTCCTTATAATATCAGCTATCTGCCAGTGAAGTCCTGTCAAAATCGGTTTAGCTAGAACAAACATCCAGACAGACAGAGACAAAAAAATTAAAAACGCTTTTTGTTATGAGTGTACTGTATACAAATACTTTCATATGCATTTAGTAAAAAGCTGTTATTTTGACATTACAAACAGACACTTCAATTTTATTTATTTGTACGTATAGATTTTAAAACGCAGATCACCTGTTATTATTATTTGTAAAATCATACGCAACCATTACGTAAAATCAATTAACACTTGGCCGTTATTATTTTTATTTCGAATGCAGGAAGAGTGTTCCGACGAAGGCCGCGTTGCGAAAGTCGCCGCCTTAGGTGATGTACAGATGCCGATATATATCTAATTATCTAAGTAATCTCAGATGTTGTCAACTTGTAGACTTAGTTACTTGTACTTTAGATAATGTAACTGAAATTACTGTCTTATCTGTACAACATGCTAATGTTTGGATGGACTGGTGATTTGGGGAACATTGCACATCTTTCTCAAGAAAATCATATCTATTGGTCTAACTCTTAAAGGTTGTCTGGGTACTTTGGTACCTCCTAACATTGCAATCACTAGACTTGTGCTCATCGCATCTCTATGTGCAGCGAAATTCACATCTTGCAATCGTAATTTGACAATAACTTAAGGCATTTGGATGCCTGTTAATCACCAGCCGTAGTGGCAATACCGCCATGTTTTCAACATTGTTTTACTGACTTGTACTGTGTCTATGGACTTCGTTTAGTAGGGCAGAGCTACTCTTCCTCTTTCTAAGTAGCTATTTTTTTATCACGACCCAATATTCACACAACGCTATTTCCGTTTGCCCAAGACCCAACTGGTTAAGGCACTTAGTTCCAACAAACTAATGGCCGAATACTCAAAGGTTACTCAAGAGACGTCGTTATCCGTATTTTTTTTGTATGATGAGTCAAAGATAAGGAGCTCGCAAATTTGAGTTGCGTATGTTAACCCGCAAAGGTGGGTAAATTGCATTAACTCCTGGACGCCCGAAGACGGTCGCTGACGTCGTGGCAAACAGAGGCGAAGATGGTGCGACGATCTAAACACCTTTGCGGGTAAAACGTGGCCACAACAAACCCAAGACAGGGATGCGTGGAGAAAAAAGGGGAGGCCTTTGCCCAGCACAGTGAGAAACGAAATAAGTAGGCTATAAATAAATAAATGAAAACGAGTATGTTTAGGTAGACTGGGAACGGGTTAAGAATATTGAATGTTCGAGCTTTTGAGGCATCGAGACATGTTTGACCATTTCTTAGTCGCCCAAACTTCTCCGTGCTTCCATTAAACATGAATTTAATGACGTTGGATATAAATTTTATTACGTGCGATGTAAGCTGACATTATAGTTATGACGCCATTGTTCACACAGGCGGATTTAAAGGGGAATGGATCGTGAAATCAAATCCACTGACAACCTTGCCCGTCTAGCACTTGTCCACATTATCTATTTAGGTATGCAGTGTACTGTGCAACTGCTAAGTAATGTGAGATCCGTATTTTAAGAATGAATGGGCTCCGTACGAGATTATTGAAGGCTTAATTTACAGTTCGCTGACGGTGAGGGAAAACATCGTGAGGAAACCTACCTATCCCTCGGGATTAGGTAATAGTCAGTTCCTGTATACACGGCGACAATGTTCACCACCTGTCACGTTGGGTTCTGACTATCTGGTGAAACGTGGGCTTTGAGTTGGTTAATACCTCCACAATGTGGTGGTGTATGGCCACTCAAGCCTCTGACTACCCCCGAATGGGGATAAAAGTCGTGACGTTACATTTTTTCATTTACATTTACTTTGCATCTGGATTAAAATAACAAAACAAAACAACACAATAAACAAACAGTACTAACTTCTGTCTGTAATCTTACAGTAACTAAATTGTTCTTCTTAATAAAAATGTAGACATACTGTACCTACAAATAGATAACCTACTTCAGCTGTTTTTATATCAAGAAAATTAGAAAATTTGCATGCTGACTCAATGTTTGTTCAAACATTTTGACGTGGATATGAGACGATGTAGTGTAGGCACATATTTACATGTAGCCTGAAATAGTAGGCTTTATGTTCAGCGAATATAGCGTCTAAGAATTTGTGCATAAAAATGCTTTTTGCTTATTAGGGTTGCCGTACCCAAAGGGTGCCAACTGTTAGCCTAGTTAGTCTGTTAGCCTCCGCTGTCCGTCCGTCCGCCGGTCCGTCTTTCAGCGGGCTGTATCTGACGAACCGTAATAGGTAGAGAGTTGATTTCTGTTGCCGCACTACAACAACAAATACTAAAAATAAAATTTTAAAATAAAGGGGATCCCCATACATGAACTTCATATTTTTGACGTTTTTATTCTACGGTGGTACGGATCCCTTTATGTGCGAGTCCGACACGTACTTGGTCGGTTTTTATATATATATCCTGGGACATTTTTGTACACACGGTTACCTGATCCCAAACTAAGCAGAGCTTGTACTATGGAAACCAGATAACTGATATTACTACATATACTACTTTTTTATTTGTAAATACATACTTAATATACATATACACCCAGACTCCGGACATACAGACATGTTCATGCACACAAATGCATGTCCCGGGTAGGAATCGAACCTACGACCTGCAGCGTGAAAGGCGCCTCCACGCCAACCACGCTAACGGGCCCGTCGTTTTACTTAAGACGAGGGTTCGAAATTTGGTTGATTTTCTATTCTACTTTTTCTTTAAGTAAGTATGTGGACTAGGAATCTTATATTTAGATGTATGATTTTTGACTATATTATCTTGAGTATCTTTAAATCCAAATCACGATTTGATGAAATTTTCTCGATAAAAAAAAATTATGAAATGAGCTCTAATTATTTACAATTTTCCTTGCTACCACGATGTTTTTACGATTTAGATCACGAAATTATTTCTAAAACATAGCAAATAATGATATCTAAACTACCCTTCAACCATATTTTAATTCATGAAGTAGTTTTTTTTTAATTCAAGAAAATGTGGTTTGGCGCTTACGTTGTTTATTTCCGAGCGCGCGCACAATATCGCCATCTCACATTTTAAGTACTTGAACTAACCATGTCTCTCTCTAACTTTGTATTGTCAGTGTCCGCCCGGACTTGTTCGACGTCGGACCTGTGAAGGATTTTTTAAAAAATATTACGAGAAAATATTACGGTCGTGCCACATTACAGGTACAGTACAGTATTTACAGTCCGCCGACGCCTATGATAAATAAATAAATATCCTTGGAAATTCTTTTACACATGACTACCTGATCCCAAACTAAGCACAGCTTGTACTATGGAAACCAGATAACTGATATTACTACATATACTACTTTTTGTTTGTAAATACAAACTAAATATACACTTAATTACACCTAGACTCGGGACATGCGGACATGTTCATGCACACAAATGCATGTCCTGGGCAGGAATCGAACCTACGACCTGTACTGCAGCGTGATTTTCGTTTGCTTTTCCTTGTCTTGTGTAATTTCTTTTCATCTCTTGTCATTTTGTGTCATCTCTTGTCATTTTGTGTCATCTCTTGTCATTTCGTAGTTATTCGTGTCATTTCTGTAAAAACTCCCTATTTCGCTTACTGTTATATACTTGCAGCATGGTCTTGGGCCGACAGTGGGAATACATTGCTTGTCAAAACAATGGAGTCGCTTTATTGCGTTTGTTGTAGGTATGGATGGGCAAGTAATAAATATATCATACATCAATAAATTATCGTAAAAAATAACATTACAGATATGGATAGGAAAATGTTTGTCCGTCCTATTCAATCTATTATATTATAAACGAAAGTACCTCTGTCTGTTACCTTTTCACGGCTAAACCGCTGAACCAATGTTGATGAATTTTGGTATGGAGATAGACTGGGTCTTGGCGGAGAACATAGGCTACTTTTTAGGGTTCCAAAGGGTGCTAACGGGACCCTATTACTAGGCCTACGCTGTCCGTCTGTCTGTCTGTCCGTCTGTCAGCGCGGGCTGTATCTCACGAACCGTAACAGGTAGAGAGTTGAAATTTTCACTGAATGTGTATTTCTGTTGCCGGTGCAGAACAAATACTAAAAATATAATAACATTTAAAAATAAATATCAAGTCTCAAACTTGATATTTTTGATGTGTTTATTCTACGGTGGTACGGAACCCTTTATGTGCGAGTCCGACGCCTTCAGATCTTATGAATGTTTTCTTGAAATAAATATAGTGTATTTTAAGTAATTAACTGGCCAACCCTCAGGTCCTACCTACCATGTTAGGATCTTTTTCGTTCTAGCGGGTGTAAACCGTGATTTAACGAGTTAATGTGATAATTTTTGTATTTAAATTATTCAATTCAATGTATTTGTTTCAGACATAGTCCAATATTGATTATTAAAATTATTATAATTTCACAATAAATATAAAACAATAAATAAAAGTAAAATTAAATTTAAAAAAAAAATATATATATATTTTTCATGTTTTATCATTAAAATACAATATAATATAACATAAATTAAAATAAAATACAATAAAATAAAAACCTACCCCTAATTAAACAAATACCGTCCGCGTGGGATACTGGCTGCATGTCCTCCCTGTATTCAAGCTGTTCCTGTTGTCAAGCGAATTTTTTGAGCAAGGAAAGACCCAGCCCTCTTGTCACCTGTGGCGGTAACCAGTCTAAGGGTGATTTTGATAGATAAAAAAATAAAGATAAAAAGATAAACAAAAAATAAATGCATGGTTAAATCAATAAAATTAATAAAAACTGAAAATTAAATTAAAAAATAAATTAAATATGGTAAAAAAAAATATTATGACACCGCTGATGACTTCATGATCGGCATCGAAGTTAAGTACCAAAGTATTCCTTTGCCTACGAAACATGAAAAATATACTCTTATCCGGCAGTCAGTCACTGACACAGAGTATGTACATTTTTACCCGACTACGGTGGGCGGAGGGTTATGATTTTGACCGATATGTATGTATGTTCATCTGCTCCCGTATAACGTCCAAACTATTTTTATATCATAATAATTTGACTAATGAGATATCGTTGGACGCGTCTGGATCGTCCGCTGGTTATAGGCTATTATACGATCGAAATATTGTTATACGTATCTATCAGCATATTGTAGGTATCGTTTGTCTTCTTTTGACTTAATTTGTCTTCAGCAATAAAAACAACATAGAAATCCCATATAAAACGAAAAAAATATATTTGAATATTTTCATCCATTTCATCTATTTTAAAAGGTGCACTGGGACATATTATTTTAATTGTACGAATTACACAATATTGTTCCTTCAAAAAATAACTATACTATAGTCTACTCCATAGCTGTTCTGTCTTAGCTAAGCGAGAGGGATATATCCTTCGGCAGCTCACGCGACGCTAGCCACACCCCGAAACTAAAATTCATTTTTTTCTTGTATCGTCTTAATTCAATATAATTATGGTACAATAATAAATAATGCAGTCTACATAACTGTATCGTTGGATACCGTCTCGACGAATAGCGACATATCAGGCACACATTGCACATTGACACTTATGACAATCACTACTTAAGCAGCCCATTAATTACTATAACGTTTCAGTTACTGGGGTGGGTGTGCACGTGAGGCATACATGAATAATTTATTCATACAAATAAGTTATTTATTGTAATCGTTTAACATATTTGTGATGTGGAAATGTAATATTATATGTATTTGTTGGATTATTCGAATTTATTATTATGCTCGTGGAATGAATGTCTACCTCGTGTTTAGTTGCATATAAGTTTTTCTTCAAAAGACGAATATATTTTTATCTTAAGAAGTACTTATGTTACTTACTTGAATAGATGAGTACATATTCAATATTCTGTGTAGGTACTTAACAAAATCTCATCATAATATGGTAGGTACTTACTTAATTCTACCTGTCAATTTAATAAAATAACAGCTTTTTACTAAATGCATACAATATGTTAAAAAAACCCTGTCCGACCCGAAAACGTATTGTTGGGTATCGAGATTAGATTCCATTTTTGTAAAAAAAAAACTTTTTTTTTTTTTAATTTTTCATTTTTTTTTTCTTTTTTTTGCATAGTTTGTGTCCCACTGCTGGGCAAAGGCCTCCCATATTTTTTTGTAATACAAATACCCCGTTTACATTTTTTTTTATTTTTATAAAATGACGTCATCACATAGGTACTTTGTGGTCTGAGGTGACGCCACACGATCTAACATAATTACTTCCGGTAACGGTGTTGTCATATTTTTAAAATTAGCTACATTATGTGGGAAAAAGGCAAAAAAAAATGGCACTTTAAATGTTCATTAATATGTTCACTATCATGTTTTTTTTATTTTTATTATTTTATTTGGTCATGTGATTGGGGAACCTAATTATCGGTTTCGGCTCGGACAGGGTTTTCTTAACATGTTGTATAAAAGTATACGGTAGGACTACCTACCGTATACTTTTATATGCATTTAGTAAACGGCTGTTATTTTAGTACTAACTTATAAAAAAAATTGTCTGTCTGTTTGTTCCGGCTGATCTCCGAAACGGCTGGACTGATTTTGACGGGACTTTTACTTTCACTGGTAGATAGCTGCTGTTATAAGGAGTAAGAATAAAACTGCTATCTCTAGTCAAGCTAGTAAATGATTCAAGGCACATAAGTAAGCATTCACTATAAAACTTTTGAAATTGTAAGGTACCCACAGACGGAGCTACGTGTTTTGTCGCGTGGTCTGCAGACCAACACGCAACCACACGCAACGCTACATAACACTGTTACATAACATTGTCACAACCATAGACAATAGCTTTTTTTTACTACGTCACGACATTTTTACGTAAGGACGTACATAGCTATTCGCTCGTCCTTTGTTAATCCTAATTATAAAGTGAGTAGTATTTTTTCTGCGAAAAACTGTAACGAATCACGTCAATTCACGTAAGCATTCATTGAATGTAGATATATACCTACTTACATAGGAATTTATAGCACTAATCACTAAATAGGTACAAAAACTTATAAAAAAACCTTGAAATTAAAAAATGAGCCAGCAAAAATAGGCTTTGTTATAGGTATTGTAGTATTTGATCGAACAAACGATCTTATGTAGAGACAGCCCGTTCTAGGAAATTAATGCCAATTTTAGCATCTCGTTCAGTTCAGAGTTTCAGTAAAAAAATACAATAGCGTTACCAAGTGGACACTTTTCCAGGGATCTGACTAAAAATCAAGCAGTTCACGTTGTGACGTGGGAAGTTATGTAATCGTCTTCTAAAAATAACATTTAGGGCTTGTTTCTGAAACAGGCGCTTACAACACTATTTCGATAATGTTACGAAAATTAAAAAAAACAACCTCCAATAGGATGTTTACTTGTATTTTATCAACCTGTTTTGATTATCCAATTCGCGGTGTGAAATGAAACTATTATGAACGGTAGAGTTCATAATTAATCCACAAGACATTTTTAACGAAAAAAGTTATTTGTAGCAACATTAATTAGCCGGGAAATTAGCGTGTACCGTGAAATTAGATATCGCTGTGTCGAGCTTCATCAACACCCGACTTGCTAAATGATAAATCAATTAACGACCTTGGCCAGAGTTTGGCAACACGCCCGAACATCCATCCATCAAGTCAAGAAAGAAATCCTGCAATAACTATCTTGTCGTCGTGAAATAATTCTTTAGGTAGGTGCCTACTTGTCGAAGTTATGATAATTAAAGTAATCATACACCACCAAGCATTCCAGTGAGGGCTTCCCGGCTGTTGTAATTCTGTTTTTAATGTCAAAATAGCAGCTTTTTAATAAATTCATATGAAAGTATACGGTAGGTACTTATAAAAAAAACCTTTTTTTATATTTTGACAATATGTCTGTTTGATCCGTAACGGCTGGGCGGATTCTGATACGACTTTCACTGGCAGATAGCTGATATTATAAGGAGTAACTTAGGAGTAACTTACTTTTTATTTTAGATTTTTTTTTATTAAATTCCACGCCTACGAATTCGCGGGCACAGCTATTCACAAATAAATTATTTATGTTTCTTTTTGTACTTCCAAGATTTTTTTATTGAGTGACTTTTATTTCATGTTGAAGATACGTTTCTCCGTTTGTTTCTATCGTCGCAGTTTTCTGAAAACATTAGTACATCGATTTCTAATGTTACCTAAGCGTATACACGATGGCATTAGGGAAATCTCTTGTACCGCCCACTGAGGAAGGCGCGACAATGCTGATATGCAGTACCAAGGTGAAAGGGACGCGCGGCACACCCATCGGCTCTCCTCACATGCAAATAACGAACACTTGACACATCACACCCAGGCACGTCTAACAACAAACAAAATCTAGTAACATCTAGGCTCGTATTAATAAATGCATCTCAAAGTTGAGATCGATCTTAAGATGCAGTTTTGACGTTTAATGTATGGAATATCTGTCAAAAACAGCATCTTAAGAGCCCTAGTGTTGTGAGTTGTGTGTGTAAAATCCTTTCGAACACCTACAGAGTGAAATCGAAATCGTGGGCAATATTTTAAAATATGACTCAGCACATGATTAAGAATATTTTGAGAAAATAAATAAAAAATCTATTGATAAAAAAATATTGTTCGGGTAAGCAAACCATTTAACTGTTATACCTTACCTGGGTAATATATTTTTATCAATTGATTTGTTGATAAATATTCCCTAAATATTCTGAATCATGTGTAGAATCACCGTTTAAAATATTGCCCACGATTTCGATTTCACCCAGTATAAGCCAACAGAAACGTGCGTGCCAAATTTTATAGGTTTCCTAGTTAATTTTGTAGGTTTCATAAATACTGAAATGTTCAAGATATACCATTGATGTATTATTTTAGTAAATAATATGGTAGGTACTAACACTGTAATCACCAGACTTGTGCAATGACAATGTGACAATGACACTATCAGAGATGCAAATAAATGTATAAAAATACGTATAGCTACCTGTCATCTAATTAGCATCTCAAAATGCCGTTAACTAAATCGACGTAAGTAGGTAACTACAACATAACAAAGCATCAGTTAGGTAGTATCAATCAGTGATGTAAAGGGAAATAGGTGTCCATTAACTGTCGGCACATCTTACGACTTTTCCTGGAAAGTGGCGATTTTATGCGCTCAATTTGCTGTGGTGTCCCGCCGCGAAATCAACGCCGGTCTGTCTGCCGCGCTAGGACTACAGAAAACCACAGAAAACAAAATTAACTAGAGTGACCTCCGCTTACAACTCTCTGAAACTAGTGCCTGTTTTCATACTTTGCGAAATATTACAATTTGGCTTCTCTATCCAATTTCAATACGTGACATGTTTTTTAACGCAGCTATGTCGCTTTTAATCTTTATGACAACGACTAAAGCACTAAGTAATTCTCTTTCTGCGTACTTATGCGTACGAGTTAAATGGACTCCGTCTTCCGTTTGTACGTTACGCTGCGCGTCATGGATAAAGGAAGACGTGTTCATTGAGATGTATGTAATAAAATGAGTTGCGCGTGACGCAGGTCAGTCTAACGGAGCGTGGATCACATGAAACAATATCCCGCTTGAGATGCATTGGCCGTAAATCTCCTCGAATGCCTTTCCAGTAATTCTATATTCCATCGCTCGAACCAGCTAACGTTCGAAGTCGGAATGCCTGATGGTCCAATAGAAACCTTTTCGCTGATCGATGCAAAAACTAAACTTCCAACAAGTTTCTCGATACCAATGCCAAATTAGGAAACCGACTCGACAAGAACGTGGGTTTCAGCTCCATATCGATCGGACCAGATCGATCTAATGATCGATGAGTCTCAATGTAGTGTTAATACGTCACTGCAATTTGGTGCGACGTCCGTCAACGGGATTTATAACGGCCACTCGTGTTTTGATCTGTATTCTATCAGCGGTGAAGGAACGGAAATAATAAACCCGTTTTCGACCGGCGACGGTGTGACTCCGTTTTGACAATGATCTATTGTTCTGAATTTATATTTTTTTAAACAAACCACATCAATTCTCGAGCGTAGGTACTTTCCATAAGATTTTTCTTCAAGATTGCGGCTGAGTACCTACAAATAAAAATAAATAAATAAATATCGCCAGACAAACACACCGACTGTATGGTCCCAAACTAAGCACATAACATACATACATATTCCTTTTGCTGTTCCTTCTGCTGCTACAACTGCTGCTACTGCTAAATATTCCTACTTTAATTATTTGACAGGTAGGTCATCGTTATTATTGACACAACTTTCAGCTTCCTAATATTATGTGGGCCAAAGATTCTATGGAATCATTTAGTTTTTCCTTACATTTCGGTACGCTTGAGAATTCGGCGGTTAAGACAGCAATATAAACTGCGACGGTAATGCCCCTCAGTGTTTAAAAACAACGCCTAGTTATGAGTTAACCCGGATGAATGGATGTCTGATCACTTAGGGGCCTTAGCGAGACGTTACGAGATTACGTCCCAAGAAAACAATTGCAACTGATTTGCAATTCCATGGAAAGTGCACGATACACATTACACACCCAGTTTATTCTGCAGGCGTCAATTAACGCATAGTTTAACAGCTATTAACAATTAGTGTGTCAATAGAAACACTGTGTTAACAAACGGATAATTACAGACACTTAATTATTCATTAGGCGTAAAGCGAGGCGGAATCATTTCTTGAGCATTGAAGTATTTTTAAATAAAAACTTAACGCATTTTACGAGTTAATAATTAGCTCAAAAATAAGGTCAGGTTTTATCCTTCATGCAACAAGTGTAGGTGTTGTTGCTGATTATGTAAGTACAGACCTAAACTTGGCAAATTTAACTGTACTGCCATACAGAAGGATGAGAACATGATCGTAACGTATGAGCAAGACAGAAATACTTTTGGAATTGCCAAATTTAGTTTTTTCGTAATGTGTAACCAACGTAATAAGCATGATTGTTTGTTTATTATTGTTTTTTTCGTAGATAAAACATTTAGAACAGGTGGAATCTTGACTTTTTATGACCAAAATCTGACATTATACAAAAACCATTCTTGTTACACTTAATTTCCATAAGGCTAGGTATCCGTTACATAGACGTGTACCTATATGTATAGGTAATTGACCCATACTGGTTAAGTCTGTTTACATTCAGTTCAATAATTCCTACGCTCCCAGCTTCCGTCATGCGCCGGCGCACAGCTATGCGATGACAAAAAGAATGGTCGTGAACTATTATCAAACAATTTATATTTAATTTGATATGCTGCCGCTATTGTCCTTCGTGTAACGTTATCATTGCAATTAACTGTCACATTTTGACGTCTCTTGGAAAAAATCTAGTAACGTCTATGGGAAGGGTAATAATGACGCACACAGCGTGTTCCTCTTTCCTGCATTTTTATTCGAACACCCACAGAATGCACATTTAATTTTAGAATCACGACATTTGCCGCTTCCGCCTACTTGTCGCATTGTCCATTGTTATGAAACTGCAAAGGTTAAAAATGAACCGAGGTAATTCACCGTGCCGGTATCCTTTATGTGGATACCGATGTAATGCTATTGATATTGTAACTGTCTAATGAATTAGTCATGCGGCCAATATAATGTCTCTTCAATAGGTAGGTACTATTCTGCAACATATTTTAGTTCCTATGGGGCTATCCAACTCCTGAGCAAAGGCTTCCACTTTTTTCTTCTAGGCTATTTCCGGCCACGTTTTTTCCACACAAGTATCACCTCGCTAACTTCTTGGTCCTCCCCACAGAGTAAAGACTAAAAAAAGAGGTGCCCTTATTAGATATATGTATGAAGAAAACGTGGTCATTGTTTTTTCATTTTCATTGTTCTATCTACCGGTAAATAGTTGAACTACTCGCTTCGTTTTATGTCGATGTTAGTAGTAGGCCGACCACTCGGCCGAGTTGCTTAGGGCCAGTCCCCTTAGTAATTGGTCCATGGTCCTCCCCAACGGCGATGGCCATAGACATACTTCCCAGCGAGCCTCCAGCTAGTTCTGATATTGGTCCACCTTTGCGGGTCGATGCGTGAAACTTGACCGACCCACTCCCCCTTCAGCTTCGCGGTCTTCTTTCCCACGTCCGTGATTCGAGTAATGTCATGTCTATATGTCATTATAGTATTTGAATTTCTTCTAGTGTTTTAACTGTTAAAAGGTCTCTCCAACATTGGCCTGATATTTAGCGTGTCCTACATATTTTTCCAACTATTCCGGTCAATAAACGGGGTGCGGCTGGTCAATCGAATTGAGCCTATTGTATCGATTGCCAATATATTGATGACGTAAGCAGTGCTCTCAGCGTTGACTGAATCAATGTAGAGATCGGTAGATAGGGAGCTACTGTTAACGCACCATAATCATAATAAAGGAGTTTTTTACAATGGCGGTTATTCAATGTTCATAAAGTGTACGGCTCTACTGATGTCTGCGGAGCGGTTTAGAAGAATATTGAATTAACGGGGCTATATCCCAGTGATCTTTATTGGCCCTGATTTTTTACTAGTTTCAATAATAAATCACTAGTTTAGTGTTAATACATAAAATAACACTTTAGTGTTAATCCTGATTTTATCGGATATGACAAAGTAACTGACTAGCATAGTTATGTATTTTAACCGACTTCAAAAAGGAGGATGTTCTCAATTCAAACCGTATTATTACGACTTCTACCCTACTCTACCCTATTCTACTCTACCTAACAGTACCTATTAAGGTATATCTGATATTTTCAAACCCAGTTGTTTAAATTTGTTCCATACGGAAAATAGATAAGCGTGCTTATTAATAAAAATCATGGGTCAAAAGATTTCGCGAAAACAGGGTCGATTGGTAAATGCCATAAATGCGAGTGGCAACCGTACCTAGTGTTGCGGTTGATTTCAATTCTGTAACGAGATTGCGGGTTGCGGCCGGCCGCGACATTGACAATGAAAGTTCCGTAATAGCAGTTCACGAATAGAAAATGTGAAGAGCTAAGCATTGCACCAGACGCAAGTAGCGCAAATTCATGTTTAACAACACAAGTTTGCGTCATTTACTTAACTAAATCTGTAAGAAATATTCTTATTAAAAAATTACCTACTGATATTTAGCTTGAGGGCAATCACCTTGAAGGATTAAAAATATTTATAAAAATAGTAATACAGGTACCTCTTACTATAGATGCAAAACTATGTACAGACAGATCTCTTTATTTGAATCTCAATTCTTTTTATTTGTATAGGTACAGACATTACTTGCCTGAACGTTCACATTCTGTAGGTCTACATTATCTATTCTGAGGCTCTACGTTCGAATCTGGGGGCCTACTCGCTTACAAACGAAAACGAAATTTCGGACGAAATTAGAGTTTTTCCTACTACGTTTCTCATTGATTCCGACATATATTATGAACGAAAATTGTTTAACGTTTAGATTCGACGACGACGAAGACGTCAAACAATTTTCGTTCGTAAGAAATGTCGGAATCAATGAGAAACGTATTAGGAAATACGCGAATTTCGTCCGCAATATCGTTTTCGTTTGTAAGCGAGTAGGCGCCCTGAATCTGCCACACAAGTGTGTAGTGTGTGACTAGCGACACCTAGCGTAGCGGAGAGAGAGTAAAGTTTCGCTACATTGATTTATCATTATGACAAATCGACATTGTGAAACTCGACGAAACTACCTAAAAACAAATATGCAGGTACTTAGAAGCTATTGCATAAAGCTTAACGATCGCATGTTTGTCGCAATACATCGCAAAAGTATGAAAAGGACGTCAACTTTCTAGTCATTAGTCAGGCCGGTGGAATATTTGCAAACAGAGATCTTGATTTAGTGTGACTAATTATTAGGAGCGTTGATCTTTGCACAATCACTTTGCTGCATTCCTCTCAAGGTCGTGAACACTTAGGACAAACTTACGAACAATACTTGTGTTGAAAATATTGCCTGATAAACAAGCGAACGACAGATTTTCAAAACAAAAAGGACATCCTAAGTATGTTTTGTTTTGTGTCGGTCAATCATCCCCATAATGAGACATTTAATATGATCGTGTGCTAGTTGTATGTTAAACTATAGTCATAATTTGAATGTAATAAGTTGGATCTTTGCACAATCACTTGCTGCGTTCTCCACGGGTGTTGTACAACAAAGTCAAGGTTGTGAACACTGAGGGCTGCCACTTTAAACAAATCTAACTAGGCTTTGAATATTGACGAAGTACACATAGTCATTGGATTATTTTCAGCCATAAAATATCCCTCCTAAATTTGTCAAGATTTTAGCCATGATTTTAGAAAGCATTTCTAGGAACAAAAGCGATTTGTAATGCCAGTGTGAGTCCGTCATAACGTTCTATAAATTTGGGGGTCTACTCCTTCACAATCAAATAAGTGTTAACTGGTATAAATCTTTTAACGCTATGGTTATGTACTGTAACTTTAAGTTAGGTACGAAAAATGGTTACCGCCAATCGCTAATTGAGATTTATATCACACATACAACCATTTGTAGAATCAAGGGCATTTCGGTGTATTGACAGCCCTACGTATAGGCATTAAAATATATACCTAAGTGCAGATAATTGTTATAGATAAGGACTTAATTTTAGCATCTAACGGTAATTTAGTTGTAAAGCCTAATTGTAAGTTAGGGGATGCAACGCAATGTAATAATTGCAATGTACCTAATAAAGATTTAACGATGATTACTAATCGAAATGTTTATAATGGCTACCTATTGCCGGGCGCTCTTGAGACAAGTACCTAGTAGGTACTGTTCATAGATATTGCGTAGGCTACGCAATCATGGCTTCGGAAGATTCACAATTTACGACTGAACCGTTTGACGATGCAATTAAAAGTATAAATTGCGAAGATCCTAACCTACTTATAGGTGGTAGAGCTACATCCCAGTCGTTACCTCAATTCTGAGGATCGTGACGATTATGTACAAAATACTCTACCTCTGGAGGGCAATTTTCTCCACCGGCTTCTGTCGCCCTCGACGTGTATCGCTTTGTGCAGTTGGGAGTTGCGTAGGGAGTAGGTAGTAGAGCCAAGCTGTAGCCAATTGACTGCAGCTCATATACGGGCTGGCTCGATCGGGGTAGTACCACCCTCTAACTATGAGAGTTAGAGAGCCGGAAACCCAAACTACCCCCTTCCCCCTTCTTTTCCCGGCACCGTGTGAGTGATGCCTTTGGCATTGCTAGTATCTAATTTACTTGAGATTTCGGTCTTAAATACTCATGGACCTTTTCTATTTTTTTTTCAGTATTCATCATACCGCAGCGATGGGTGATGGCGATCATGGGTTTCCTGGCCGTGGCCAACGCGTACACGATGCGCGTCTGCCTCAACATTGCCATCACGCAGATGGTGCATCCACGCGCCCACTCCGCGGGCAACGACGGCTCCTGCCCGGGAGACGTTGCTGAGATCGCGACGGATCCTACCGTGAGTAGCAATTGTATTCTTTGTAAAGTGCCATCTTAATCAGAATCCACCGTAGTAGGTACTTATAAATTATGGTGAAGAAACCCAGTCTGATTAGAATACGATATTTTCCTAAAAGGCGCTGACTCTGCTCCCCTTAAGTTGCAAATGTCCTGGGCGACGACTTCCACTTACCATCAGGTGGACAGTCTGCCAGTGTACCATCCTTGGCTATAAAAAAATCACCAACCTATACCTACAGTCCTAAACTAAGTGACTTGAATATTAGACCGACTTAGTGACTTGAAGATTCCTAGATCTAAATTTGTAATATTCTTCCAGGAGATGACTGGCTTCGACTGGAGCGAAGAGACTCAGGGTATAATCCTGAGCGCCTTCTACTACGGGTACATAGTGACGCATCTGCCTGGAGGCATGCTAGCTGAGAGGTTCGGAGGCAAATACTCCTTAGGCTTCGGAATACTGAGTACTGCAGTGTTCACGTTGCTCACACCTTGGGCTGTGAACGTGGGAGGAGCCACTGGACTGATTATTATGAGGGTTTTAGAAGGTCTTGGGGAGGTATGTATTCCTTTGAACTCTTACCTTTATGAGTTAATTTAATTTTAGTCTGTTTTGTATGTAGACCCGAAATTAACACGGAATCATTGAGGATCATAAGATTAATTATTGTAGCTAAAACCACGGAAAAGATTATAGCGTCTTCCACAAAAAAAATATAGTTTAAACTGTCCACGATCGATCAACTACCACAGATCTTATAGGCCTTAGAGTTTTCAGAATTTCTTCCGAAAGATTCAATAAACCTACAATACTTACTCCTAATTAAATTTAAAAATAGGAGAGAAATTCCGTGCGAAACTGACGTGCTTCGTAACTCGCATAGATTCCAATATTAAATCTTTTTCAGGGCACTACATTCCCCGCCCTAAACGCATTGCTAGCTCGTTGGGCGCCAATATCGGAGCGAGGGCGCATGGGCTCCCTGGTGTTCGGAGGGGCTCAGATAGGCAATATCGCTGGCACGTATGTGTCAGGGCTGGTGATGCAGAGGACAGGCGAATGGCAATCTGTGTTCTACCTGTTCGGCGCTATTGGAATACTGTGGTTCATACTTTGGGTAAGATTCATTTTTCAATTTTTCATTTCACTTCTCAACTTGATTATTGTTAACACCAGTGCACCTGTAATTTCTTAAAACTTCAACATTTTCCTTAGGATTTTCTAAAACCTCCAGTGTTTGATTACGTCACAAACATGAGCTGGCCTAATAAATATGTTTTTCACCTTAGACGACTTAAATACATACTTGCAAATACCTAATGTGTCACCTGTGTCTTTGACCTACTAATTTGTATTGGTTGATTATGTACCTTCAATTTGGCTGTTTCATGACTCGTATGAGACATTAAGTAGTTAGGTACCTACTTGTTTCGAATAATTATTATTTATCTGCACATCTATAATTCTAGGCGATACTATGCTACAACGACCCCGAGTCGCATCCGTTCATATCGGACAAAGAGAAGAAGTATCTGGAGGAAGCGCTGGGCGGTCACCGCAGCAGCCAGCCTTCCGCGATACCTTGGAAGGCGATATTCATGTCCGTGCCGTTATGGGCACTCGTCTGTGCACAGGTATTTAACATTTTTTTAACTATCCTGTGTTGAACTTGACTGTAAGTATTTGTTTTGGTTCCGAGAGAAAACTGTAAAAACTGGAATGTCAATTTGGTAGTGAGCGAAGCGGCATCGTTCTTCTGTCAGTGCTTAAACTAAACTTAAGTTTTCCGTACGACATTACTTCCCATAATTCGTTCCTTATCAGCGACACTATCGAATGGTGTAATAATACAGTACCCATGTTTTTTTTTCAAAATCAACGGGTTCGATTCCTCGCTAGGAATATTGATTTTTCAAAAACCCAATGATGCAGTTTGAGTTTTATCAAAATCGGCCCCGAGACTCCTTAGAGTACTTTTCGCTATTCCTCATAGTTTCAGATTTGGCCATGCACGCCCACTTGAAAAATTCAACCTGTATGGCCTTACGATCTTAATTTGTTGGCATTATAAAAAGACAAAATGAAAGAGATCAGCATATCTTAAATCACGTGGAATCGTAGTTAGTTCAGTCGTCATTATTATTGAACACGCGTGTTGCGTTGGAACTCATCAATATTCCGCCGCGGTCGCCACTTGCCGAATTTAGAGGTCGGAATGAAGAATTAAACAAAAAATTTGCACTAACTAGAGCGGTTAATGAATACCAAATAAGAGTGAGTGCTCGACCGCACATGAAGATATGTTTTTACTTCTTTGAAAAGGAAACTACCGATACTGGCTATACTAAGATTCCAACCTAAATAACTGTGTTATTTATTTCAACCGCTTTGTTTAGAAATATTGGTAGTTTTATAGTCTATCCCCTAAAATAGAGATTTTACAAAGCATTTCTAGGAGCAAAAGGGAATTTGTAATGCCTATTTCTACTGACTGATATCTATTATTACGTGAAAAAATCACCTAATTATACTTAGTTTTATTTTTTTATAGTAGACTCGTAAATTGGTTAGATCCAATTTACGAGTCTACTATAAAGTGGACTAGGTAGAAGTTCATTCATGAGTCCAGGTTTTATTCTTAAACACTCCTTATTACTTATAACATGTTCTCATATCAAGCTCATTCAGCGTCTGAATTTGATAACATAAGTGCGTATTTGTAAACACCAATCATCCATCAGTCATACATGTACAGTCGCATTCATGTCTATGATATAAGCTGAGCTCTCTTATTAATGGGTGACAATAATAAAGAAAGCTCAGCTATGCTGGAAATGTTACATTTTACGTGCAGGCGTACATACCATCATCGTTTATCATTATGAACTGTTATAGAAACTTACACACCCGTTTTGGAGGGCTTATATAATCTTAATTAGGTACCTATTGATATTCGTCTACTTTGTCTTTTCAGAAATAGACAATGCTTAGCTTAGTAGTTACGTCCAAAACATTGTCGCATTATGTCAAAGCAGCTAATATCTTTATGTCTTCATAAATCGGCAGAAGGTTGCCTAGTCGTTAAATGGGTTAACTTAGCATAATCGCATATTGTTTGAACGAAAATCGGTTTGCAAAAAGCTTATTGTTAGCTGTTTATGGCACGCAAGTAATAACTAAGGTACCTGTTATTACATGCTAGTTTCTTAAAAATATTAGCACTTACGCTTTTCCTGTTTACCGTGCCTCCTCTGTCTCAGGCTTATTAATAAATGCGAAAGTGTTATGTTTGTAAGTTTTACGAGCATCACGTAAAAACCACTAATCGGATTTCAATTAAATTTGGTTCTGACTCAATGGAAAGATGCCATTAGAGAAAAGTAGTTATGCCTTAAAACAACAAAGGCTATTTTCTATCCTGTAATCCTACGCGGTTTGGGCCGCAGGTGAATGAATGCTAATTTGAAGTGCAGTAGGTACGAATTTTATCATTATGACTAAGAACATCTAATAAACAGATTATGTTCTTGAAAACAACTGACCCTCAAAGTATTTAGCGTCTACACAAAAAATGCTAGAATTTATAGAACAAATATTTTTTCCAAACAGATCGGTCATGACTACGGGTACTTCACAATGGTGACCGACCTCCCGAAATACATGACGGGGGTGCTCAAGTTCGACATTCATCAGACGGGCACGCTCGCGGCGCTGCCGTACGCGGTCATGTGGCTGAGCTCCATCGCCTTCGGCTGGATTTGCGACAAGATGGTGAAGAGAAACTGGTTGACCGTCACTAACGCTAGGAAGACTTTCACCACCATAGGTGAGGCTCGCGTAGATGCTAATTGGACGTCAATGTTTGCCTTATTTAATTGGATATTATTTGCACGAGGTTTTACTGCTGTCATACCCTTAGGTACGAGTCAAGTTCTTACTGACGTCATTGCAGAATTGTTTGAGTTGTCACCCTTTGTTAGCAGCATTCAAGGTTTTGATGTGAAATCTCTAAGCCCTTAGCGTGTAAATTGTAGTTATATACAGTTATAGAATTGGATAAGCCAATATATGACTTAATTCTAACCATGTTAACTCAATGCACAAACCTTAATATTTGGAGAAATAATAAAGACGAATACAAATATTTGTACCAAAACTAATGCAATCATTGAATATTTTAAGGCATTAGAAGCAAACACTAAAGGGAATATGGACAGGTTTTGGATATGGGCTTGCACATCTATTGGTCTCGATACGCAGTGACATGCATTAAGAGAGTCCAGCAGCGGACAGCAATAATCTGATGATGATTATGATGATAGAGTTAAATAAAATACGAGCATTCGACTTATCTTTGATTTTTTTGGAGTCTATTATAAAAGTTATGTTATCCCGTAAAATGTAAAGAGCAATTTCCTTTCAGCGTCCGTTGGGCCCGGAATCTGCATGATCCTGGCCTCATACTCCGGCTGCGACACCAACGCTGTCGTCATCCTGTTTACCGCAGCCATGGGCCTCATGGGCGCCTTCTACCCTGGCATGAAAGTCAACGCGCTCGACCTGAGCTGCAACTACGCTGGTACCATTATGGCGATCGTGAACGGCATAGGCGCTATTACGGGCATCATTGCGCCTTACCTAGTCGGACTGCTGACACCTGACGTAAGTGTTATGCGTAATGTATGTTGTGATCCGGTCCGGTCCGGGTCAATATGACGCCTTTAAAGTGTATCGGCTTAGCATAGAACGGTTTGCAATCGCACAATGACGAGATCGATGTTACGACTTCGGGAAGTGCAAATATCTCGGCCTTAGACAATGGAAACTCTTAAGACAATGGGTTCATGTAAGAGTTCGTATCATTAACATTAAATATCAGATGATAGGGTCAGTGACACACACTATGGTAACGCATTGAAGTACCGACTAAGTTCTGCATATCGACGAGATAAACAAACTTAAGTCCCAACAGCAACTGATTGTCAATAATCTTCCTTTACAGAGCACTCTAGTCCAATGGCGGTTAGTATTCTGGATAGCCCTAGCCGTATTCATCTTGACCAACCTGGTGTTCGTCGCATGGGCGTCAGGCGACGAGCAGTGGTGGAATAACTCACCCCAAGACCCGAGCAAGCAACGGGAAGCTGAAGCGGGGACCAACCACTCAGGGACCGACCACTCGGTCAACGCTGAGGTTAAGTTATAGAGACTTTTAGAATAATTTGCTGAATGTTTGCCTTCAAAGGCACGTTACACAACGGAATGACGAGGAGTATAGGTAGAAACAGTAAGCATGCTGCATCTTATTGTTTCATGTAGCTTTGTCTCTCTTTACCTACTGGACGCGCTGTGCTATGTATGAGAAGTATTAGATATTCAAGCGGAAATAACTTTCTCTCTCGCTTGGCATGTAAGAGTAATCCAAACTGCCCAAAGGCCTGACATGGCTGGACAAAAATCGTGACCAATGAACCGAGAAACGTACCGAGTTCTTGGTACCTACTCGGTTTTTACTTCCTAGCCTAGATCTGGATATTTGAATAGTATAACTATTAATTATTCTAACAAGGATTTGACATGACAATACAAGTTTTACAATCCGTACATTTGGGCAACGATTGTACATAATCAGAGCAACAGTGGGGGCATTTGTCGAGCGGCGGGGGGCTGGAGGCCGTACCACAAACTTCTTAGTTGGTGGTATCGGTTGTGCAGTACAAAGTAAATACACACCACCTATAGGCACCATCCTTTGTCTATACCACACCTAGGTACAAGCGTCGGCACCACCCGACAACAAAGGCGTTTTCCAACTGTATGGATTGTAAAACTGACAATACTATTAAAGGTAGGGGTTCTTTAGCGTAATACCGCAATTAAATATGTGTAGACGCATAGATTTATAAAAGCTTCGCGCGTGCGCTTTAACTAGATACCACCCTACTAAGAAAAACAATTCCAGAAATGCGGGAACTTATTTTCGTTGCGGTCTGTCAGTTTCATACAATGGTTGCTGTCAGATGTACTAAAAAAATTTATCATAAAAGGACACACATATAAAAACATTTCTGGTGGTCCTCAAACTAGGCGTGAACCTGTATCATGAGGCCAAGGAGTTGTGGTAACAGTTGTTGTGTCTGTTGTGTGAGGGGTGTGTATGAGTGAGTGTGGCGGAGATGTTTTGAAAGATGTGTAAGGAAGGGAGAGAGAGAGTGTGTGTAGTGTGAGTGGGAAGGGCGAGTGTTAAGTGTGTGAGTGTGTATAATAGGTACATCCATAGGGACGTCGTAATACTACCGGAGAGGTTTCAAAATGTCCTCCGTGTCGTCGTAATTAAGTGTAAGAAGCCATTCTTTTACAATTTGTTTGCATGCAAACATAGACTTAGATTTGATGTTGCAGAATTTACAAATTATGTTATATACGAAAGGGTGTGAGTGCTCAGGTACTGAAGTACTCAAAATGTTGCGTGGTATCAGTTGCTGCATTTTATTAGTGCGCATGCTCTATCCAGTTGGTGCGCCCTCGCGGAAACTAAAATTAATCTATGTGTAGACGTTAAGCCAAAAAAACTCCTACTTTAATAAATTATCACGAGTAACGACTAAGCTAAGCAATCGTGATAATTTTCAAGTCGAAAGTGACTCTGACAATATTAAACGAGGCTACTCGCGGTTTCTTGTCGTTAAATGAAATGTAAATATAGTGTTAAGATATAATATTAGTTAGGCAAGTAATGACAGACTACCGTCCGTACTATACACGTTTGAATAAGTACATAATACGTCAGACTTTCAAAAAAAAAAAATGTAATGTAACGTCACGACTTTTATCCCCATTCGGGGGTAGTCAGAGGCTTGAGTGGCCATACACCATCACATTGTGGAGGTATTAACCAACTCAAAGCCCACGTTCCACCAGATAGTCAGAACCCAACGTGACAGGTGGTAAACCTTGTCGCCGTGTATACAGGAACTGACTATTACCTAATCCCGAGGGATAGGTAGGTTTCCTCACGATGTTTTCCCTCACCGTCAGCGAACTGTAAATAAATACCTTTTTAAATTGATCAGTATTGAACATATTATGATTTGATTGTGATGCTATGCAAAACGATACTGATTACTATAACGAGCTATAATATATGGCTTTAATACTTATTTATTAAATGGAACTTAGTAAAAGGGGTACAGTCAGCTCTTATAAAATGAACCCATTCGTTTCAATATTTTTTTCTTTATACGGTTTAAAAATACAATTTTCTCTGGAGTACACTTACTCCACTATACTTAGTTACATTGTACCACACAAAAGATTCTAAAGGAATCTTTTAGGAATCACTAAGTACCTTTTTAAGTATTGTGTAATGTGACTGTACCTCTAGTTTTCATTTCAAAATGATGAGTATTTTCTGACAGTGTAATAAAGATTATTTGATACGTTAAGTAGGCACTCAAATTGTGTATAAATGTAAGTACTATAGTACAAACTTTAAGCGTTATAAATAAATTTTGTTTAAATCCTAATAAAGGCGATTCGTTGAATCCACAGCCAGTGCTATGTGATAGTAATAATAATTTAATAATTATTCACATTGTTATTGTGGTACCTATTAGCAGGAAAATAAATAAACGCTGTATTATTTGATATTATGTTCTAAGATAAAACATTTAAGACAATTTTAATAATTATTATATTTAATAAGTAATATCAGGTACAAGTTGTTGACTGTACTTTATGTTAAGAAGTCATATACATAGTATTATTAATATCGAATAACTATACTTGAATTGTAAATAATTTAATGTATTTATTTCATTACACCCACAAATAAGTTTTTGTTCACATTTTTTGAGACCATAGAAAGTCATTAGGGCTGTGAACGATGTCATGAAACATACCTTTGACTCAATGGGCGTTTTTCCACTAGCCTGTTAGGATCACATAGGCTTTTTGCGTAATTGTCATTGGTTAGTGAATATAACTGACCAATGACAACTGCGCAAAAAGCCGTCGACGTGCCGTTGTCGGTGCCATACCGGCTAGTGGAAAAACGCCCAATCGTTGAAATTTTAATCTTGTAACGTTCGTAATACTTTGTCTACCTTTTTATACAAAAATATAGTGTCCGTAGAGTTGCCATCCATAAATTACTTTTTTAACACACAAAATGTTCAAAGATAGTGGTTATGCTGTAATGATACAAATGCCCATCCATTATCAGTTTTAATATTAATTTCGTATAGTGTTTACCTATATCATACTTGTGAGTAAGTACCTATAAAACTCCTACCTACATATCCTACCTCTACCTATTTTAACTAAACGTACCTACCTACCTACCTGTACCTATTTTTCTTGAAGTGGCAACTCTTAGAACTTCTGTGTTAATATTTTTGTAACTTAATGCATTTGATTTTAGGGTGCACACGTGCCATTTGTGAGATCTGCAGTTGGCTTTACTATAGATAAAGTTATTATACAATACCCTTACAATGGGTATTGTGACGATAATTTAACTATCTGAGATAGTAGTTCGTAAGTTATTTTGTACAATATTCTTGTATTTTGTTAAAATAAAAAGCATTTATATAATTGAATACATGTTTTATTATATTCTATAATAAATAAGAAAATTGAGAGCTTGGCTTCACATATAAATAACTTAAACACACAATAGTTAAATGTCTTTGAATACCTACTTATAATCATAATACCTAAACATACACACATTACTTATCTTCATGGATTAACCACACTTTAGACTCCGCATTCTACGACAAAGGTTCCGAAACACATACGCTTAATAAGGTGTATAAGATATTTACTATCGACCAATACAATCCATTATTATTCCCCAACCAATCACAATGGCATTGCTGCCGCTCCCTCCCCGTAACTATTTGCGGAATTATTTTAATGGAAGTTGCGGAGTCCAAAGACTGGTCCGTGGTACATGGAATAGAATTCACATTAAGAAGTTTTACTTCTAATTAGGCAAGTATAAATAAATCTACACGATATAGGTACCTAGAATATAATAGTAAATGGTTATTATTACTGGAATAAATAATACATTTAATTAATTGAACAAGTAATTACCAATTTATTATGAAAGACGGAAGGCATTTCACGCAAACAAGTTTGAATTAAAATAACGTGTGCTAAGTAGTTCTGATATAAATAGTTCATTAATATACGAATAATTTTCTTATTACTATAATGGAATTAAAATCACATAAATAGAAAACTAATAAAATATCCTGTATCTCACGTGCCTATGGGAAATATTAGAATTATTTTCCCATACATTCTATTTCCCACGTTTCGTTTTGGTCATGCCATAAAATATTTACATTACCTATAGTTGCTCTATAACCTATTCCTTATCTACTTCAAAAAACCTGGCACCTTAAGGTGCTCCCTCACCGAGAGCATTCGCCTGTAATGTTACGTTACAGAGTCTAACATTAGTGATCATTACAGTGCGCAATTTTGATACGACTTGTAACATCAATGCGTTACATTACAAGCGAATGCTCGATAGTCAGGGAGGCAGTATTAGGAAAAACATTAAAAGTCCATATGTAATTATAAGTTAGCTATAGCTATATTAAAAGTTTAAAAGTACATATTTATCATAGCTATAATACATGATACCTATAATATAAGGAGGAGGCCTTCACTTTGCTAACACAACCCTAATGCCGTTATGATCTTAAACCCGATTGAAATTGCTAATAGATTTCCAGAAACGATTTTCTTTGGGGAATTACAATTTTTTGACAGTTAAGTCGATGGCAATCTCTCAAACTGGATCTCACACTTGATATTTTTGGTTAATAATTGTGCTTTATTAACCTATGTTAAGGTCCTAGGAAAAATGAGCCAAGGGAGATGTGGTGGGAGTGTCTCTCTTACTCCTCGATGCTATGTCTTAATACTACCGTCTCCGTCCCTACTGTCCCCCGTGGACAACCTAGAGTAGAAAGGGACACACTCCCACCAGGAGCTTCACACTCGGCTCGATTTTTGTGCAACTGTATGACATCTTGTTATTTGTATAGGTCCATTGCAATACATACTTTGCTTTCTCAGTTAGTAAATGCTAATCGGACGAGTGCATAATGCGGGCGATGAAAATAAAACCTCGGGAAACTGAACGTTTTTTATGTCGATAAGTTCACGTTGTTTCCCAATAGGGAACTAAGGGTGCACGAATTACACCCACAAATCGAGACATGATCCAATACATTTTAACGCGATCGTGACATTACAAGGTCACTTATCTAGGAAACTGCATCGTTATGCATATATTCCAATATGTAATTATCAGATTTAACTGCCATCGACAAACCTATCAACCACCGAAATTAGTTTGCGATTACAAACTAACTTCATATCAAATTGTTAAAATGTATTTATGTCACAAAAAATAACAAAATAATGATCATGTGACAGGCGCATTCAAAGATCACATGATGCGGAAACATTAGAAGTGTTTAGGACACTAAATACCTGCGACCTTCGATACACACGATTGATATTCGATTCGAATAGTGTAGTCAAAATATCGACAAATCCGCAAATAGATCGCAGGATAATAGAATTAACGCCTCGACACGGAAGGTAGTGATGGGCAAAACATGAGTAAAATTAACGATCGATAAACTTGAATGAAAATCAATAGATTTCAATAAGGATCAAGATTCCGACTGTGTGACTTTGATTTATGTCGATAATGGAATTTCAATGAGCCGAACTAGGATAAATAGCTATCGGACATTAAACGGCGATAATGGAGACGCATCTTGAATGAAAATTACGTGGAATGCTATACTTGATATTTCTGGGAGGTCTTTGCGTAAAGTTTCCGACGTGAAACGGAACTAATTTGATAAACTTTAGGCATTGTGAGTGGAATTCGAAGTATTTTTTGGTATAAACAGTTAGCATTAACTTTATTTTAATAATAATTGCACACAATATGTCAAATATTCATTTTCTATGACAAACAAAGAGCATAGGTCGCTCTGATCATTTTAAATATTTTTTTTTATAATTTTGTTTTGTGCTAAATACAATAACTTTCTTAGGAAATAAGTTTCAACATTGCCGAATTTAATGAAAATCTTGACCATTTAGTATGAAACGTCGTATCGTTATCATAGACTATTCTCTAAACTCTTTTCAGGTTACAAACCAATATAAAACGGTCTCCAATCGTGATCGTGACAAAAACAAAAGAGGGTCTAATGGTTTAGTCTCGTGATATACGAGGGTACAAGTATAATTCCAAGACCAACAATCCAAGTCACACAGTATCGGAATCAACGGCCATTCAACAGTTCACTTACCGTGACGGTCCTTAAACGCCTCCTCCTTCGAAATTTCAGAATAACTCCATGACATTCGCCGGACTGGCCGCATCACTTAAGTCGGTCCTCTGGTTCAGTATTTGCAACGCGTGTGCTGGCTGCACGTTGAATATGCGGAGGCTGGCGAGCGTCTCGAGAGCGGTCGGCATTTGTTTGGCTAACATCACGCGGAGGCGACGGGCGTCGTCGTAGTCCAAGTTCAGGAGTTTGCAGGCTTCTTGGAGCCTAGCGGAGGAAACGGTTCTAATTGTATTATTTTTGGGAGATGAGATGAATTTAAGCAGTTGAAATTAAGAGCTAGTAAACATTAGGCATTTTTAAGGACTGACGTTCAATTTCGGTGTAGACATTCAAACGCGCGCTTCTAGAGCGTTTGAATGTGTCAAAAACGCGCTTCAAAATGCCTAATGTGTACTAGTTCTAAGAGATGAATTTAAGCAATGTTAAGCAGTTACCGTAGTCTATACATGCTAGCTTGCAATACCGAAGGTATCGCTCACACTTTGCCGACCTGAAGGAGAGTGGGACAGAGGGACGGGAAGGGGGGATTGGCTATCCGGCTCTCCCACTCATTGTACGAAACGCAGCTGTAATAGCTACTTTACGACGATCTTCTGTGAGAGGGTGATACTACGTATATGAGCTGTAGTCAATTGGCTTAATCTTAGCTCCACCAATAAATGTCAAAAGTTCAATGTATACGACAGGTAAGCATGTTAGGTTAGTTTCTTGGAACATTACCTCGGCAACAAGTTGACTTGTGAAGCGAGTTTGTTGGGCGGCGTGAACGCAGGCACCAAGTTCCGCTTGACGTCGTGCGTGAGCTGCAGAGTGCCGCCCGTGTTGAACCAACTCTCCAGCACTACTTCCTACAATGAAACCATTATTTAGAGTCTTGATGTTTTCATAAAACTCTGTGCATGAGGATAGTTTCGAGGCCGACAAATCATCCCAAAACTACTAAGACTATAGTGTTATAATAAGCTTTCTCATCAATATAATTTTTAAAACATTGAAATCGGTCCATCCGTTGCGATTTTATAACACATTTTATATAATGTGCGGCCTGCACGTGTGACGTCACATGGCCGATCGGCTTGAAGGCGCGCTTTACCCGCGCCGGCCCGTGCCGCCATTCACTACAAAGCACGCGTCGCCCAAGTGAAATCACAAAAACCGCGCACAAACTTCGCTAGTAATTTGGTCAAAACTTCGTAAATTTTTGTCGCAGAACATCTATTTTTGCATTGTATGTTATAGATTTTTCAACTCTATAAATCTGCATTCTCAACTAAATTCGTTACTGAATCCCATTACATTTCTCAACAACAGACGACCAAAAAAAAGTATGTGTATGGTGTATGTTAGTTAAATTATGAGTATGTGTGCGTGAGTAAGAGTGAGCTTAACACTATGTGTGGTGTACCTCGAAGATGTATACGTCGAGTATGTCAGCGAGATGCGTCCGCAGGCGCGCGGTGAGCGCGGGCGCGAGCCGCTGCGACGCGACCGCCAGCCGCGCGCACAGCGCCGCTAGCGGCCGGCACAGCGCGCTCGACACCGACAGCGCTAGCTCTTCAACCACCACTAGACTGTGCCATCTGTGCGATAACAACGTTCCATTGCAATACTGGTACCTAGGTACTCTATACCAGGGTTTCTGAAACTTTCGGCTCCACGAACCCCTGTTAAAGTTTCCAGGTGACAGCGAACCCCTTAACTAACTAATTAAATCCACCCCCAAAGAAAATAATAAAATTGATTGTTGAAGAAAATAAGGTTTTTAATACAATAAAAGTGCCAAAACAAATATCTTTTTAATATTAAGGTGATGGGTGTGAAAATGGAGTCAATTTTAACCTTAATTCTGACTCGGTATCAAGTCGATTTCTATAATTAGTTTTTATCATGACCAGGTATGAAAACCCACTCTCACATAAGTATGTTGTAGCAAAGGGTAAAAGGAAATTCACCGCTTTGCGTGAGAGTTCGGGATACTCTTCCTGTCTAGCTGCCCAAAAATCTATCAAAGACATCCTTTTTAAATCAGCTTAAAGAGTTTCATCTACGTTTTTGCCAGCCAGTCATCAAGCCACCATTACGTACATCTTGTCGCGAACCCCACTTTGAGAAACCCTGCTCTATAAGAATGAACCACTAGTCAATCTTAGTGCATGTAGTTCGCTGCTTATGGGAAGGACTGTTAAAGTGGAAGGTGAGAGTTACACACACTCACCCAGAGGTACACCCTACCTATGTAAAATATATGCCAATAAACCATCAGGCAAACGTAATTTGTTCAAACATAGTGCTTCCATAAATTATATAGTTTTGGAATGTTCTCATCAAAGCCTTCAATTTGATACCCATATATTGTAATAATTGAAGATTTTTGATCACATTTGAAAATAGATAATGCCGCCATTTGGTCGGCCGGGCAAAAACAAACACGTATCATTTAGACTTCGCTCCTATCCGAAATTATTCGAAACTTTTATATCGGTTTCGGTTACGGATACATTTTTATTTCGGATATCCGATAGTTTCGGCTACTGTTACGGAGCTCCATAACATCCCTGGATCAAGAACTTCTTCAGGTCCTGGAATTATTACAACTTTTAAGAACGTCGAAAATTTCTTGACGTGACTTACTTCTGTCTCTTGTAGTCCCTAAGGCCGGCCTTGAACTCGAGCAGGATGTGGTCGGCGAGCGCGGCCAGGCCGGCGTCGCGCAGGCGCGCGAGCAGCGCCGGCGCTTCCGCGAACACGCCCGCCTCCGCCGCGTCCCCATCATCCGTCAGCGGCTCCGTCACCGCCAAGTTGGCTATCGGACACGACTGACCAACGTATTGGTCACATTATATACCGGGTGGTGACGACAGTACGACAATAACTTTAAACACGATCCGTACTAGTCAATCACAATACTTTAAAATTGTCAAATTAGGTTTACATCAAAATTGTAAAATTGAAATTTTGCCAAAAATTTAATGCGGAAATAATCTAAACGTGACGGTACATCCTTTATAATCGTCTACTGATCTCGACTGACCTGTAGGTACAAGGGTGGCAAAATCGCTTCGGTGTCGGTGTATTTGGCGGTGCTTTTGTAGGCGTAAAGTTAAAATGGTAGAAGTAAAAAAGCCATCCCGGGGCCGATACCTTTGAATATATTTTGTTTTTTTTTTATGTACGAACTACTCACGTGATACCCAGTATGTGGTTTCAGTTGTTGTCGTTATGTCGGCACCACTCTGTAGATACTCTAACGGCCGAATACTCAAAAGCCACTCAAATATTTAAGTCCCACTTAGCAGCTTGAGACGTCGTTAATTGTCATTTTTTTATGGCGCGTCAAAGTTAGCAGCTCTCAAATTCAAGTTGCGTACGAGTATTCGGCCGTATGGCTCGTATTAATAAATGCATTTCAAAGTTGAGATCGATCTTAAGATTCGGTTTTGACGTTTAATGTATGGAACATCTGTCAAAAACACCTGTTAACGCGAACGAAGTACCTACTCGCCGAGCTCCCACCACAACACGAATGCGTGCGATGGAACGAAAGACGTCGCGGCCGCGGGGCTCGGCCATTCGGTCCAGTGGGTCGCAACATAAAGAAAAATAAAAATGTACGGCTTGGATAAGATATTTTAACAACATATAGACAAAAAACAAAAACAATCATGATTTATCTATGGTAACACCCAGCAAAACAAAATGTCTGCTGTCTGCCTACTTGACGTCCGTTGTATTTTACTAAAATCCTTGTTATTTTCGTATTAATTCGGCCGTATTTTAATAAATACAAAGAGTAATCAACGTGTTATTAAAATTATAAAGTGTAAAGTGTGTGTGTAAGTAAAAAGTATGAAAAATAAACTGTAAAGTATCAGTGATAGTTCTAAAAGGGTATCGTGTAATTTGCACATTATTGAATTGTTTTCACATCACAAACAGGTATGTACTATTGATTTGCCCATTTATTTACATATTTTCACAGTCTAAATACAATATAAACAGGTACTTGCACACGTAGTGTTGAACATAACCTATACCTGTAAACATCAACAATACATAACCCTGTGTTAGATTTTTCACGCAACTTACCCACTTTATTAACTGTCTAGATAAAGAATGAATAGGTATATCAGAATGATTACCCCGCAGAGCTTAAGCTCGCCAGGATGAGACCAAACTCCAATGATTACTATTTGTTAGATACCAATAAAAAGCCTAATAAAAGTAGGAATGGCAGAATTGCATACTTACCTAGTTGTTAGATGCCTTAGATGCCCTAGACAAGCTATAATATTGTAAGGAATAATATAATAGTTATTAAAGAAATCAATTAATTTTCCTCAGATCCCGCATTCGCTGGTACCAGAAATTCTCAATGTTGAGTGCAGAGCTTCCCGATGGAATTAACATTATTACCTATTCAGGTATATTACACAAGTTATTTCAGAACACCTGTAGATTTGTATAGAAAGTTACAATCGCACTGGCATTACCGATCACTTTTATTCCTAGAAATTATTTTGAATACCATTGTAAACCAGCTAAAATATCTATAAATTTGGCACACCTAATTAATATACGCTAGCGGACTTGCGGGCACAGCTAGTAATAATATTGTGAAGAATATTATAATATTATTAATTAATGCAATTTATGAATTTTCCTCAGATGGCGATTCTGTATTCGCTGGCTGTATTGGCTGAGTAGAAGATCTTCGCTTTGCCATCAAATAAAGCCGTATCAAAATTTATGAAATATTCTATAGGAAATATTTACCCTATAGGTTGTGAAACTATGTATAACAACAATGTTACTATTAATTTATAATGTTATTAAAAAAATCCCACAAACGGCGTATTATTGTATTATTTAAAAGTTTATAAATTATATATTTGAGTGGAGGTCCTGGTTCGGTTTTTATCGTACAAATTGTCGACTAGTCCCATCACTATTGCTTAAAATGATATCTTATCGATATAGTATTTGCACGTCCCTAACGTTGACAGATCTTTTTCATTCTCTTGGGTTTGGTAATGGTTTGGGACCCAAGCCGATAAGAAGCAAACCAAAAACAATATTCGAACTCCGGTCTCTTACTCTTACATTCTCTTTGATTCGGTCTGCGATCACCACGCAAGACACCACATTTTATTTACCTGCCTAAATTCAGTACATACCAGTGATACGAAACTTTGTAGAACCTACATTACATCAACAATTTTGAAGCCTCCAGTTTTTTCTTATTTTCGCCCGACCTTGAATCAAGCCTAGCCATAGTTTTCGAGCCGGATGCGAAATTCCGTGCTCGCGGCCAGGACAGCGGTGAGCAACGGTCGCATCGGTGAGGTCAAGTCAAGGGCGTGCATCGGGCATTGCCGCGTCGACATTGCAAATATTTTCGACGGCGGCGTTCAATATTCAAGCAAATCAAGGATCTTGGAGGCATCGTGTACGAGAAATACCAAGAAAAAGGGTTTGCAGTGATCATAATTCGTGAGTTCGTTCCAATTTTAAATTTGCGCAGTTCAATTCGTCCAGTCATAGTTCCATTTTCAATCAAATTCGATATTAAATCATATCACCGATCAAAATTAATCAGATACCTCACCTTTTTGTCCAATTACCTATAATTCTCAAGCAGTTAATTTCAGAAGTCATAGATTAGTATTCCCTCTTAATTAGTCTGCACTGTATTCATTTTCCATAGGTACCCATCGAAATAAACATAGCTGTTTACGTAAATATTCGCGTTTGTATTGTTTCTACGTTCCAGGAATTCGTGCATACCTAGTGCGCGGCGCACGGTCGCCCGCATCGTTTCTACCGAGCCACGCGCTCAGCGCGAACCGGTTCTCAGCTGTGTCGCACGCTTGCCCCAGCTTGCTCTGCATTCACTTTGCACTTACTGCACGACTTCGCACGCATCTACCCACTTCATATGCAAAAATTACGTATCGTTTCACCTGCTTTTTTTTGATTTCACTATTCTACTTTCTTAGCTAACTAAAGTGCATTCTTTCTTCAAGCTGCTAAAATTTGAATTCAATTTAACTTTTACTAAATTTTCATTTGCAAATATCCATTATAATTTCCCAATCTTTGCTTATAAGTTATCATGGAGTCGCTTAAATCATTAAAGAAAACCAGAGCGTCTCATAAGTCAAAGCTTACCAATTTCAAGACCTACCTTGGGCCACTTTTGCCGTGCAAAGAGTTAAATAGCTTACAAACTAACGAGTTAAATGCTCGACTAAGCAAAATCCAAGAATTATACGACCAGTTTGATTCAACTCAGATTCAGATAGAAAATTTGACGGAAATTCCAGATGAGGAGTTCGTCGAACGACAGAGCTTCGAAAGCGGTTACTTCAGCACGGTTGCAGCCGCGCAGGAGCTGCTCGAGCGAGCTGCGGTGACTGGCGCTGCCTCTGCGGCGCAGGACTTCGCATCGGTGTCAGGTTCCAATGTGGTCGCACAGTCAAGTAAGCTTAGCTTAAAACTTCCGATCATTCATCTCCCTTCGTACTCTGGACGCTCTCAGGACTGGCTAGAATTTCACGATACATTTACATCACTCATACACACGAACCCTTCCATACCAAATATCAACAAGTTTCACTACTTACGTGCAGCGCTTAAAGACAGCGCGGCGCTTGTTATTCATTCACTAGATTTTTCTTCAGAAAATTACAATGTTGCTTGGGGTCTATTGTGTGAACGTTATCATAACAATCGTATTTTAATAAACAACCATGTTCAAGCATTATTCAATATTGAAATAATTCAGAAAGAGTCTTCAACTGCTTTACGTTATATTATAGATGTTTTGAACAAAAATCTAAGGTCTCTAAAAACACTAAAGGTACCCACAGAACACTGGGACATTTTAATAATACACATGGTTTCTAACAAGTTGGACCCAGACACCGTCCGTGACTGGGAAGAGCAACGTAATTCCACAAAAGATATTGCAAAGCTAACCGAGTTCCTTACGTTCTTAAAAAACCGTGCCGACTTGTTGGAAACTATGGAGGAAGCGCACCCTCAACCACCACGCGGACACAGCGACACAACACATGTACGTCCAAAAACTTTCATAGCTAACCAAACAACACAAAAACCGTCGCAATATTCATGTCCTATATGCAAGCAAAATCATTCCATATACAATTGCACTAAATTTAAATCTTTGCCAATAGAAACCCGCATCGATAAGGTTAAGCAATTAAAACTATGTTTCAACTGCCTGCGTGGAGGGCACGATGAGAAGCGCTGTAGGTGCGGCTCATGCAAGTTGTGCTCGCGTCGACACAACAGTCTATTACACTTAGATCACCCAAGCACAGAACCAAAAACACATACACAAAGCGAGTGCATAGTACTACCTGCAATGCAAGGGCAGGTACAGACCGAAGCGCAAACACAAAATACTATACAAGAAAATAACATCACATTATCAACTACACACAAAGGTCAGGTACTACTATCCACCGCTATAGTGAGCATTACAGACAGTAATGGTCACTCCCATAAAATACGTGCACTGCTAGATAACGGCAGCACGTCAAGTTTCATTACAGATGCATTGCACAAACAATTGCAAATTCCATCATATTCAACTTCAATATCCGTCCAAGGATTAAACAATCAATTTTCACAAATCACTAAGAGATGTGACGTCACAATATCGTCACTCACAAACAGCGGTTACACGGCAGATGTAAACTGTTTCGTTGTGCCACAAATTACACAATTAATACCTACAAATAAAATCAATATTCACAATTTCAATATTCCCCCTCACATCCACCTTGCGGATCCAACATTCAATACGCCGTCCGAGGTGCAGATGTTGCTGGGTGCAGACCTGTTCTGGCAGGTCTTAGCTAGCAATCGTATTACCCTTGGCAAGAACAAGCCAATCCTGGTTGAAACAACACTAGGATGGATTGTTTCGGGTACAGTCGGAATTCTAAATCCGCGACACAACTTCAACTATAATACAGTCCATTGCAATTTCATTCATGACACTGAGCTCGAAGCGAAACTAGACAAATTCTTCGAACTTGAGTCAGTAGGCACCACTCAACAAACTCCATCAAAGGTTGCGAGTGACTGCGAAACCATTTTCACAAATACTACAGTTCGTCAGCCAGACGGCAGGTTCATAGTAACCATTCCATTCAAGGATTCACTCGCAAGCTTAGGTGAATCAAGGGAGCTTGCTCTCATCCGATTTCATGCGTTAGAACGCAAATTCAAACGTAATCCTGCATTCAAGCAAAGCTACATTGATTTCATGCACGAATATGAGGCCCTAGGTCACATGTTAGTAAACACTAATACAATACACACTAATACATCATACTACTTGCCTCATCACGGTGTCATGCGTGAAGATAGTCTTACTACAAAACTTAGGACGGTCTTTGATGCATCCGCAGTGATCCCAGGTACAGGCAAATCATTCAATGAAATACAATACGTTGGCCCTACTATACAAGACGATTTAATAAGCATATTAATTCGTTTCCGTCAGCACAAATACGTAGTCACGTCAGACATAGAAAAAATGTATAGGCAAATTTTAGTAACCAAAAATCAGCGCAACTTACAACAAATTTTTTGGAGACCGGATCCAAGTCAAGAAATCAAAATTTTTTATTTACGAACTGTGACATATGGGACCGCCTCGGCGCCATATCTAGCATTCAGATGTCTCGTTCAACTTGGCCGGGAGTGTCATGATAAAAGGGTAAGCGAAGCCATTTTATCTGACTTTTACGCTGACGATTTCGTGAGTGGTCATGACGATGACGTAACGCTAATAGAAACATCTAAAGGCGTTATACATGAGTTAAAAAAGGGTCACTTTCACTTACGCAAATGGCATTCAAACAATTCATCGATACTCAATAAAATTGTTGGTGGAAATAATAATGATTGTCTAGTCAACCTAAGCAAACACGAATTTACAAAAACATTAGGCCTACAGTGGGCATGCAAAAAAGACACATTGTTATTTTCATTAACAAATACAGATTTTAACAATTCACAAATAAACAAACGCACAATATTGTCAACAATTGCACAAGTCTTCGATCCATTAGGTTTAATAAATCCATGCATGCTTCAGGCCAAACTCATACTTCAGAGTTTATGGGCCCAAAATATTTCATGGGACGATCAGTTACCCAAGGAAATTCAATCTCAGTGGGAAAATTTCATACAATACCTACCTGAGTTAAATAGCATAGAAATACCACGCAGAGTTCTAATTGATAACTATATTTCAGTAGAATTACATGTATTCAGCGATGCGTCAATTAAATGTTTTGCCGCATGCGCTTATATTAGAACAATCACAAGCACTGGTCATGTAGGTGTACATTTAATATTAGCAAAATCTAAAGTTGCTCCACTTAAACAAAAGTTAACTACGCCAAGGCTAGAACTTTGTGGAGCTCTTCTAGCTACACAGTTAGCAAAGAAGGTCAAAAAATCATTACGACTCAATATACATGCACAATATTTTTGGTGCGATTCAACCATAGTACTTGGATGGATCAAAACATGTAGTAAACAAAGACTGAAGCAGTTTGTTTACAATAGGATAGTTGAGATAACAGATAATTCTGAACCATCTTCATGGAACCATGTCCCCACAGGTTTAAATCCTGCCGATATAGGGTCACGTGGTCTAAACGCATTGCAGCTTAAGAAATCCACTTTGTGGTGGGGAGGTCCACACTTCCTACACCAGACACAAATACAAATGCCTACACAGCCTCAATATATGCACATAGATAACTTACCGGAAGTCAAATTACAATGTCACTTGTCAGCTACCGAACCGCAAGAAGTATACTTCACAAGTAAATATTCAAGTTTCAATCAATTACAACGTATTACAGCATATTTGAATCGTTTTATTCACAATTGTAAAAATTCTAATAATAAATTCATAGGTCCCTTAGTGACGTCAGAGCTTGACGCTGCTATAAATACACTGTGTAAAATTGTTCAAAGGGACATGTTTGGTAAACAATACTCACTTCTAAATAGCAATCGTTCACTGTCCTCAAAGGACAAACTTTTGAGTTTGAATCTATTTATTAAGGACTCTGTCATCAGAGTCGGAGGTAGATTGTCGAATTCGAACTATGACTACAATACAAAGCATCCTATACTATTACATGGCTCTCACAACATAACACAATTACTAGTAGAACATTATCATAAAATTCTATTACATGCCGGACCACAGCTGTTATTAGCCACACTTCGACACAAATATTGGATTATTAATGGTCGTAATCTTACAAGAAAAACAACGCGTAACTGTATAAAATGTTGCAGATTTTCAGGCGTTACATATCAGCCAATAATGGGTAATCTGCCTGAACAGAGACTTCAAGCAGACTATCCGTTTGCTAACACAGCTGTGGATTACGCAGGTCCAGTTCTGATAGCCGACAGAAAGGGGAGAGGTTGCAGACTCAAGAAGTCATACATATGTGTATTTGTTTGTTTAGCGGTTCGTGCGATACACATCGAACTTGTAACCGACTTGTCTTCACAAGGCTTTCTGTCGGCCCTCAATAGATTCATTGCCCGCAGGGGCAAGCCAGTCGCCATTTGGTCCGATAATGGTACTGCATTTCGTGGGGGTTGTAATGAGATTTCTAAATTTCTAAAACAAAATTCAAATGACATTATTTCATATTCGGCAGAGAGGGAGATTGATTTCAAATTTAGCCCAGCTTACAGTCCTCACTTCAACGGCTTAGCCGAAAGTTCAGTAAAATCTATAAAGCACATTCTTAAGCGAGTTCTAGCTCTAGCTCATCTCGATTACGAAGAAATGAATTCAGTTCTCATAGAGGTAGAGGGAATACTAAACTCTAGGCCTCTCACTCCTCTCTCCTCCGACCCATCAGATCTCGTCCCTCTGACCCCTGCGCATTTTTTAATTGGTCGTACTTTAACGATGTTGCCTGCTCCCCAGGTACAAGATGCGACAATCAGTACTTTGAAGCGATATCAGAGAATTCAACAACTTAAGGCCCATTTTTGGAATCGTTACTATATGGAATACATTTCAGAACTACAGACGAGGAACAAATGGCGCCAGGACAGAGGACAGCCGACGCCAGGAGACATGGTCCTCGTCAAGGACGACCGCCTGCCGCCTAGTCGATGGCTGCTGGGTCGAGTCGTCACAGTCTACAGTGGACGCGACGGAGTCAACCGTGTCGCTGACATCCGCACCACTGCAGGGACGCTAAGAAGAGCATTCAACCGACTCTGTCCCCTACCAATCTTGGAACAGAACGTTCCAAGGGGGGCAGCATGTTAACGCGAACGAAGTACCTACTCGCCGAGCTCCCACCACAACACGAATGCGTGCGATGGAACGAAAGACGTCGCGGCCGCGGGGCTCGGCCATTCGGTCTGCGATCACCACGCAAGACACCACATTTTATTTACCTGCCTAAATTCAGTACATACCAGTGATACGAAACTTTGTAGAACCTACATTACATCAACAATTTTGAAGCCTCCAGTTTTTTCTTATTTTCGCCCGACCTTGAATCAAGCCTAGCCAACACCATAGATCGATCTCAATCTTGAGAACGATTTATTAATAAGGACCTTAGGGCTCCTCACGGATTATTTAATGCAATAAAGAGGCGGTCATACCCAGCTGTAATCACTAATCGGTAATCGATCGGAGGTTAAGCAACGCTTGGTAAGGTCAGTCAGAGATGGGTGACCATTTAGTGGATTTTGAACTGAGCGTCTCCGTGCACGTAAAGTAGGTCCCGGTTGTTGTCATCTTACTCGTTAAGCCGTTTCAGAGGCCTTCGGGCGTCTCAACCACTCTGACACCAAGTTGGTCACTAACCGACCAATAAGAAGATGATTGTAATAATTAGGTATGGTATAGTATAGATAGTGTTGTATAAGGTGTGTGAGTAGGGGCGGTACTTACAATATCAAACTGAGTGATGTCGCTTATCATAGGTTTTCTTCTTGAGGCTCTGTTTAGAGCCATTTTCTTAGCTCGTTCCTCTAATTCTTTGAGTGTAATGAGTCTGCCCGGTTCACCCTCTGCAAATAACTTTACATAAGTCGAGGAAATGCCACATACAATAGTCACAATAGATAATGTATTGATCAATATACAGGGCGTCCGATGGCTAAGACACGGGGAAGGACTCTGAATATTGTAGATAGGATATTTTGCTTCATGGAAATTGTTTTATTTTAAAAGGTGAATAATACAGCATTCTAAGCTTTTAAAATTTGTTATTCTCATCTGGGAATCAAACTAACCAAATGTAAAAAATAGTTCCTGTATTTTTATGATGCCGAAAGGGTCAATCATAAGTATTAACTCCTTTTGAGTAACATGTATCTTAAAATTAAAGAAACACAGATACATTTTACAATTAAGTTTATAAAGATCACCTATTGAACATTAGTTAAATTAATTGCAGGTGCATATATTAGCATTTTCAAGTTCCTTTTTATTAATTTTTATCTCCTTTTATTTTTTTATAAATCTCCAAGCGAAACAATTAAAGACCCTAAAATAAACAGAATAAAAAAGATTCTAACCTTTGCTCACGTCACTTGCTTTAGCAGATTTCTTCTCGTCTTCGTCATCAGATTCCTCGACATCGTCGGAGCTGGACGACGACTGCGACTCCTCGTCGTGGTGCTGCTGCTGCGTGAAGTGCAGGAACTGCCGCCGGTAGTAGTGCAGCTGGAGGTAGTGCTGGAGGGGCGAGAGGGGCAAGGGAAAATTGAATCAACGTCATAATTGGTATGCTAAATAACTGGTGGTAGAGCCAAGCTGTAGCCAATTGACTGCAGCTAATACATGAGCTGGCTCGACCGGGGTAGTACCACCCTTTCACAGAAGATTGGCGTAAAGTAGATATTACAGCTTCGTTTCGTACGATGAGTGAGAGGGCCGGAATACCTTCGGTCGTCGGCCTTCGGAGGTCGGCAACGAGCGTGCGATTCCTTTGATTGCAAGCATCTATAGGCTATGGTAACTGTCTAACATTAGGCGGGCCGTACGCATGTTTGCCACCTTAGTAACCTAAAAAAAAAACTAGTATAACACAATAAGACAAAAATAGAAAACAGGAAAAGTTTGTAAAATTGCTTCATCAGTAAAGTATTTACCACATTGATGATAGTGATAGGGTAAGTAGGTAACAAACACCTTATTATTTTCTTGACACTGGCTGCACAGAACAAAGAAAAACAATCTCAATCGACAATGGCCACAAAAAAAAGTGTCATACCAAAGAGTGCGCCCATTGCAGCAGCACAGTCCTCGTATGATGAGCCGCATTGATGACAGCGGTGAGGGGATGCGAGGAGCGCTCCGCGGCCAGGAATGAATCCACGCGGAGCATGGCTATCTCCGCATTCAGCAACTGAGTCAAACGGACCCGCCATTCCTCCACCAGCTCCAATTGGAGCTCCAGGAATTGGAGTCTGAGGACAAAATACCACATCGATAGTTACCATGTCTATAATGTGATTCTGGACTAGTCAACATAGAGCCGAATTTAATTTTATGGAATGGGTTCTTGCAATTCATGAAGGCGACCCACCCTTGGTTGTGTACGACGTATCTGCATACGTGTTAACGTGTGCGTTTACGAGTCCGCCACGCACGCACACTGTCACAATGGAGATCCGTAACGAATTTAGTTGAGAATGCAGATTTATAGAGCTAAGAAATCCATAACATACAGTGCAAACAGTTTTGCTCTACGACAAAAAATTACCAAGCTATGACCAAATTACTAGCGAAGTTCGTGCGCGGTTGTTGTGACGTCATTTGGGCCACGCGCGCTTTAAGGTGGGAGTTCGCTCAACGCGGCAGACAGCAGACGTCAGTCGGTCTCATACAAATTGTGGGGACGGCACACGGCATTACATTTTCTAGTTACCAATTGTTACCTAACAATTCATATCAGAATTTAACAATTCCTAACATTTGTTAGTTAATGTATTATAATAGCGGCACGCTATGATGGCCGTTTTAACATCTGGAGGGGGGGAGAAAATGAACCTTATTATAACGGAATAAAACTGGCCGTTTTAAAATTTAAGAATGTCAAAACATAAATGCGAAAATTAATCTTATTCCGTTATAATAAGGTTCATCCTCTCCCCCCTCCACATGTCAAAACGGCCATCATAGCGTGCCGCTATTATAGTGTTAGAAAATGTATGTAAACATTTTATAACGGCAGTGTGGGAGCACCATTACTTGACACTGGCTATATGCGAAAAGTAATAATAATTATATCCTGGGACATTTTTTACACACGGCTACCTGATCCCAAACTAAGCAGAGCTTGTACTATGGAAACCAGATAACTGATATTACTACATATACTACTTTTTTATTTGTAAATACATACTTAATATACATATACACCCAGACTCGGGACATACAGACATGTTTATGCACACAAATGCATGTCTCGGGTAGGAATCCAACCTACGACCTGCAGCGTGAAAGGCGCCTCCGCGCCAACCACGCTAACGGGCCCGTCGAATTAAAGTTTGTAACCAGTGGCCTTACCACCACCTCTTAGGCTGCGTTTCCATTGAAGCGGAGCGGGGCGGAGCGGGGCGGAGAAGAGCAGTGAAAAGTGGCAACTGTTTCCATTGAAGCGGTGCGGGGCGGAGCGGAGCGGGGCGGAGCGGGGCGGAGCGGGGCGGAGCGGGGCGGAGCGGGGCGGAGCTGGGCAGAGTGGAGCGGAGAAGAGCAGTGAAAAGTGGCAACTGTTTCCATTGAAGCGGTGCGGGGCGGAGCGGAGCGGGGCGGAGCGGGGCGGAGCGGGGCGGAGCGGGGCGGAGCGGGGCGGAGCTGGGCAGAGTGGAGCGGAGAAGAGCAGTGAAAAGTGGCAAATGTTTTCATTGAAGCGGTGCGGGGCGGAGCGGAGCGGGGCGGAGCGGGGCGGAGCGGGGCGGAGCGGGGCGGAGCGGGGCGGAGCTGGGCAGAGTGGAGCGGAGAAGAGCAGTGAAAAGTGGCAAATGTTTTCATTGAAGTGGAGCGGGGCGGAGCGGGGTTGAGCGGAGCGGTGCTGGGCGGAGTGGAGCGGAGAATAGCAGTGAGAAGTGGCAAATGTTTCCATTGAAGCGGAGCGGGGCGGAACGCGGCGAAGCGGAGCGGGGTGGAGCAGGGCAGCGTGTTCATATATTGTATTCGAAAGTCCGCTCAGCTCCGCTCTGCTCCGCTTTGCTCCGCTCTGCTCCGCTTTGCTCCGCTCTGCTCCGCTCAGCTCCGCTCTGCTCCGCTCTGCTCCGCTCAGCTCCGCTCTGCTCCGCTCAGCTCCGCTCTGCTCCGCTCAGCTCCGCTCTGCTCCGCTCAGCTCCGCTCTGCTCCGCTCAGCTCCGCACAGCTCCGCTCTGCTCCGCTCAGCTCCGCTCTGCTCCGCTCAGCTCCGCTCTGCTCCGCTCTGCTCCGCTCTGCTCCGCTCAGCTCCGCTCAGCCCCGCTCAGCCCCGCTCAGCTCCGCTCAGCTCCGCTCAGCTCCGCTCAGCTCCGCTCAGCTCCGCTCAGCTCCGCTCAGCTCCGCTCAGCTCCGCTCAGCTCCGCTCAGCTCCGCTCAGCTCCGATCAGCTCCGCTCCGCTTCGTGCCCACCACTCGGCACCACAGCCTTCTCGACTCCGCTCTGTCCGGCTCGGGGCCGCGTGTTCATTTGTTTTATTCGAAAGTCCACTCATCTCCGCTCCGCCCAGCCCAGCTCCGCTCCGCTCCGCCCAGCCCCGCCCCGCCCCGCTCCGCCCAGCTCCGCTCCGCTTCGTGCCCACTACTCGGCACCACAGCCTGCTCGACTCCGCTCTGTCCGGCTCGGGGCCGCGTGTTCATTTGTTTTATTCGAAAGTCCACTCATCTCCGCTCCGCCCCGCTTACACTGTTTCCACTGATGCGGAGTGGAGATTTCGAGCACTGTGATTGGCCAATTCACGGTCCGCTCGGCCCCGCTCCGCCCCGCTCCGCTTCAATCGAAACGCACCCTTATAGCAGTTTTGTTTTAACGTTTCAGCGGCCATTTGTGCAATGACGTTTCTTATTGTCATGACAATAAGGTACGTCATTGCACAAAAAGTCGCGGAATCGTTAAAACGTTCCTATAATTGAATCGCGATAAGAGGTCGTGGTAAGCCCCCAGTTTCTGTTGAGTAGCGTCGTGGACTTGGCGTGGAACGTCCTTAATAACATGGTGGGTGTGTTAAGCCACTGACCGGTGTCCGGGCTGCGGCAGCAGCGAGTAGCGGTCCTCGATGGTGCGCAGCAGCGTGACGAGCCAGTCGGCGGCGCGCGGCACCCACAGCGCCGCGCCCGCGCCCGCCGCCGCGCCCGTGCCCGCGCCCACGCCCTCGCACCACTGCGAGCTGAACAGGCTCTCGTCCATCTTCGCTAGCGCATCTGCAACAAATACGCACGGTCACAATGTTTTTATGAATGGTCAAATCCAATACTATAGGGTAAGGAGAAAACGAAAATGCCCAGAAGGCCGTGGCCGATTTTGATGAAAAGTCAAACTGCATCATTAGATTTTTGGAAAAAATAAACTTACCATGTAATCGATACGATTTTGAAAATAAAATAAAAAACTGTAATATTGTACCAGCTGATAGTAGCTTCGAATACTGATGGGATGTTCTCGAGAACATTCTCACCCTCGGAAACTTACTCGTGAGATTTTTTTATTTTGGGTGACGTTATTCTAACTTTCAATCTTAAAAACAATTCAAAACCACCATACTTGCATGTTTAATGAGGTTTATGCCAAGTTTAACATGCTTCAGAAGATAAATTCTCACGAGTAAGTTTCCGTAAGTTTCCGAGGGTGAGAATGTTCTCGAGAACATCCCATCACTAGCTTCGAAGGATCAAATTCTAAGGAGTAACATCAAACTCAAAACTAAAGGAAGTATGTTAATCGTTAACCCAGAGCATAACTGCTGTACCAGATTTCTATTCTTCTCCTTTTCATATGGTTAGTGGCCTACCTGGTATCAGAGTAATTCAAGCCGCCCGAAGGCCTCTGACAAGGCTTAACGACTACTGCCTCGATGACAGCAACCGGGACCGACTTTTTACGTGCCCTCTGAAGCACGGAGACGCTCATTTCAAATGCCACAAAATGGTCACCCATCTCTGCCTGACCTAGCCAAGCATTGCTTGGCCTCCGATCGTTTATCGATCTGAGATTGCAGCTGGCTATGAGCGCCTCAAGATTTTTATTTAAATGATTTTTATTTTTATTGATGATTTTTACCCGGTTTGGCGTGATTTTACTCAAACACACAAACTAACAAACACACATCCGCCAGACAAATTAATATGATCAATATGTACGAGTACTCTCTTATGTATTGTATCCTACTGGATACAATACATAAGAGAATTAAACTTACATCTCTTCTCCACAGCGAGCCACCTCACGAACGTCTCAGCTTTAGTCAACACTGACAATACACCATTAGTGTCTTTGCCAGTGACCGTGATCAATTCTCTATGGAAGCCGAGGGTCTCGTCCACAGCATGCGCGAAAGCCACGTCAACGTCGTCTGAGATGTTCATATCCCTTTTACCGCTTTTTGATTGATACAATGCCAGCACTGTATGCAGCCTTTCAGCGGCCAACGCTATTAGCCCAGCGTTGAACTCGTCCTGAAAATATTCATCGCTATAATGACGTCACTCTAGTACCTCTCTCATTACAAACGATAGTTTGTTAAAAATTTTCACGATGTCACTCGAATTTAAACTTTACATTCGTCCGTCGTCGGTCAGCCTCTAGATGCTTGCAATACCAAAGGCATCGCTCGCACCGACCACAGTCATGGGGAGGCTAGACAACGCAAGTTCATTAGATAGTATGAATCTTTTTTGTACCTTACCATGACCTCACCCCACAGCCGTTTAGTGATTTGCTCAACGTAAACAGAATCGTGTCAGTGAGCTAAGAGAATTACGACTAAATCGATTTTAAAATCGATTCTTTGTTAGATGAATGAGAATACAAAAGTAATAAGCGTGTCAAGTTTGCACTTCTTCTTCTTATCGTATGGTTAGTGGCCAACCTATTGTCAGAGTTGTTCAAGCCGCCCGAAGGCCTCTGACAAGGCTTAACAACTGCTGCCTAAGAAGAAGTTTGCACTACAGTGCATCTTTCAGGCACGCTTGGTCGGACGGTTTGCGTTGTCTATCCTTTCCATGTCTGTGTGGCCGACCCCGGGACAGAGGGAGGGAAAGGCGCGGGGGGTGGGGGAGTTCTTCTTCTTCCGGCTCTCTCACTCATCGTACGAACCGTATTTGTAATAGCTACAATAGCTACTTTATGCCGATCTTCTAAGGGTGGTACTACCCCAGTCGAACCAGTCCGTATATGAGCTGCAGTCAATTGGCTAATTGGCTACAAGTTGGCTCTACCACCAATACTAGTTTCAAAACCTACCACTGTTCTAATATTCTTCAGCTCCAGTTTGTCAGCGATCGGCTGGACGTTACTCCTGACGAAGCCCTGATGGTCCTTGATCCACGTGAGCGTCTGCGTCAGGAACCACTCGGGCCGGTCGATACGGGCCGTTTGCCGCGAACCCGTGAAGTGGAATGTGAACCTTTTCTTCAGTGGTCCGAGAAGTACTTTCACAGGGAGGCATGGCCCTTTTTCTATTAATTTGTAAACAAATAACGTACTTAGTTAGGCTTTGGATATTTAATTATTATTGAAGCATATTGAAATGAACCGAAATATTTATTTACTTTCGCCTGATTTACACATAACAGTTCCCAAAAAACCACATCAGATAACAGACAAGTGAGCCCATTACTAAACATGCAGTTCATTTTTATTAGAATCTTGGAAATGGAGTTATTTTACTTTGTTAAAGTCCTGGCTCGTGACACCAAAATAATAGTTTGTAAGTACCTTGTCCCAACTCTTCTAAGGAGTTACTATTGACTAGGTCTTCAGGTTCCTCAATAAGGAAGAGGTATCTGGTGAGGTTGTTGAACTTGGCCATAGCCTCTTTCGGCGGCGGCGTACTCTCGGCTCCACTAGCTATTGGCCATTTTAATACTTTCAACACATCTTCATAATTCCTAGAAAACATAACAAAATCGGTTACTTACCTAACATTGCAACTGAAACTATTTTTAAACAAGTCGCAAACAATTTGTATTTTAAGTATAGGGTGAATTTTTCAAAGGTACCAACTGCATCATTCGATTTTCAAATATCTAATGATGGAGTTTTGGTTATCATCAAAATAGGCCACGAGTGCCCTTTAAGCATTTTTCGCTATGTCATGTTTTTAATTTTGTCCACACACACCTATGAGAAATACACCTGTAGGTATATTGTTTAAGAAAAATTTAAATGGTTAAGACTAGCCATGCTTACATTTTCAACATGAGTAAAACTGAGTGATTAAACTCACTCTAGTCAGTTATCATCACCATGTATACTCACTTAGTAAGTTTATCCTTCAAAACATTATGCCAGTAGTGGGTGTAGTCCTTCACATAGCTGGCCCTGTGCCCCTTCTGGTACTGGCGGCACATCTCCTTGAGCTCTCCATACAACAATACCAGCTGCTCATCATCATTGCTCTGTTTCATTTGCCGACTGAAATTACAAAGTTAAGGACTTAAGAACTACTTATGTAGTGAAGAAAATTTTCAAAACGCAAATGTAAGGTCTAATTTGTGATAGGAATTGGTTCTACTGTTTCCAGAATACTTAAATCAGGGGTTTAATTATCACTATACTTTTTTTTTTTTTCAATGTGTAAATGCACAAATAAAATATTTAAAAAAACTAATTCCAAATCGGTCCATCCGTTCAGGCGCTATGATGCCACAGACAGACACACAGATACACAGATACACACGTCAAACTAATAACACCCCTCGTTTTTCGTCGGGGGTTAAAAATAGATACTTTTACAACCCTAAGAAGGATGGCAGTGCATTTAGTAGGCAATAGTCAAGCCTGCACCACCAGTTGGCCCCAACGCCATCCAACATATTGATCTAGAAAATACCCAACCTAACGTTGGGCCAATGCTATTTTCTAGATCCATTAGGTTTAGTTTGTGTACCAACATAATTAGAACCAAAATAACAATAAATGTATAAGGTGTATCTGTGAAAGCCAAGCAGCGTGCCCAAGCAATAAGTTTTGATTTTTGAGCATGTATACATGTCATATCTGATTGCTTGGGCATGGCTACTCTTGGTTTGTGAATACAGCCATAAACCATACATGCCTCAAATCTTCAATCTTGTCAAACGACTGTAGATAAACTAAAACATGTTCCAATTTATTGATAGCTGTGAACCTCTTATCAAGTTCTGTTCTCAACGGCCCAGTTTTAGTTAAGAACGCCTCAACTTTTGTCTTCAGGCTTTCACTCCTAGTTTTGAGATTTCCTATCTGCTTTGAGTTTAGTTCAGCTTTTTTCAATGCTGAGGAAAGCTTTGTTGGCACTGTATTATTGGCAATTTTTACCTGAAATAAAGATCTTAATTAAGTTCTTCATTTATAAAGTGGTTATTAAGCATTTATTAAGAGCTATCACACATTAGTATCCACTTTTATATTTGGCCCAAATCATGGGGGGGTTGGATCTCATATCAAGTCGCCTGAATTTGAGTTAAGTGTAGATATGGGGTGGTTAAGAGGGTTCGTACAAAGTGATTAAATATAATTTTGGCTGCCAGAGATGCCGCAAAATATTTTAATTAATATTTTAAAAAATACGAAGAAGTTAGAAATGCATAAAAAGGATCGTAATTTTCATACATTTCGTAGCGATTTCGATGTTGCGTATGTTGTTGACATTGACAGATACTTTTGGCGTTCGTCGTGTATGTCTTCAAATCTGTTGCTCTCGAGTTTACGTGAATTTTGTTGAAATGAGTGACAGATCCTACATAGAACACCCCGACTGTGGGTTAGGTTAGGTTAGAACAGTGACCAAATCGCGCGAGCCGAGCGAGCGAGCGAAGCGGCCGGCGAAGCGCCAGAAAGTACCTACCTAAATTTCAAAGTGGAATATTTCAAAAACTATGCATCTCCGGCGTGGGGAAAGAGGTGTGTGGGACTCCCTAACCCCCCCTCCTTCCCTCCCACCTCTTCCCATCTTTGTATGAAGGCGACTTGATTTGAGATATTTACCTCATGGGGATATGTATGATAGGTTACAGACCAATAAGCCGTAGACGCCGAAATAATTTTTCCAAAAAATCAAATCCTAAAGTCCCAAATCTCTCAGCGCCCCTAAGGCTACACCCCAACCGTGCCCTCGCGGGAACCAAAATTAATCTATGTCTGTAAAAACTATTCCATGAACTTTAACTTACACTACTTTGGAGACGGTCCCTCTTTCGAAGCAGATCATCTTGTACTCGGTAGGCGCCCACCAGATCATTAATATCACCACCAACTTTCAAATTAAGATCTTGAATTATAGTTTCCTTTATTTCTTCATTCATTTTCGAGAATTTTTATTTTTTCGAGTCTCAGAAAATAAACGAAAAGTAGATCATTGCAAATAGAATTTCAATATTCTCATATTTCTTTTTAGTTAAAAGTAGATGGTTACCTATGTAGGTATGTAGTGTGAAAGTAAGTTTTATTTTTATTTCATAATATTCACTCACAATCAATAAAATAAAAAATATTAAGAATAAAAACTATCGTACCAACCGAGATCAAACCGAGATGAAAAATTGAAAACGTCGTAGAAAACAACGTCAACGAAAATGACAATTGAATAGAGGTGATGCATATAATATTGGATTAGGTACAGGGATTAGGTATTTCATGAGATGAGGCCGCACCGCGCCTTATCCAAAAATATCACTATTTTTTTTAAAATTAACCTACATTATCCCACTGCTGGGCATAGGTTCCCCAATATACTCCACATATCTTGAGGCCGCTTCCGTCTATCCCTGCAGATAACAGTCAAGGTCATCACGCCATCTTTTCTTGACCACCACGGTGACGTCTGTTATCTGGTCTGGTAACCATCCTGTGCATTTTTTGCTTGCTCATCTGGTTTCCTCCATTCGGCTACAGTGGCCTGCTCAACCCCACTTCAGTAAAGTAGCATAAATACTTGCATACAATAAACCTGCACTGCACTGTCTTAAACCTGTACCAAAGTATGATGGACGATTTACATTTATACGTGATATTACGCATCAATAGTAGATATTTTGAAATTAGTAACAAAGATTCCGTGATACATAGGTTGAAGGAACGCAAAGTTATTATTAATGGTGCGTTCCATTCACTGTGAATTTTGTTAATTTCGTTATTTTCGATCACAAATCTCGTTCCACTCGCACCAACTTGTACTGAAAGTGATCATTATTATCGTTTTTAACAGTTTTTGTGGACGAAAATAGCAAAAATTACGGTGAATGGAACGCAGCATATCTAGTGTCTTTAGCTACCATCCGCTTCGTCTCTATGGACTTCATGCCGATTACGTTACGTGGATTAGGTGGATTCAATAGATTAGGTATTTGGATTAGGTAACTATGGGGATTACGATTAGGTGGAACAAATCCCAAATTTACATAATACAAAACATCTCTACAATTGAATTGAATGTCAACAATGTCAATGTCATTCATGCTGATTGGGCTGCGTTCAGAGGTTACGCTCCGTACACATCTTTTGATTGACTCTGCCTTGTCGTGCTGTGACTGGCGCCATAATGACTGACACTCTCGAATGTCCGCAACGACTGCTCGGCTAAGACCAATTGCTCGGTCGTTTTTTGTAAAAACATAACGGCGAGTTGCGACAACTGAACCACTAAACCGAACGTTCCGAACGTGTCGCTCTGAGGTATTGTGCCCAAAGCGTAGTCTCTGAACGTAGCCTGATTCTGTCTGAAACAGGGTTGCAAAAGTTCCCGAATTATCGGGAGATCTACTGATTTTGGTCATCGTCTCCCGATATCCCGATTTAGCAATCCTATGTCCTGACTTTTTGCCTTTTCAACGAATGTGAAATAATATTCATATACCACCACATCCATCCACACGACGTCCAATACGGCCATTCAATTTCGCGGTATACTAAAGCAAATTGCACTTAAACACCTACACGTTGGGCCGCGCGGTCACCCCGGGTTGACCACAAAGCAAAAAAAAAAATTTATAATATCATCACTACCCAAGAACACAGAGGATTATAAAACATTTTTTGGTAGTGCCATTTTGAGAATTACATTGAAGCGCGCCAATAATTTGGCAGGTGAAAGGGCAATATATTGGCACGGCATTTATTGCATGTGCGAGAGAAAAAACAAGTTGAATTATGGAAAGTGTTTATACTGAGGTGGCTGTTACTGAACTGTTAAAATAGAGTTTAGTTATAATCTCCCGATTTCTGCCGACTTTTAGCTGACAAATCTACCGATTTTTTATTTTACACTTTTGCAACCCTGGTCGGTCTGAAAGCCGACGAAACTGAAATAGAAAAACTCGCTTTGATCTGAACTGAATAAATAAAACATAAATTGTTTTTGTTGTAGAAAATGTTATCTTTTTTTTCTAAACACAAAAATGATATCATATATTTGTGTTTGCTTCTGTTCAGTATAGGTATTGGACCATATTATAGGTCTTTGAATAGTGTGCAGTTAAGAAAATGGTTAGGTTCTGTATTGGGAATTGTGCTTATTATTATTGTGTCGGGAAAAAATGCGGTTCATCCACTATCATCAGCACTGTTGGGTATAATCGCTATAAAAGCCGCCACAGTGAGGTAAGCTGGTCTCTCAAACTTTCGGCCTTTTTGTCAGCACAGGAGTTGGTCCACTCCAAGCTATGCAAACCCCCCTTAAAAATGTATCTACCTTGAAATAAACACCAAACCCAGCGTAGTCGGTTTGTCGTGATCATTCCATCCAGCTTTACACTGCCCGCGTTTCATGTTCCATGGTTACTAGCATAACATGGGAATGACATGCAGATTGACAGATAACCTGCGCAGGTCATAACTTATCATGGTAGTATTATCACACTTTCTGTACCTAAGCTTGTAATGTAATGCAATGTATCGTCACGACTTTTATCCCCATTAGGGGGTAGTCAGAGGCTTGAGTGGCCATACACCACCACATTGTGGAGGTATTAAACTAACTCAAAGCCCACGTTTCACCAGATAGTCAGAACCCAATGTGACTGTTGGTGAACCTTGTCGCCGTGTATACAGGAACTGTAATTAGGATTACCATTTATTTATTTTATTACAGATACTGTCACATAGTGACATTCTTTCTGATGTTTGGATATCTATTCTTCTTCCGATTGGCTGACAAGTTTGGCCTTTCCTTACCTTCGGGTCAAACTAATCTCATAGAAATGATAATAGTCCTCAGAGTGGTTGGAGTTGCATTTGAAATAAACGGCTCATGGCTGGCTGTGGCTAAAGCCAAGAATGATGAAAACAAAAAAGATCAGGTAGTGAAGGAAAGAGATGATGAATTCTTGGAAATCATAAATCCTAATTTACTTGATCTATTTCACTATTCATTCAATTACATTGGACTTTTAACAGGTGATTTATTATAAATACATATCTGAATCCTGCCAGTTTTGGAATTATCAGATAATTTTTATTCACAACATTTTGATGTTATGATAGATATATTAAAACATTTTTTTTTTGCTGAATAAATATGTTGTCTGATGATTATGAAATAGGATAGAATACTTATACATTATGATAAAATATTAAAGATGTGTGTCAAAAATGTGTGATTTATAACATTTTTCCTTCACGCCCAAACATGAATATATAAGTAACTTAATTACTGTTATGTCCTTGCTTGATTTTGGAGTGATTAATCTATTCTATACTTAACCATAGGTACTTTTGTTTTAATTTGAAATAGTGTCTTGACCCTTGATCTCCATTGGATTGTAATTTAAATTTTCATTGTATGTAGAAATTTCCCAAGAAATTATATTTAATGAAAAACCCTTTGAAAACCTATAGTTATAGTTACTATATTTTCCATTTCATGTTTCCAGGTCCATACTACAGATACAGAACATTCGACGATTACTTCCATCTGCCATTCAGCAAACATGTTGATGGTCTTGGTTTCACATGGTACACATTAAGAACAGTTCCATTGTACATATCCCTGTATTTGGCTTTCTCCAACATTTGGCCATTAGAGGTGAGTTTTTTATTTATTTCCAAGGATCTCACTCTCGCAGACGGTCCACCTGATGGTAAGTGGAAGCCGCCGCCCAGGACTTCTGCAACTTAAGGGGAGGAGACGCGGCGCCGACTATATAGTGACCTGTCCCTCTAGCCAAGTGACTTTGTCTCCAAGCGTTTTTACAAATTGCTATGCTCCATGTATGGAAATGACATAAGTCTTGTGATCTACTTATCGACTCGTAATGTCATTTCCATACATTTCAGCGTAGCGATTTGTAGAAACGCTTGTAAGCGCAGCCACTTGGCTAGGGGGGCTGTAAACATGCCCTTTGTACAACCATATGTTATATGCCTTCACATGTCATTCCAAACTTTTTATGCTGAGACTTGACATGAAATATTACAGGATGTATTTCTTTTGCAGTATGTTTTAACAGAAGACCACAATAACAGGCACTTTGTGTACAGAATGTTGTACCCTTGGGCGTTGTTCGCGCAGTTCAGGCAGCGGATTTACGCGGGGATGACGTTAGCCGAGAGTGTTTGCACTTCATCAGGATTCGGAGCGTATCCTGTTGGAGGCAGGAACAGATCGGGACATGGGCCCACTGTGGGATACTTTAAATTAAAGCAAATGTAGGTCTTTTGATGGCATGTATAAATTATATGTTGCAAGCCATTTATAATGGAAAACTAGGATACAAAGGGATAAAAAGATCATGGCACTAACTGTTATGCAAAAGGCCCAACTCCAATTATAAAATAAACATTCTCCTTTCTAGATGAGTGGTAGTAGAACCAAGCTGTAGCCATTTGACTGTAGCTCAAATATGGGCTGGTTCGACCGGGGTAGTACCTACCACCCTCTCACAGAAGATCGGCGTAAAGTAGCTATTAAAGCTGTGTTTGATACAATGAGTGAGAGAAGCGAAAGTCCAATCCCCCCTTCCTCTCCCTCTGGTCGGCAACGTGCGAGCGATGCCTTTGGTCACTGTTTAACATCAGGCGGGTCGTACGCTTGTTAGCCACTTTATTCACAAAAAAAGAAAAAAGAGTCATGGGGATGTAGTAAAAGAAAATTACTATCTATGATGGATACGAAACTCGCAAACAAGCAGTGTCACCCCATACGTATACGTTTTCGCATTTCTTTTGTTTTCTAGGTCAGAGGCAGACGCAAAACACGCTCAATATGACTTCAACACAGTACAATCGATGGAGGTGTGGGGATGCGAGACAGTAGTCACCCTGCGCGACTCCATGAAAGTGTGGAATAAGGCCGTCCAATACTGGGTCGCTATGGTTGTGTACAAGAGATTCCCCATAAAACCTTTGAAGTAAGTAAAGATAACTACATTGTGCCATTGGATGTTTCGGATAGCGTAGATTCTATATCGAGATTCGTTTCTTAATACACTGGATAAGGTGTACTGTAGGGTCCTTTTCGTAATTTGCCCTGAGGCCCTACTCTTTTACAAACGAAATCGAAATTTCGGACGAAATTCGCGTATTTCCTACTACGTTTCTCATTGATTCCGACATTTCTTACGAATGAAAATTGTTTGACGTTTAGATTCGACGACGATGAAGACGTCAAACAATGTTCGTTCGTAAGAAATGTCGGAATCAATGAGAAACGTAGTAGGAAATACGCAAATTTCGTCCGACATTTCGTTTTCGTTTGTAAAAGAGTAGGCCCTTTGGTCTGGGTGTCACTGCCTTCAATTCACTGTACGGTAGCCATAGTACAAGCTTTGCTTAGTATGAGACCATACAGTTGGTGTATTAGTCTGGCGATATTTATTTATAGGACCTTTATTTTTCCAGAGTACATGCGGCACTTTTCGTGTCTGTCATCTGGCACGGATTCCACGCCGGTTACTTCTTTTGCATTTACTTTTGTCCGTTCTATTTGATGGCGGAGGATATCTATTACAAGTTGTACTACAAAGACGCTACTGGGACGGTAAGTTGTTTGTATGTTACAAAACCTCCGTCCCGCTCCCCTTCAGGTCGGCAACGTGTGAGCAATGCCTTTGGTATTGTAAGTATCTATAGGCTACGGTAACTGCTTCACTACGGTTGTTTGCCACCTTAGTAACATAATAAAAAGTAAGTTTAAAAACTAAAACCCGACTACAGAAAAAACGCGCTCTAAAAAGTATGAAACAAGAAAATATTCTCATCTAGAGGATAGCCGTGGTCCGTGTAGGTCTTTTAGGGCCAAATGGCATATGAACACGGACCACGGCTATCCTCTAGATCGCGTTTCTTCCGTAGTCGGGTTTTAGTTTTTAAACTTACTTTTTATTTAATTATTTTGGAGTTATAGGTAACAATATATATATTTTTGAAATGTGCTCATCAAGCTCTTTCATTTGATACCCCACACGGTTTCATTAAAAAATGTTTTTTTTTTAGTTCATGATATTATGTCCTCTAGAGGGCGCCATATGCAATTTTATGTGACGTCACATAGCCTATAACCAGCGCGCCATTAAGCCGCTTCTGACGACGATACCTCATTTGTCAAATTACTACAAGTAGTTTGGAAGTTAGGTGGGAACAGATGCACATACATACATACATATCGGTCAAAATCATAACGCCTCCGTAGTCGGGTAAAAAAAAACAATTTTCAGGTATAGGCACAGTTAATGACTACAGTTATAGTTTTCAGTGTCTTATTAGTAATGTACCACTGAATGAATAGATATACAATATGTTAAGAAAACCCTGTCCGACCCGAAAACGTATTGTTGGGTTTTTTTCATAAAATGACGTCATTACGTACTTTGTGGTCAGAGGTGCCGCCACACGATCTCACATAATTACTGCCGGTAACGGTGTATTCATATTTTTTAAATTTGCTACATTTTGGGGGAAAAAGGAAAAAAAAATGGCATTTTAAATTTTCATTAATATGTTTACTCATTAATATTTAATTTATTTTATTTTATTTGGTCATGTGATTGGGAAACCTAATTACCAGTTTCGGCTCGGACAGGGTTTTCTTAACATATTGTATAAATTGACAGCAAGGACTTTCTTTTGGAGCTAGTTCGCTGTTACGGGATCCTGAAAAGTTAATGTTTTAAAGTTTGTTGTGCAGAGTATCCCCTTTAGGGGTCAAGCCCACCTCGTAGGTTTAATGCGTATGCGATTTTAACCAATGGGAAAACGCTTTTTTGCGCCCTCAAATTAGATTAAATAAACCATAGACATTAGAAAAAAAATCACCCCAAATACAATCATTACCCTCTTTTGTCGAATCCAATTCCTTTTTTTTTTTTCAGAAAAAGAAAATCCTTGGCTTCATAATGTGGTTCCTGAGATCTCACTCGGAGTCATACCAGGCAGCCGCGTTTCTTCTACTCACTTTCGATCGTATCTGGATATATTACTCTTCTGTCTACCACTACTGGTATGGGGTATGGCTCGCTTTCCTAATACTAGGACTTGTACTAAACCAGGTACACAAATTATACAGGCCGAAAAAGGTAAAAGATGAACAAAAGAAACAAGAAGTGAAAAGCAATTGATTTAATACAGTAATCTCATTACAAGTAGCTCAATTTGATATAAGCGTGATTTTAGAACAACATTTAACATCGACTATATTTATACATACTTAGTTATAGACAATGTTTGTCAAGTAATTTGGAAATATTGGAATTTTATTTATTTACGATATTTTTTATCTAAACGCATTTTTATTGTAATTTATTTTGCATATTGAATTTTTTGAGATTCTTTATTTTATTTATTCGATATGGTGATTACTCTAATCCCATGTGTCGGATGACGGGATGACGGGGATACGAACCAAATATAACTCAATTTTGAGTATAAAGTTGAATGATTCGATAAAAGGCACCCGTTTCTGGTATGAAACTATGATTTTGTGATAATATTTATAACTATGAGTATTGGGTGGGATTAATAATAAGATAAATTAAAATGGAAATGTTTGTTTAAAACTGCGTCCTAGCATAAGTAAAATAAGTATGACATTCCTTTGGGGTAAACAAAAGGTTTGATAGATCAAAGACTGGTGTAAATGGTTTTGTTTTGGTCACAGGGCTCTATGGGATAAAATAGGGTTTAAAAGATTGCTAAAGGAAGGCTGATATAACTGTCAATATTCTCTTCGATATTTATTTTTCTGTCAAGAATATAAATGTCATGACTGTATTTCCCACAGGGGTAGGCAGATGCAATAAAATATTACCCTTTGTAATTTATTGACATGTAACTATAAACATTTTTTTTTTATTGGGTAGGTAGTGTTTCTGCTAGTCTCTATAGTACTTTGTTTTTTGGACTGAATAAATTGATTTAATAATGTTACTGAATTTTTTTCCCTACTTTCATTTCTTAAATAGTATACAATTATGTTAAAGAAAAACAATAAATATATTAATATAAAATATTAAAACTTTAATATACATATCACTTTAAAGCTTAACCACATTGTTAATTATGTTTTAGCAACTTAATATTAATAAAAATATATTGCTTTAATTACGAATTATACTCTGGACATATAGTTGCATCAGGTACGTCAAAACCACTGTCACACTGAAATAAAAGATATAATATAACAATATTAGAAATGGCACTCTAATTGTGATGTGAAGTATTTTATTTACATGAGTATTCTTATTAAAATACACCAAGGCCAAAGAGAAGCGATACAAATAGTAATAATCAATGTAAAAAAGACAAGCCCGCCGAGCTCCTTGCCGGATCTCAGTCGAGGTCGCGTTTCCGACCAGGAGGTAGAATTAAGTAAACTATGCAAATATCGTATTGTATTTTCATAAATTTGTGCTTCATTCTGTGTTGGAAAGCGTAATGTTAATCACAAAAAAATGAAAGCGCAACGTTAAACACCTAATTTAATAAAATAGTCTATTCCTTGTCGTATCGCTCTTGTTGGCGGTGGTATAAACAGCATATTTTGCTGAGCGACAAATATAAGCTATACCTATATAGATACTCGTAGCCTCAATGAAAGATTTATGGCCTGCGCACATTGGCGGACGGCATGGCAGAGCATTTTAAATTTATCAATCGAATTTAATACTTGTCCAATCGAAATTAGGTGATCCGGCGTGCTCTTTGTAGCTCCGAGGTCGATCACCGCATTCCTTCCACTCGACACCACCAAAACGACACCACCGGTGATGTCGTATGGAATCTCTAGTCCATACGACACCACCGACTATTAGTGAGGTTACCTACATACAAAGTTGTTGATATGAAAACTCCAATTAAGTTCAAGCAGTTTCATTAATGAGGTATGTCATTTGATAAAGTTTATATTTATCTGTTAGTTTAGTTTATATTTATTCATAAACTCTGTTTTATTAATTATCGTTTACCTATAGATAACTTGAAATAATAACTTTGGGGTCGGATCAATGTATGTGATGTTGTCTGATATTTATTTATTTATTTTAATGAACTGGGAGCTGTTTGTCAAAAACACGCGTTTCTGGACATCACTAGGGTGGTGTCGTATGGACTAGAGATTCCAAACGACACCACCGATGGTGTCGTTTTGGTGGTGTCGAGTGGAAGGAAAGGATCACCGAGCATTGAAATACATACCTTATTTAGATTGGATAAGTATTAAATTCGATTGAAAATTTAAAATGCTCTGCCATGCCGTCCGCCAATGTGCGCACAGCATATTTGGATTCGAAATCGAGCATAAACTGTACAACAGTTGTCGCCTAGAACATGCTATAAACTACGAAAACAGACTAATTAGCAGTCTGCAACTACAGCCAACAAATCGATGACATAGCCTCTATAAAAGTGCAATCATACTCACTTTCTGTCACCAGAACATGCAATAGTTAAACAGTTAATTGAGATTATTGTCACTGATCACTTCAGATCCTGTCAATCATAAAACAACCACCACCTAATTAATAAAATTGGTAATTAAATGTTATTTTAAATAGCAGTCAGTCGTCTTAGAAGACTGTTATTACAATTTATATTAATTTCCCCTTTGGAATGCTTGCGAGGAGAAATTAGTCCAACTCGTAGAAAGAAGCTTTGCAAAAACCAACAACAACCAACATTCCGTTATTTTGACATAAAATTATGAGATTATAGTACTTTTATTAGAAAGGTAATTAGTCTTATTACATTTTCGTCACTGTTTTAAAAATTATTATTTAATCATTGGACACAAAGCGACCTAAGATTTTCTCCATTGTTTTGATTGACCCATATTCCGAAACCCACAGCAAAGTAAGTTATTGAAAGTATTAAAGCGTATGGCTAAAGTTAAGCAAATTGTGAAAAAATTAAAGCTAAGATAATTTCAGTGCAAATTAGGGGTGTATGTGAGAAGCAGAGAAAATAAGATCAGCCAACGGCATAGCCTCTACGTAATGTGAGGTCATTTACCTAACGTTCCAGCCGTAACGTAAGGGTTTGCGGGTAGTCGCCGCGTTGTGTTGTGCATAACTTTGCCCATAATTCTTGTTCTGATTAGGCGGTTGATTAGATGGTTGACTATACGTCTGCTGGTATCCTGATGGGTAAGATTGGGGGTTAGAACTCCTTGAATTGGAACTGTACGAAGAGTAGTTCGGGTTTTCCATGATCGGTCTAGTGTTAAATATGTTGCCCAAACCACCTTTCTTGGTGAGGTCGGTGAGGATGTTCCCGAACACATTGGAGAGGCCGCCTTGGCCGCCCCCGGTGCTGCCACCACCGCCTCCACTCGCGTATTTGGTTATGCTGTTTAGAATGTTGCCGAGAGAGCTACTGCCCGTAGATCCGCCATTTGTACTGCCTCCTCCGTTTGACGATCCGCCGTAGGGAGAACTTCCACCGTACGGCGAGTTACCGCCGTAAGGCGAGCCCCCTCCATATGAAGATCCTCCGCCGTTGGAACTGCCTCCGTATGTCGGATTGCCGCCGTAAGGTGAGCTTCCGCCATAGGGTGAGCTTCCGCCATAGGGTGAGCTTCCGCCATAAGGTGAGCCGCCACCGTTTGAGGAGCTACCGCCATAGGGTGAGCCACCACCGTGTGATGAGCTACCGCCATAGGGTGAGCCGCCGCCATATGGCGAGTTTCCGCCAGTGTGTGAGTTGCTGCCGTATGGAGAGTTATTTCCGTAGGGTGAACTGCCTCCGTAAGGTGAGTTGTTATTGGAGGGTGGGGCCGGCGGCTTATAATTCGGGACCGGGTCGAAGTTTTGAGTAGGGGTTTGTGGTTTAGGCGCCGAAGGTTGTGGCTCCGAGTGCGACCCTGGAACGATAAAAATCCCCTATTAAATTCTTATCTAATTCTAGGTGATCACAAAGTTTTAGTTGGCAAATTCTTGCAAATTCACGCAACGTTTACAGATTTCTACGTAAAGTAGTTTTAGACTTTGTTGGTACATAAATCAACAGAACACAGAACAGAATTTCATGTATTGCCGATTTTATCATGTTGATACTAGATGAGAACGACAGAAATAGGTAGTTTATCATAATTCATAGCTAACAGAATTAGCACTAGTGTATGTACCTTCGACTAGCGACTTCTTCTTGCAAGTAGGGTACGTCCCGCAGTTCGATGTGTGTCCAATATTGCACGGATCTTCTGCAAGCACGCACACTTCGCTGTTGAGGCATCCTATGTCTTTGCACGTACGTCCGTACTCTGGAAAACAAAAACAAGTCCGGGTTATTTCTATAGACAGTATATTTTTTTACTAGGTATTTCGGTGGGGATAGTATACTTAAATTAGCGCTTCCATATCGCAAGGCAAAGCCAGAGAAGGGTTACCTACCCAAGGCAATAGACGTGTCTACAACATGCACATGCCGCGCGAGGCTGCTCACCCACATGCCTCGCGAAGCACGACGTTTGCCTCAGTCGCATGCCGCGCGAGGCAAATGGCGAGTTGTGTTGCAAAAGACTCGAGTCTTTTAGCCTTATTTTTAGGGCTCGAGCCTTTTTAAGAAACCTCGAAGGCTAAAGAACTAATTCAACCCCGAGTCTTCGAGGCGAAGATGAGGCTCTCGGAAATAAAGCCTTTATTTTGAAGCTCTTTCTAAAAAGGCTTGGGAGCCCTTGTGTCATTTTAGCCTCAATCTTAAAAAAGGACTCGAGGCCTAATTAAAGTCTGAGCCCTGAATCGAATTATATGGATATATAATTCCTTTTTGAATCCAATAATTATAATGGAGGTTTTCTTGGGTACTAATGACGAATGTGACATCCATTTTGGGATCCAAGATGGCGGAACTGAAAAATATGAAAATCGCATTATGGGTGTCGCTTTAGAGGTTTTCGGGGTCGCTAATGACGAATGTGACATCCATTTTGGGATCCAAGATGGCGGAACTGAAAAATATGTAATTCGCAATATGGGTGTCGATTTCTAGGTTTTGGGGGTCGCTAATGACGAATGTGACATCCATTTTGGAATCCAAGATGGCGGATCTGAAAAATATGAAAATCGCAATATGGGTGTCGATTTCGAGGTTTTCGGGGTCGCTAATGACGAATGTGACATCCATTTTGGGATCCAAGATGGCGGAACTGAAAAATATGAAAATCTCAATATGGGTGTCGATTTCGAGGTTTTCGGGGTCGCTAATGACGAATGTGACATCCATTTTGGGATCCAAGATGGCGGAACTGAAAAATATGAAAATCGCAATATGGGTGTCGATTTCGAGGTTTTCGGGGTCGCTAATGACGAATGTGACATCCATTTTGGGATCCAAGATGGCGGAACTGAAAAATATGAAAATTGCAATACTTATGGGTGTCGATTTCGAGGTTTTCGGGGTCGCTAATGACGAATGTGACATCCATTTTGGAATCCAAGATGGCGGAACTGAAAAATATGTAATTCGCAATATGGGTGTCGATTTCTAGGTTTTGGTGGTCGCTAATGACGAATGTGACATCCATTTTAGAATCCAAGATGGCGGAACTGAAAAACATGAAAATCGCAATATGGGTGTCGATTTCGAGTTTTTCGGGGTCGCTAATGACGAATGTGACATCCATTTTGGGATCCAATATGGCGGAACTGTAAAATATGAAATTCGCAATATGGGTGTCGATTTCGAGGTTTTGGGGGTCGCTAATGACGAATGAGACATCCATTTTTGAAAGCAAGATGGCGGAACTGAAAAATATGAAAATCGCAATATGGGTGTCGATTTCGAGGTTTTCGGGGTCGCTAATGACGAATGTGACATCCATTTTGGGATCCAATATGGCGGAACTGTAAAATATGAAATTCGCAATATGGGTGTCGAATTCGAGGTTTTGGGGGTCGCTAATGACGAATGTGACATCCATTTTGGGATCCAAGATGGCGGAACTGAAAAATATGAAATTCGCAATATGGGTGTCGATTTCGAGGTTTTGGGGGTCGCTAATGACGAATGTGACATCCATTTTTGAAAGCAAGTCGTATCGGTTTTTGGGTGTGCTAAATAGTAGAGAATAATGCTTTTCAAGGTGGTAGAGCCAAGCTGTAGCCAATTGACTGCAGCTCATAAACGGGCTGGCTCGAGTGGGGTAGTACCACCCTCTCACAGAAGATCGGCGTAAAGTGGCTATTACAGCTGCGTTTCGTACGATGAGTGAGAGAGCCGTTAGCCTACCCCCCTTCCCCTCCCTCCCCCTCCCTCCATCCCACTCCCCTTCAGGTCGGCAATGTGCGAGCACTGCCTTTGGTATTGTAAGCATCTATAGGCTACGGTATCTGCTTAACATCAGGTGGTTCGTACGCTTGTTTGCCACCGCAGTCCTATAAAAAAAAAAAAACTATTTTTTATTTAATTTCAATGAAAACTCTGCTAATAAAAATGAAAATAAAAATGTATTTCTAATAAAACACTGAAAATTAATTGCGTTACATTCACCTCTGGACTAAATCAAATACAGCTTATTATAAATAATAATCAGAGTCAAAAAGTCGTATAATACACACATAAACGTCGTAATAACCATTAAACAAAATTAACTTACGTATGTAACATTTTCTGATATATTACAATATTATGATAAAATTTGTCTTGACAGACAAATGTAGTCTTGACAGACGGACTACAAAGTGATCCTATATACCTAAGGGGTTCCGTTTTTAACCCCCGAAGAAAAAAGAGGGGTGTTATTAGTGTGTATCTTTGGCATCATAGCTCCTAAACGGATAAACCGATTTCTATAAAATATTTCTTTGTTTGAAAGGTGTCTTAATAAAGAGTGTTCTTAGGTTTGTTTCAAGAAAATCTGCTCAGCTGTTTGAAGATCATCACCTCTTTTCTAGTTGTTGAAGAAATAAAAACAACTTCCACAGGTCACAGAATAGATAAGGAGTACAGAAGTTGCACTCCTTTGATCTTGAAGAAAGCCGACATTTTAAATTATTATTATTACCTAAACTTGCCGCGCCCGACCGCGCGCAATCTAAATTGTGCCTTGACGCAACGCGTTAGCGTATGTAATTCGCCGTCCCGCTGCCGCACGCTGCTGCACGCTACTTAACCTTCAATCGGTAGGGTTGTCACAATTAATAAAAATAAAATAGTACCAACATTTTTGTATTTAAATGTTAATTAAAACTATACATTTTAAAAAATTACAGTTGTTGCACTTTAATGTAATGCCTTCGATATTTTTTGTCTTTAAAATAGCGGTTATTAAATTTAATGGCAGCATAAATGCGAAATCTAATAAATAATTTAAAAATGTAGTCTGAAGGGAAGCATGGACATGGAGTGGTGAAATTAATATGTTTTAGTAAATTAATTAGCGCATATAACAGCACGCAATAGCATGGGAACAATACGCAATAGCATAGCATGGATGCGTAGTAGAATATCAAGCAACAGCAAGTGCAAGTCGCTCATTGAGTTATGACCGTTAACCTTGAATTTATAGTTCTCTCACTCGCTTTTTCCGCCGGTGGCCGAGTGCTCATAAAACGCTACGGCAACTAGTATCTACTTATATCGACTTAGGTAAGTGTCTAATACGAATATAGGTAAGTAGAAAAACTGGCAACACGATGGATCTCGTCAACTATGAAAGGAATTAAGGTAGGTAGGTATTCCGTAATCGATGCTAGTAGGTATAACGTGGTATAACCGTAAAAAACTGTCATTTCATTCTGTTCCAAATTACATATTTTCGCTTCAATTCCACTATTCGATCCTACCTCTTGTAAATAACGTCTACTGCACTGAACTATGAGCTTCTTTTTATATCTAAATAACAAAATAAAACTTCAATTAGCTTCAATTACCATTCACAATCAGCTGGCAAAGAAAAAAAAGTCAATTTGCAGTTTCTATAACTATTTAGACAGCCATATACGCCACAGTTCGTCTTGCTCGTCATTTTTAATTTTAAAATAATAATTCCAACGCGAGCGACCAACCAAAAGCGCGCGAAACGTTATAGCGCGTGTTCACGCCAGGAGCGCGGCGGCCATATTGAATTGCGTACAGACTTTGTACGCGAACCGATCGGAGCTAGTTCGACCGAAACCACAGAGTGACTGAGGCCTGCACAGGTCTGATCGATTCGAAATTTTACCTGATGCGCAGGCATCACCAGAAGAACTCCTCAATCTTATACAATGCCTTTTGACGAGCACATGCTAATACAGCTGGGTGATTAGGGTCATAATCTACAGGTTACTCTAAATGTACACATTTTTGAAGTTAGTACACGTTAGTAAGTAAGAACACTTAGTATACTAATAATATAAGTTTAAAAACCATGAAATAAAAATTTAAAAACCCTCGACTAAAAACGCCTTAAAAGGAAAAAAAACAGGTTGCACTCCGAGAGTGCCAGCAGAAGTGAAAACTTTAACGTTGTGCATTTTTAAATATTTTGGAATGGTTAGGGAAAAATGTAAAAATAACAAAACAATGTAAATAAAAAGACAAGCCCGCTGAGTTTCTTGCTGGATCTTCCGTCGGTAGAATTTAAGGAAAAAAATGTAAAATGAGTATTTGTAAGTGCCCCCGTAAGCCTAAACAAAATAAACGACTATTGAATAATACGGTTCTTCTTTTTATGTTTACAACAGCGCCATCTATTTTCGTGTCTACTGAAAGTTACAACAGCGCCATCTACTAGTAATAGCGAGTGGCATATCCTGGTGCTACTTGCTTGGTTGATTAATACAAACAGTACCAGGCTGTTTCAACAGATGGCGCTAACCGAGGAAACCTATGAACCAGAGATATGTATTTAAAAAACAACCAGGCCGTTTTTTTGTTAAATAATTATATATAATAATACAAATTAAAAAATTAATTATTAAATTAATTAATTATAGCTTTTCCCCGCGACTTCGTCCGCGTAAAATTTAATTTAAATAAAACGGATCTCTGATACCAGATCCCGGATCCCGTATCTCGGATCCCGTTTCCCGTTTTTACCGGATTCCGTTTCCCGTTTTTATCGGATCCCGTATCCCGTTTGCCGGATCCCGTATCCTGTTTGCCGGATCCCGTATCCGGGATATCCCGGATCCCGTATTCCGTGTTTCGTATTAAAAGAAACCTCCACACGAATTTTCATCATCCTATCTTCAAAAATGACGAACTTCCATTAAAAATTTCATCCCTTATTTTTTAACTTCGTAATATCTTTTGAATAGAATGTCCGATTTAAATAATTTAAAAAGTAATCTACAGGTATTAAAATAGTCTCAAATACGAAATGATTTATTTGGATAAGGATTAATACTAAGGTATGGATAACATGGTCTGATTTTGGTCGGCATTTCCATCAACTTTTAAAATGTAAAAAAGTAGTTACAGTCACGTAACTACAATAGTTGGACATATGGTATCGCGAAATTTTTTGTAGATATTAATATGTTCTTTAATATTGTAGAACTTTTTTTTGTTCTATCATCAATAGTTTCCGTAGCGCATGCGATGAAAGTCATTTTATGGCCAATTTTTTACACCTTGGGTTACATTATTGAAGTTTTAGTAGGGATCCCTAATTTTTTCGAGTAATATTTATAGCCTATGTTACTCATGGATAATGTAGCATTCTAATGGTGAAAGGTACAGTAGTTTTTGAGTTTATTCAGTACATACAAAAAACCAAAAATACAAATCTTTTATAATATTAGTGTAGATAAATTAATAATATATTAAATTCGAAAATATAGTAATAAATATATAGTAATATATTCGAACCTACGCCCCATAGAGCACTCACCCAGATCCATTCACTTGACCTGTCGGTACGAATCTGACGAATTTTCGATCAGGACACGTGACTCTGCGCGAGTTTAAACGTTTTTACCCATCCCAAGAAAAGTGCACAACGTATTAAAGTTTACACTTAAAAAACAAAATATTGTCCCTTTACGTTTAATATAAGTTGAATATTAAATTTACATCCAAGCGTCGCGTCGTTGCGTCGGGGTACCGCTAGGTACATAAAATATTAGAAAATATAAAACTTAAAGCTTGGATGAGAATATTCTTCTAATGTTAAACGTAAAGGGTAAATTTTTAGATATTATATATTTTTCCTTTTTAGAGGTTTTTTGTTTCCGTTTGAGGTACGGAAACCATATAAACAAACAACATTTAGGAAATATGAATTATAAATGATGAATTAAAAATCAAAACAAGAACTCTTAGTACCTACAAAAAGTGGTAAACAAGTGTGAATTTGTATGCAAAGGTAAAGGTAATTTAGAAATACAAAATTAGCGTTTACTTTAATCTCCAAAATCATTAAGCCAAGACGATAGGCACATTGATGATCTAATGGTTTTATTTCCTAACCGATTTCTTTTTTTGGTAATTAAATTACCAGACTTTGAAAAAGCCTGTTCACTAGGAACACTGCTTGCTGGTATACATAAGATATCATAGGCCATTTTTTGTAAACCTGGTAGGTTTAATGATTGGTTTTTCCACCAATCTATAACATTGGTATCTTCAACCTCGGTAGGCAGACTTAGGTACTTATTTAATTCGTCTTCATTAATACTTCTGCGTTTATAAATTGAAGAAAATAAAGTATTCTTCATCTGGGAGGGGTCCAATGGATCAGAACGTCGTTCCAGAGCTTGATTAGGAATCTTATATTTGTTATTAAAATGAATTTTCATTGTGGTAAGAGGGTCTGTATTATCCGGATTTTCAATGAAATAATCTTGTTTCAATCGGGGATCTAATAATACAGAAAATTTGGCATATTCTGTTCGCAAAAGAGGGAAGTATTCTTGCAACTTATCTGTTATTTCTTTAGCACAATTCAATAACAAGGTTTCTTCCGTTTCCAAATCAGAAAGATGTTTATTTATTATATCTAATATAGGTATTACGTAATATATACTTGGGAATTTTGATTTTGACAGTAGTAGTGTGGCATCGAAAAATGGTTTCAAAAAATCGATTAATAATTTTATTTGGTCCCACATCAGAATATCTATGTAATAATCACTTAAATCGTTATTATTTAGGCACATATCGGTAAGGACATCTTTCATTTTCTCCGCACGTTCTAACATTAAAAAGGTAGAATTCCATCGTATAGTCATTTCTTTCATGAGTACCAACTGTGCACTACCCAATTTAGTGCATGTTTCCAAATACTTCTGTTTTTTTTTGGGAGAAAAGTTTATTACATTTACTAATTTCGATACAGCTGATACAAGATCTTGAACTTTCTTGATGCCACTTTTTACCGCCAAATTTAAAATGTGTGCTATGCAACGAGTATGAATTATGTCTTCATAATTGTCGTATAATGTAAGTAACCGTAAGCACTTAATATTAGTATTTTCGTTGTCAGTAGTGATAGATATAATCCTTTTTTGTAGTCCAAATGAATTCAAAATTTCCAATATTTTGTGCATTATTTGCTCGCTATTGTGAGGATACGGAATTAAATCAAAATCCAGAATAAACGATTGTAATTTCCCATTGTGTATAAAGTGCGCAGTAACTACTAGATACGGTTTGTTTGTTATTGACGTCCAAAAATCGAAGGTAAGTAAGATTTTGCTAGTAACGGTCTTAATAAACTCAATCACTTCACCTTGCTTCCGCTGAAAAAGTTCTTGAATATTCAAATCAAGTTTTGTTCTACTCAGTGGGGAATATCCGGAATTCAGCCCTTGCAACATTTTTTTGAAGTGGGTTTCTTCAACAACCCTGAAGGGATGGTTCCCGTGTACAACAAAATTAAGTATTAGTCGGTCATATTGAACTTGTCGTTTACTTTGTCTTGCAGTTTTATTATTTTCATGGTTGACGTAATGTTTCTTTAATGTGGAATGTGAAGTTTTAAGAGAAAATACTTTTTTACATGTTTTACATTGAAAACCATTTTGCATGTTAACAAAAAGTCTCGCTTTTAATTTGCTGTGGTTGCCTGTAAAATTTACATTTCTCGATGTAGATTGCGTACTCACATTATTTGATGTATAATTCTGTGGTATTGCGTCCACGCATTCGTCAATATCAATAAATTCAACTTCCATTGTTAATTACATAATTAATTAACATGAAGCCGGTAAAAAACTATTGTAAGGATTTCTTTTTTTTTAAGAATTGAAATAATGAAGTATCCGCTTTTTGTTTTTTTTATCACCAACCAGCATTTCAAACGGTCTATTATTTCTACATATAGGTTTTTTCTTTTTGGCAAATAATTAATTATGCACATCCTCCTTACATCACGCAAAGGCGAAATTATATATTAAAGTAATGATTTTTGTAACTTCGCGAAAGCAAAGGGTAGAAGCCCCCCTTAAAGTTGGGTCCAGCTGTAATAGCTACTTTACGCCGATCTTCTGTGTGAGGATGGTACTACCCCAGTCGTGCCAGCCCGTCAATTGGCTCAGCTTGGCTCTACCACCAATAAATCTTCTTGCCACTTTGTCATGTCTTGCCAGCTCATGCCATGTCGTGCCATGTCATGCCCACTCATGACCTGGTACGATATGACATGTCGTGACATGACATGACATATCGTGCCAGGTCATGCCAGCTCATGTCGTGTGATGACATGTCATGTGATGACATGTCATGCGATGTCATCACATGACATGAGCTGGCATGACATGTCATCACATGACATGAGCTGGCATGACATTTCATCACACGACATGAGCGGGCATGACATGTCATCACACGACATGAGCGGGCATGACATGTCAACACATGACATGTCATCACATGACATGTCATCACATGACATGTCATCACATGACATGATCTGGCATGAAATGTCATCACATGACATGAGCTAGCATGACATGTCATCACATGACATGAGCGGGCATGACATGTCATCACATGACATGAGCTAGCATGACATGTCATCACATGACATGAGCGGGCATGACATGTCATCACATGACATGAGCTAGCATGACATTTCATCACACGACATGAGCGGGCATGACATGTCATCACATGACATGTCATCACATGACATGTCAACACATGACATGTCATCACATGACATGTCATCACATGACATGTCATCACATGACATGATCTGGCATGAAATGTCATCACATGACATGAGCTAGCATGACATGTCATCACATGACATGAGCGGGCATGACATGTCATCACATGACATGAGCTAGCATGACATGTCATCACATGACATGAGCGGGCATGACATGTCATCACATGACATGAGCTAGCATGACATTTCATCACACGACATGAGCGGGCATGACATGTCATCACATGACATGAGCAGGCATGACATGTCATCACATGACATGTCATCACATGACATGTCATCACATGACATGATCTGGCATGAAATGTCATCACATGACATGAGCTAGCATGACATGTCATCACATGACATGAGCTAGCATGACATGTCATCACATGACATGAGCGGGCATGACATGTCATCACATGACATGAGCTAGCATGACATTTCATCACACGACATGAGCGGGCATGACATGTCATCACATGACATGAGCAGGCATGACATGTCATCACATGACATGTCATCACATGACATGTCATCACATGACATGAGGTGGCATGACATGTCAACACATGACATGAGTGGGCATGACATGACATGTCATCACATGACATAAGCAGGCATGACATGTCATCACACGACATGAGCGGGCATGACATGTCATCACACGACATGAGCGGGCATGACATGTCATCACATGACATGAGCAGGCATGACATGTCATCACATGACATGAGCTGGCATGACATGTCAACACATGACATGAGTGGGCATGACATGTCATGACATGAGATGAGCGGGCATGACATGTCATCACATGACATGAGCTGAAATGACATGACGAGTTAATGAAATGGTGCCTTTGCCTGGTGACTTCTTGCGAAGGCTAGTCAATAATTTTTGACTCGAAACCTTTATTTGAGCTCACTATAATGGAGCTCCAATAAGAACTCCGAGCCCAAAAAGGGCTCGAGGTTTATTTAAAACTCGAGTCCTTTTTTAGCCTTGAAACATTCGGAGTCTTTTTTCTTCGACGAGCCCCATAGAAAAGCTCGAGCCTCTTTGAGAGGGCTAAAAGAACTCGAGTCTTTTGCAACACTAGGCGAGGCAACTGACACTCTAGACAGGGAAAGGTATACCCAATCAATCAGTTTGACACGTTTGACATCGTTCTGTCTCAAGAGTGCCAAACTAGGCGAGGCAAATGTGAGTGCTCAGGTGAGGCAGGGCGCGCATTTGCCTCACGTGAGGCAAGTCAAACTTGGCGAGGAAAATTTGCCTCGCGCGGCATGTGACACTTCTGGACGTAGCTAATCAGTTTCACGTAGGTATTTGCCTCGCGCGGCTGCTCGGGATGTGTGGACGCTTACAAAAAGTAAAAAAACGAGTGTGCACCTTTGCACCGAGCGTGCATCCGAGCCGTTTCTATTTATTTACCTAATTTAAGTAACTAATTATTTGCTACTTAATTGGTGGGCAAATTAACACGACAATTTAAAAGAAAGGTCCCAATATTATGCTTATCACCATCAGGGGTAGGTAGGTATTTTAAAACATTCGAATTGATATCGGACACGGCTTCGGAAACTTTAAACGTGCTTATATTTGCTAATTTGGTTAAAAAATACCGTTTTAGTCGTCAGGAATTCGATTGCACGCCTGCAAATACGCAAGAGCAACATCATTTTGAAAACTTATTAATTGACTACAATACACTACGGTGATATTTAGCACTGAATTACTTTTCACATAGATAGGTAGTTAGTGTAGTTCCTTAGCGATACCTATTGAACGAACAGACCCCGATAATATGTTATTGATGTGGTTTAAACCACGTCATAGGATAATGTTATAACTATTTGAAAGGACTTATTAGGTATTACATAAATGATAAAAAATTACTTATGTTCATTATTTTAATGAATCACCAGTAATGACGTTCAAATAATAATCGTATAAGTACTTATTAATGAAAGTTCATGAATTATTATGAATCATTGCGTTGTTGTTAAGGCAGTACTTACTCATAAGTTAATGTTACCCATATATTAAATGGACATTCTTAAAATACCTACATATAGAGTATATTTAGTATGTGTATCATGTTGGTACGGGAGAAGTACGAATGATACAAAACAATCTAATATTTTGTTTCCCGTTATCTTAGGACGCATAAAAATGAACGTTCTTTTTCTCCTAATGTAATTTCTGATGCGGAAATACGTACCCCTACTACAAATTTATCCAGAATATAAATCATTCGCAGATACTTAGGAGGCATTATCTGAAGGCAATGTTACAATCGCTTTAGCCCGTTTTGCCGGAATAATCAAAAGAGATTCGGTACGTTCGAAACGTTTGAAAATGAAAAAAATACCGGCCATGTAATATCGTATGAATATATTTTATTCCGCTGTGTCTACGAAAATATCGCTCTTTTTATAACCCGAAGGCGTGACCGAGTAAAGAATTCGGTTGTAAGGGAATAGGGATCATTTGCATATACAAGACAAGATTATATACTTAGATTGGACTCGTGGAGTTCAAGAGTCAATATCACACGCAATAAAAACCCACCCAGCCGGAAACTTTGCCACCGAATTGTTTTCCACTATATGGGGTTTATATGCTTTGTCGTAATACGGTTTTACAATACGGTGCTTTTGTAATGCGAACTAGGTATATTTTCTTTCAGGGTCTATTCAGGCAAGTTGCATCAACTGCACCAAACTGCATTTTACAGCCGTCTCGCAGTCCACATGCAGCTCTTCTTGAGAAATAAGCCACTATGGTATAAATCTGATATTGTTTCCCAAACGTTCTATCTAACCTATTAAATACATCATCACAAACGACTTCAACTTTTCGACTTTTCATATGAAACTCTCGAAAATAGTCGAAACGATCTGACTTTAATAGCTTTTATCCTGACGACTGCAGTATTAAAAGCGTGCTCTAAAAGACGGTAAACTTTCATCATATTCGTTGCACACAGTGGGGTGTATTAACTCATCCCTGTCGTTGAAGTAATGATCGAGTTAAGTGTGGTTGTTAACCCGACGCTCTGCATTTTATGTTTTAATATATCAGAGTACATCTGTTATTATGAGATATTATACAATAAGAGGGAGTGCTGGCGAGGATAAAGATTATTCTTAAAAGTACGTTGAATTTTCTAATTTGTAACTTTTGTATCATCACATAGTATCAGCATTGTCCGAACACTATACTGGCTCTTGGCCGGTTTTTTCATTCTATAGGAACCGGCGCCCAGTTAAAATGCTGGAATGTTTCACGAAGATAAGGGTCGGACGAAGCCATGCGTTATTGGATTAACGTTTTTCACATGTTCCATTTGCACTCTTATACGAAGTTAGAGTATACAACCATCTAATTGATAAAGCTCACATAGGTAAGTAGGTAGTGCCTAGGTTATGTAATAAAGCAATGACATAATATAATGTACGATAAAAACAACAAACCATACCACAAACATGTTACAGGTTAGCAAAGCAAAAGAGTGATTCAGCTTCATAAAATTTGCGAGTCGGAAAGTGCTACTTTAGGGGCAATAAAAACATAAAAAGAGCATCATAAGGATGGATCATAATTCATTGTTTTGTTACTTGGAAAGGCGGGGTGCTCGGTTTACGCTAACATTAGGTAATGGAATCGAGCCATATCGTAGCTGTTCGGGGGTTTGCTCGTACGTGCTTCCATGCTGAAGTGTTCGCCTGTCAAATATCACAAGCTGAAGGACGATACTTTCAAATTAGATATAATACCAAAGTGATACCAGTCGTATGTTGTAGGTAAGTAGGTGTAAGGTCGAAGGTCGCGTGCGTCGAATCAACGAGGCACGTGAAGCGGCAGGAAGTGTTATTATTGCTACAGCAGCTACCGTCTGGCAGTTATATAAAATTCTATCTAATAACAGTTGCCGGCCATAGCCAGTGATCATCATCATCATTTTAAACCTCTCAACATTGGCCATCATAATATTATGAGCATAGATACATTAATTTCATGATAAGAGTGAGTAACACGCAGTTTAAAATGATAAAGCAATGACAGTTGTTAGATCAATATCAAACAAAATCTTACTTGAGAATCCATCAGCATAATAAACAAGGGCGCAGGTCAGCAAAACTATTTTCCAGTCCATCTTTTATCTGAAAATAATAGAACCAACTATAAGTAAGTACTATTTTGTAACGAAGGCAAGTCTGTAGCAAAGGAAAATGTACAAAGCATAAATGTGCCTAACGAGTAACGAGTATAAGTTAGACGCCAAGTTTCCCAAATTTATTGGAGCCTTGAAGGCGAAACGCTTCATTAGTTGAGCATTAAGCAGTTACCAGCTGCAGCGTGGTGAGCTTCTGACAAAGTTGTATGTAAGACGAAATAGCTCGACGACACGTGTATTCCAACGCTGCACACGTCTGACCGACAGCTTTGCTCAAAGTTTATGACACCTAGCTACATTCCCTAAGCAATTTTCCCCAGAAACTGTATCGTATAATCTCGTTACCAACTGTGCTCCTGCTATGCGAGTAAACGCTTTGCGGATATGACTCAAGTTGTTTCTCTTTATTGAAAACGGGAGACTCGACGGATCTACTTAGTGTAAGCGTCGCTTGTTTGTGTACATTGTAGAGTAGACAAACTATGAATACTAAATTTTGTTCAAAGACGGTGGCAAGGAGTAAATTGAATCTCCTTTAAAGTTATTTTGATATTTGTATACATTTATCAACATAAATATAAGCTCAATTGAGGCTGATGTTTGTGACGGTAGAAGGCATCGACAAAGTAAAGTTAAAAAAACTGCAAAATGTTTAGGCGAGGCGCTATTGAAAGCTGCAAATATCCGAAGCCAGGTATGCAAAGCTTTCAAGATACGATATTTTCAAGAACAATTTACCGGGAAATGTAATAACATTTAACAATATCAGATACGAGGAGCATAAAAACAAATTATTTAACCAATCTATTCTGGCTACACAAATTAAATTTGAGACAACTCTGAAAAACAAAGTAAAATATGTTATCTTGTGTGCTAAAACCTTTTGACACTATACATCCTACCTGTTTATGCAAACCACAAAAAACTGAGACTCAATAGCACTGTCACAAAAAGAACTGACGGTCGGAATGCTTAATCCGGGGGTGGCGTAATAGGGATGGAGATGGGGGTGCGCCTCAATGTCGCAGGTCAATGAAGGTCGGAGCAGGAGGTCGGGCCAGCCCGTCACGCAACTTAAAGTTCAGTTTATCTACACGGTTAAGTACAGGTTGAATAAACTACACGGAAAAATCAATTTGGGTCGGCTTTTCCCTAGGGTTTATTCTGCTTCGGGAGTGCGCGAATGGTTGCTCATAAATTTCTTATGTCAAACATAAACCAAAAGCAATAGTTCTTGTAACTTTTAGAGTGATTGAAGGGAGTCTATAATCTGCTCTAAATCAGCGATAGAAACTAGGTAACTATAAAACAGAATGCAACAAAAACGGAAAAGCATAACTGGATATTGATCATTTAGCGAACTAAGGCCGCAAGAAAAACAGAATTCATGGAGCTGATTAAAAAAGCCTTTGAAATTAAAGCGATCCTTGGGGGGATATTACATGCCATAGAGCAGAAATTGGATAGCGATACGAGAGATATATTGCCCGACATAAAGCCGTGCTCGGTAACTTTCTGCCCATTTCCGGCAGCCCACTTGTGAATCGTATTTCGGAATCCTTTTTATCTTTTTGTGGGTGCGGAGCGACGGCGGAACGCGAAGTGACAGCGGCACCAAGCCACTTCGCAGCTCATATATCACTTCAGCCTGTAACGGCCCTGTTAACGGCTCGCCTGTCACCTCCCGCGTTTCAGCCGTCCACCACCGTACCTCTTCCGTCTATTGTCTATTTAATGGCTTTCTAATCCTTCATGTCAAATACAGAACGTAACGAATACGAGCAAAAACTAAGAATCGAGCATTCTTCGAGGAACAAATTTAAAACGTAAACCACGACGTAAGGTAATTTGAAAAGGAAACGTAGTCTCCGGATCAACTAGCAAGACAGAAACAGGGAAAACGTGGCGAAGTGTGGCAAACCCGGCAATACATTGGCGAACGTACGTGATACGCCGTGAACGCAATTCGACGTTGTTGGTAGCAAGATTTGCGCGTTCAAATTCTAGACGCGATGCACCGCCGGTAGCTTCCCTCCACAAATTCCCGGATTGCATCGAGGATGCGACGGGTGTAAAGCAAGGGTGTCGCGTACCGGGATTTATATCGGCGGAAATCTCCGGTGTGTTCACACTTCATGCTCGCGGTGAGCCAATGCCGGATAAAAATGCTCCGCAGGTGGGATCGCGCGTGGTTGGCGTAGATTTTCATTCACACCGAACTAAGCTTATACACGACAGGCCGATTTATACCAGCATTTCGAATTTCAAGCTTAAACTATTGTTAGGATCCACAATATTAATTAACCTACACGATGTTTGTAGACGCCACTGCCGATGACAAGTATTCACACGCGAAATAATGAAGGGCAATTACTATTGAAACACGATGATTGTATTTTGCGCGCAAAATAGTAGACCAATGATAATGAAGCTTAAATCACAACTGCGAACCCAAGCTGTTTGTTGTTCATTACGTCTACTGTCTGATAAGACGCGGGTAATTCGTAAATGAGATCATACATATTTATTACTCATCCAAGTATTGTGTGTATAGGTATACTAGAATGCGATGCAGCAATTTCCTTCACACGAGGTAAATAGTGTATGTAGACTCGTAAAGTCAAAATATTTGTATTCATGTACACACAAACATATTAACCATACTGTAACTGTCTGCAATCTAAATATATAAGAATCAAAGTCCTGATTGACTGACTGACAGACAACGCACAGCCTAAACCGCTGGTCGTAGAGACTTGAAATTTGGAGGGTGGGTTTGTCTTGACGTCTAGAGGTGTACTAAGAAAGGGTTTTTTGAGATTCAACCCCTAAGAGGGTAAAATAGGGGATGAAAGTTTGTATGGAAGTTCGTCATTTTTGAAGTTAGAATTATGGAAATTGGTGTTTTTATAAACCAAGGTCCGGGATCCGAGATCCGGGATATCCGGAATACGTGATCCGGAGTATTTGGGATCCGGGATTAGGCAAACGGGATCCGGGATCTGGTAAGAACGGGAAACGGGATCCGAGATTAGATTTTTTTATTTGAATTTTACGCGGACGAAGTCGCGGGGAAAAGCTAGTAATAAAATATAACTTTTCTTATTGTGGCGTATTAAATATAGATTATTCCTAGAATAATGTTAATTAATTTATAAGTCAATCAAAACTTTGACCATTTAATTTTGAAATGGATAAACTGTGTGCAATTATTAATTGGAATTTGCTATAAAGAGGAGATATAAATACAAAGCCAGGGATGACTTCCCAAACAAACGTGTTTAGAAAAGTTTGAATTATCGGATCTCGAACAAATGGAACCAGACCCTAGACTATATTTATACTGTGCTACTATTCAGTATTGGTTGGATTAAAGCCAAATGTGGATGGAGCGAATTGAGCAACAATAATAATTTTCTTAACACCAATAAAAGCTCAATTTTTATGGTTACTGCAACATTTCGTACATAATGTTTATGGTTTTATATGCGGTATTCAATGGCCCTATCGTATAACAATCGTGACTGATAAATTCAGTTAAGTATGAATGACGAAGGTTCATTTTTAGATTTCTGTGTTGGTCTTTCCAATCGTTTCCAGTGAGGCAAGCAATCAGTTGCCTATTTTTTGCTGCAGTAATTATGTATTTACGTCGTTTAATAGCGTGAGAGAAAACCGGTTGTGTACATCTAGTCTGTTGATATAAACATCCTTGAGACCGGTCAGGTCATTCTAACTCGGAGATAAAGCGCGTTTGTTCTACAAGCCCCATTAGTTTCTGTCTGCCTGAATCTGATTTGGTTCCAGAGTGTATACCATTGAAAGTGATATGTAGCTGTACATTAAGCCATACATCAGGCCCTATGTATTGCAGATTATTCAACATCATCCATGTAACGTTGAACGCAAATATTTGCTTGTCTTAATGCTATCAAGTTGTTTTTTTTCTTGGTTTGTAGTTTTCGCTCCAGCCAATGGGTTCAATGATGCAGTTTACAAAATGATCGTCTTTTATAAAAAATCTACTTTTGTCGATGCAGCTAATGAGTTCTCCTCACCTGTTTCACTCAATCTGCCTTACATTCCCTCGACATCAAACGTCTTCACATGTTTTTGGCTCATTCTCGCCTTTCCTCTTCGACTCGTTTCTTTTTAACCCCCGACGAAAAACGAGGGGTGTTATAAGTTTGACGTGTGTATCTGTGTGTCTGTCTGTGGCATCATAGCGTCTGAACGGATGGACCGATTTGGATTTAGTTTTTTTTGTTTGAAAGGTGAGTTAATCGAGAGTGTTCTTAGCTATGTTTCAAGAAAATCTGCTCAGCCGTTTGAAGACTATCAGCTCTTTTCTAGTTGATGAAAAGATATAAACAACTTCCACAGGTCTGATCGATACGAAATTTGAAATCCTGTCACTTGTCAATGATATTACAAAGTATGACAACCTTGACCTGATGCGCAGGCATCATCAGAAGAACTCCTCAACGGTGTACGGCATCTACCTTGTGTTTGGGCTCATACGATGCGTTTTGACGAGTACATGCTAATACAAGCTGGGCAGTTAGTACACCGGTAATATAAGTTTAAAAAAGCATGAAATAAAAATTAAATTAAAAATTTAAAAAACCCCCGACAAAAAAAAAACCTTTAAAAAAAGATAAAAATAATACCTGAATATTTTCACCCAAGCGTCGTCGTTGTGTCGGGGGACCGCTAAGTACATTACATTTAGAGTAACCTGTAGATGTAGAGTAACCTGCGGTCCCCCGACACAACGACGACGCTTGGGTGAAAATATTCAGGTATTATTTTTATCTTTTTTTAAAGGATTTTTTTTTGTCGGGGGTTTTTTATACTTTCTCCTCTTAAATGTTGCTTATGATAGTATGGCTACCTACTTATCTCTGACTTCCATAACCAGGTCACCAAAATCAATAAGTAGGTACTGTTGATATTTCCCTATGAGATAATTGCTAGGTATTGTTGAATGTTCGCGAGTACAATCATTCCGGTTTTTAACGTTCGCCGTCCAAAACAACATCGATAAGAGATCAAAATTCACAGAAAGGTCAGGTTTAGTCGAATGTGTAGTATTATTAGGAGCAACCAGAACGCAGACGGCCGTTGACATTGTAAATGGAGGACGAGTCAGTACATTATGTGTAGTTTACTCTATTAGCAGTTTAGAACAATTTACACCCTAGGCACTGTTAGATTTGGTTACCTGTTAGTTGAGGAGTTGTGAAGTTTGTTCACTTTTCAAAGTTTATAAGAGAGACTGTAAAAAATTGCGAATCTTGGTATGCCAAGTCTACCTACTATAAAAGTAAGAAGATAGATTGGCACCGACCCCAAATACTCGATAACACACCATCACGTCTGGTTTTCCCGAAGGGGTAGGCAGAGGTGGTAATATAAATATTATTTCAGGCTTTTTAGTGATCCAGGTTTTTTTGAAATCGGTTTGTTTTTTTTATAAAAATAATTTTATTTCACGATTTTTAGTGGAGCCATACCAATGAACATTTTGGCATATTGAACCATATGAAGTAAGCCCAACAAAAGGTAACTGCTGTAAATCTTTGAGGAATTCCCTCGACTGTCTATGGTCTCCATCATTAGACCTGTAATGGCACTTATAACCCACATGGGTTTAAAGTTCTCTCCAATACAAATGAATCAAGCCCAAACACCAGGTAATTGCTGTAAATCGTTGAGGAGTTCTCTCGACTGTCTTTTGACTCAGTCACAACCCATCTAGGTGTAAAGTTCTCATCAATACTAATTAATCAAGCCCAAACACAAGGTAGCTTCTGTAAAACGTTGAGGAGTTCCCTTGACTGTCCCTCGTCTTCATCATCAGTCCCCTAATGACAGTCACAACCCATCTAGGTGTAAAGTTCTCATCAATACAAATTAATCAAGCCCAAACACAAGGTAGCTACTGTAAAACGTTGAGGAGTTCCCTTGACTGTCCTTCGTCTTCATCATCAGACCCCTAATGACAGTCACAACCCATCTAGGTGTAAAGCTCTCATCAATACAAATTAATCAAGCCCAAACACAAGGTAGCTACTGTAAAACGTTGAGGAGTTCCCTTGACTGTCCTTCGTCTTCATCATCAGACCCCTAATGACAGTCACAACCCATCTTGGTGTAAAGCTCTCATCAATACAAATTAATCAAGCCCAAACACAAGGTAGCTACTGTAAAACGTTGAGGAGTTCCCTTGACTGTCCTTCGTCTTCATCATCAGACCCCTAATGACAGTCACAACCCATCTAGGTGTAAAGTTCTCATCAATAAAAATTAATCAAGCCCAAACACCAGGTAATTGTTGTAAATCGTTGAGGAGTTCCCTCGACTGTCTTTCGGCTCCATCATCAGATCGACTCCAGACCTTCATAAAATAGTAGTGCTTTAAAATACTTAATGAAAAAAATTACAAACGCACTAGTCGTTCCTACGAATTTCGAATTTCCTACAAATTTCCCCTCGATTTCTCTGGGATGCCATCATCAGATCCTGGTTTCCTTATCATGGTACCACCGCTGGGATATCTCCTTTCCAACAAAAAAAGAATCATCAAAATCGGTTCATAAACGGCAAAGTTATCCGCGAACACACATAAAAAAAATATATATATATACGGTCGAATTGAGAAACCTCCTCCTTTTTGAAGTCGGTTTAAAAAGAATGTAGATAACTATGTATTGGGATTACGAGACGATTTAATTCTCCTGGCAAATGTCCACAAGATTTTTGTAGTTCAAACTTCTAAACTTCATGTTGGTAACTATCGGCTTTTGCATTTTTAACCTTTTATACATACAACCCAAAGAGGCGGGTAACCACCAAGCTTAACAAAGTTAGTATTGCCAAAATAGTTCTAGCTGTACGGTTCGTGAGATACCTACAGCCCGCTGCGCTGACAGACGGACGGACCGCGGAGGCTTAGTAATAGGGTTCCGTTGGCACTCTTTAGTTACGGAAACCTAAAAAGTACAAATGAAATGCAACCATAGTCCTCACGTGTAGGTACGTCTACTAATGTGTAATAGATCGATTCTGACACAGACGAGTCAGGGAAAGAATACCTACACGCATTTCTAACTGATTACATACTATACGACACAGCAACATCACTAAAGTGCGAATTTCCACAATGGTTTCACTGATATATTCGCAGCTAGGGTTACCATTTCGAAATTCGAAAAGTCCTGACAAATAGCCGCACATAAAAAAGTCGGGATGTTTTAATTTAAAATATAGTAAACCACATGCACAGCGTACGTTTAGTGCACACGGATATTAAATATTCATTTAAAATCTTTTCATCTAAGTTAAATCCGGTAAAAAAAAAAGCCGTGCAAAGTCTGGACGGAAGACGAAGGTCTGTAAATGTCTGGACAAATCCGCCCGGATGGTAACCCTATTCGCAGCGCCATTCTAGTATATTGCACCGGATTTTGAACATTTTGGCAAAATGTGACTTATGCCCGTTCGACTCTACGCTGATATTACCAAGCTGACGTTGGCATGCCGCCAGGCCTGGTCTGCGCTGGGCCTAGACTCGAAAGGAAGTGTTCTCTCACGCAAACTGGACGTTTTTATGGGTTACAATATATAATTTATGAATTATAATTCCAAATCTGTATGTAACTAGGTAGGCCAACAAGATTCAGAATAAACTAAGATACAAATATGAAAGTACCAAAGCTTTAGGATTTTTCCAAAACGACCCTGTTGTGTAGGTGGAATGACTGCACACTGATAAGAATATTTTTATATCTATTTATAATATTTTTTGGGCAATTGAGTACCATATATAAAAATAAACAATCTAACATTACTTAATTTTTTTACAACCTTGCGGGTTGAAGATTTGTTATCAAACTATTTGTTATTGAATAAACGAAAATAGGTGCCAGTCAGCGCTTTGTGAGTTATATTAATTAATATTTAATGCATGCATACTCCCAACATCAATATTGTATTTTTTTGCATAACACTGTTGCTGGTTATATGTGCTAAGTGTTAGTTATATGTAAGTATAGCAAATAGCTGCGACAGGATGTATCAATTCCAATTGTGGTTGAGCTACCTGAACTATTTCCTTGTTAAACTCACAATACATAACAACTATTGTAGACACACAATAATATGTAGCACTAGCTGATGCCCGCGGCTTCGTCCGCGTGGATGTCGGTGTTTCTCTACTGTATTATGCATGTATTATACACATAAACCTTCTTCTTGAATCACTCTTATCTATTAAAAAAACCGCATCAAAATCCGTTGCGTAGTTTTAAAGATCTAAGCATACATAGGGACAGACAGCGGGAAGCTACTTTGTTTTATACCATGTAGCGAAGTCTTACAAATGTAGGTCTGTGTTTGTTAGCAATACATTATATTTAAGTAGATATATAAAACTATATAATTTTATTACATAACTAAATATGATCCAATTAATATTATGAGCCTAAAACACTGAAATAGACAGTAAACTTGGCTACAGATAGCAAAACATTATTATTATCATTTGCATAATGATAGAAGCTAGCACAATCTGGACACTACATAGCCGTTAGAAGTTCAGGTCTTGCTGGATGTGTGAAACCTACCAACTTTAACTTAGCATGGTGAACTATGGCTTGAATTCTTTTGCATTGATGACCCACAAACAGCCTCAAGCAAGGAAAAAGGCTAGTAACAGTTTCAAGTCAAGACAATACCTATCACTATCAATTCCATTGAGGAAAACAACAATACATAATATAATTGTTAATAATAATTATATTTAAGTAACTTACTGAAGTCTCGTACTTATTTATTGTCAAGAAACATTAGGTACTATATTTTTACAGTAGTAGTGTTACAAAAATTTTACACATATGTGCAGTATCTTGACAGGGCTAAAGTTGGCTCTTGCAGTGTTACTGTAAAGGTAGGAGTTCAATCACGACGTCAGTTTCGTACAAATTGTCGCGATGACATGTGCCGCGACAGCACGACGGCATTCAATTTCTATGAGATCGACTGACGTCCATCATCTGCCGCATTGCTCGAACTCCCGCCTTAACCATTTCTCAGGCAAAACCACTATTGCAGGACTGCTAGAGCTAACTTCAGTTCGGCCAAGTTACTCCATGCATACTGAACCTACATGCTTAAGGACTCTTTTACATGAAAATTATACTTTAGTACTGCACCAACTTTGGTACTTTGGTTTTGTGTTATGTATGTTATGTATAAAATTGAAAGGCAACAATTTTACTGACACTGCACTTAGGAGATCATGATTGGGTCTTTTGACATTGAAAAATTATAAAATTAAGTAAATTTGGTCATCTAAGTCAGGTAGATATGTACCTACCTACTTAGCTACCATAATTACAGCTACTAAGCACGTTTTCGTTTTTAAAACTTTAGTCAAGGTGAATAGTCACATTTTCCTAACAGAGTCCATGGGATAATTGAGTCAGTGGAATGGTAATGGAGGTAACAATGTGTAAAGGCCAAACAAAACTATGCTTTATAACTAAAGAAATCGATAACCTACTGGGACCTAGTGCGTCATCATTTATCAGAAATAGAGTAATAGTTAGCTTATTCTTGTTATAACGGAATACTTTAATAAACATAGGATTTAAAAGTACTAAGTAATTAACATTGGATTCTGAATTACGTACCGTCTGTAGTTGGCTAGGACCGTACACTAGTTTTGTTTGTTTGTAAAACGAAAATAACTTTACACGCACTAAAATAATATTATCGCCACGAACCAGTGTGTTTCGCGAACAAGGTCAATAATTTAATTCACATTCACAACAAAACCAGAAATTGGAAAATGAATACAGACAGCTGATTGTTAAGATTACACACATGCGAAAATATGACAACAGGATAGCTAGATGACAGAAGCCTGAAATAGAAAGAGATAAAAATAGTCATAATGCTCGTAGTTGACTCAATCGGTCTGAAACGCAACGAAATGTCATCTCACGTCATGATGTCATGTGTCATATTTTTGACAAGAGCGTTCAGAATGCAAACAAAACAATAATATATATTTTTTATATGAATTCGTTAGAATCAGCAAATTACCTACTTTAAATGATAGGTATCATTGACTGCATATAAAACTAAAAATTGGGTAATCGTAATTTTATTCGCAAATATAGGTAGGTAATACTTTTTTTATAGAGTATATTATTGTTAGAATTGAATACCGATGAACCGATATTAGAACGTGCTCGTTTATATTTTTCTTTTTGGCGGGAAATCATAAACGTACGTAACTCTACGCGGGAAATTCATAGAGGGATCAGGATTCAGCATAGGATTCAGGGAAGTGTAGGAGGTGTTCATGTCAATTTAGTTTTGTTTTTCATAAAATATTTTATTTGTCAATAGATGTGTCCATATGGCGCGCATGCCTCACCCGAGCACTCATATTATGACATTACATATAAATCTATGTTGTCAATATTAAAGAGTCGTGAAACCTGACTTACAAGTTTTTTCAAGAATAATGTGATATGTGTGATATTTTAAAAGTATAGGTATAATAGGTGTACTTAATATAAGTAAGTATAATTCCTAGTAAAGGATACAGGAGTGAGAAGGTCCTAGGCATGGGCCGTGGGATTAACATTCTTAGTGAGTATATTATTTTCCTATCTAGTAGGCAGGCGTAATTTTACTTGAATAAAGACGTAGAAATGTGCTAAGATGGTACACCCATCTTGTACCCTAGGTACCTAAATACTTAACTAAAATAATTGTGCAAATATCCTATCTATCGCAGATTCAGTTAAGTAAGTATGACGTTAGTACCTACTTCCTACATTCCCAATCTATTATATCCATTAGCGTAATCAATTTGATCAATGCGCACAAAACATTATTGGATTAATTAAAACGTAATACCTACCTCGTTAATCACGTGATAATTAAACCGATATATTAACTAAAACGTCAAAACCAATGATTAGATAATTCGGTATCAAATTCGTTCCGTAATATTAATTATCGAGCTTTCAAGCCACAGTCAAGCAAACATAATCCAGAAACTAAAGCAGTACCTATAATATTCTACGCACGTTCTGTGGCCGACTGTGATAGGTAACTGCTTACTCGGATAAAGATATATCCCAGAGAGATAGAAAACTTGTGCCAATAGCAATCTATGTAATCCATATTTAGGAACCGACTTAACTACTGGGTCATACATAGATCTATGAATTATGGATAGGTAAGTATCAAAAGATAAAGAGGTCATTGCGATATTGGTTTCGTGTTGATTAGAACATTCATTAAAGTTGGTAGATAACTATTATACCTCTGTAGAAATCTAGCAGAAGTATCTAAGTAGGTATACTTAGATACCTAACTAGTAGGTATAATTATAAAATGCTAGCTTCTTCCCGCGACTTCGTCTGCGTTAACTTTAAAATCCCACAGGAACCTGACATTTTTCCGGTATGAAAAGTATCCTATCTGTTAATCCAGGTTATAAACTATCTGTGTTACAAATTTCATCCAAATCCGTTCAGTAGTTTTTGCGTGAGAGTAACAAACATCCATACATCCATCCATCGAAACTTTCACAATATTTATAATATTATAGTGGGATAAGCCATTTTAACGTTCCACTCCTGGGCACACGACCTCCCCTCAATGCGAGAGAGATTCAGGCCATAAAGGCATAATAATTAGTCTTAGCAAGTTGATATTCCCTACATATAGCTCTTTTAAAATTGTGTACAAGACCGATTCTTTTTGCCTTGCGAGTAGGTAAACAAGTTAGTCGGCGAAGGAAAGTTCTACTGTGTAGTTGAGCGTAGAATTTAAACTCACGTAGCTGCACGTAGCCATCTAGAGCTGAACATGCTGCAGTGCGGCGGCTTCAATATTACAATTTTATTTTTACTACGCACTGTAGGAACCTCTTACAAAACATCTACCTAATTTATTAACGTTTAACGTATTCAGAGTGGAGAGATTCTCTTCGGATCTTACCTCATAAGTTATGCTTAGCAAGTTAAATAAAGAAGGGTAAAAAAATCAGCTCACCATAGGTGATCACTTTCTTCGTTCTACTTGAATAATAAGCTGAAATATACCTTTGCTGAAAATATAGCTACGACAGAGTTTCTTAATAACTATCATATTATTTAAAAAATATAATATATACTTACCAATGGATGAATTTTCATCTATGTGAATCATTTTCAGTTGGCTTACGGTGAGGGAAAACATCGTGAGGAAACCTACCTATCCCTCGGGACTAGGTAATAGTCAGTTCTTGTATATACGGCGACAAGGTTCACCACCTGTCACGTTGGGTTCTGACTATCTGGTGAAACGTGGGCTTTGAGTTGACTTAATACCTCCACAATGTAGTGGTGTATGGCCACTCAAGCCTCTGACTACCCCCCCGAATGGGGATAAAAAGTCGTGACGTTATATTATATTATTATTATTATTATTACTTACTTATGTAATACCTGGTCATTTTATGTTAAAATAATTAACCCTAGTGAAGCTGAATCTAGGTTAAACTATGTCTAACTTTTTGAAATTAAGAGTAATATGACAGTGTACGCTGTACAGCATCCGAGGACCCAACGAGAGCAACTCCAGAACTGAAAACTAACTTCAACTATCCAGATCCCGCTTACATATACACTTCCGTTGAACTATGTAAATTCTTTGATAACAGTATTAGCATCGTGCTTTGAAAACGTCGCTTTAGTGTTATCTAATTTATGCTAAAAGCTATTTGTTTGCGCAAATATAGAATACAAATATAGGTAGACAGATATACGCACTTACTTGTTTCCTAGAATCACAACAATGCATTACCTCATAACCATATATAAGTAAGAAAGTAGTTCTATGTATTAATGAAGTATTTATAGCTTCATAATTAAATAAAATTGGTACCTTACAAAAAATATTATAGTGAGCTTACATTTCTATGAGCATAATAATTAAGTATCTATAATACCTGTGTTTAAACCAATAATTGAAACCGAAACCTAGCACACAACTTTATTTTTTTACAGAAAATAAAATAATTTCAACAAACATTCTTGATCTCAAAGCGCGCCATCTTCTCTTCTATAATAATTCTTCTGATAACTACAGGTCTTGTTGTTCCAGAACTTTTAATTAACCCATTTCCTCCCCACACTTTAATTCAACACAGACAAATTTCCATCAAAAACAGCACCATTGAAAAGTTTAGTTAAAAAACCTATTAAATCTGTTTCAACTTAGCTATATAAATGATTTGATCAAACGCGTCATAGAGAGTCCTCACAATACAGCGCTACAGTTTACACTCCATATCTCAATTTTATTTTGCAGCCGAGCGCTATAGCGATGTTTTAACGCATTTTTATACGGAATAAAGCAGAAATAACGAACCGCGCGGATGGCGAGTGAATTAAAACTAATGGAACGGTTAATTTCTCATGAGAATAAAGCTAGTTGCAACTCTGCCAGCTGATTCGGCTGGGAACTGTTCGCGTTGCGAATATTGTTTTTTTATTTGATGCAAAATATTATACAAACATGCCGTTTTGCACAGACGCCTGTAAAATGCTTGCGTTTATGTTTTACGTAGAAGGAATGAAAAACCTTTGTTTGCATATTTCCACAGATCAGTCGGAAGACGTCCACATCTCAATATAGGCCTTCTCTCAGGACTAAGCTTCCATAAGTTATAATCCTTCGCCCCTTGTAGAAACAGAGTGCGTAACTAGAAATCACCGTATCTATAGTGGTTGGTTTTAGCACTGAACTCAAATTGCTATTCATGCATGAGTAGGTAGATAAGTAGGTAAATACCTATACCTACTTCCTGTAATATATGATATACATTCTTTAATTCCAATTCACATATAACAAGCATTGTCTCTTTAGTAAGTACCTACTTATGGCATTTTTTTCTAATTCTTCCATGTTATTTTATGACGTAGGTATTAGAGAGCTTTGGTACATTCGTAAGTACTGATTTTGACTACTGAGTTGGATTCAGTCATTTCAAATTTAAACTCTTCTTTTCATTATCAAACTTTTAATAATTGTGCTTCGAAAACATGTTCAACTTTAGAAATTCCCAAAAGTGTCGTTTAAGTTTAAATACATTTCTATCCGTTACGACCAAAGAAATTGGAATAAATAGAGATGTTACGACTGTTCCTCGCTATTTTAAAAGGAAGTGGCTTCTTAAACTGAAAAACTTGTAATTGTTTTTTTACGAACATAGGTACCAACATAGAAAATGCTGTGTAGGTAGTACCTAGTTACTAGTCTGTAATATTCTTGTCCAAAGAAAGCAACGATGTCAAAGTAAGTATACCTACCTATTTTGTTACATTTTCTTCGGAGACTAATGGCAAAAAGTATGATGAAAAAACTTGTATACCTAAAGGAAACAATACCCAGACAAAAGAACAAAGAATGGCACCCACCTTTGTGAACAACAAAACATTATCTGCAACTAATTAGAAGCGAAATAGTCTCGCGTTAAAATATAACGCCATCTTAAATCTCTATAAATAGGTATCGTAGGTACCTAATATTGCAAATTCGTACCTAAATTGTTCGCGCCATCTAAAATATGCTTAGAGTTCTCTTGTTCTCTTTCATTAAACGTATAATTTTTCCTTCAGACTCATTAGTTTGGCGGACGAACGTAAAGGGTAACAAAGTCGGTGGCGACCACCTCGGTACGAGTTTACGAGCGGCCTGCAATATTGTGCGTGGCAGCTTAATGAAAAGGAAACACCGGGTGTATTGGCTACATACGCCAGAAAAGGCTGATGCTTGGCTCCTTAGAAACAAATGTTTATTTCCTAAGGAAAATAACTGAAGAGATGGAGTTGAACGATGTTAGTCTGCTTTGTGTTTCCATAAGATTGGTTTGGAACTTCAATGTATGCATTCTCGACTCTGAGTAAATTTGCGCCTTATGTAGAATGTTACGTTGGTATTGAAAGTAGAATTTCGAGTTTCAGTTGATGTTATTTTTCAGAGGTTTTAACAAAATTTATTTTTAATAGTACCTATATTTTGTAATGTATGTACGTATTTCCTATATTCTACATGTTATAACTTCCAGGTACATGTACATATATAGGTACATGTACTCAATGATTTTTATTCAGTTGTCACTCCAACACGCGACCAACCAACTTTTCAATAAGGCCCCCCTCGTTCCCTTTAATAAAACACGAAAGGCGAATGGAAATCGACTTACTATCAATTTGTATGAATATGAAACGGGAACGCGAAAAACGTTTTGCGACAAAGTAAACAGAAATCTCCTGGAGGCGAGATCGCTTTATAAAATAAAGTAACTCCAATAATTCAACACTTCGCCGCTCCTTAGAGGGCGCGAGATATAAAATGGAGAAAAACGTTCCTAATTCAGTTTGCTCCCGCCGAGCGGTATACTGCCGAGCCACTAGGTCTTACCGAGTGGAGGAGGAAATAATATCTGTCGATGGATAGAGAGTACCTACCGTTGGCTTTGAAACGACGACTTCGCTTACTCAACGTAATGGCGACGATAGTACCACTGTATAACTGTGAACTAGCTTTTTCTTTCGATGTTTGATAGTTCTATTCCGTTCGGAGACAGTCTGCGGAGGCGTAAAATTAAGCTTCGCAATGAAGTCTGTCGCTGACGTAGTTCGTACATTAATCCTGCGATAGAATAAACAATGTACGATTGTTATATGAAAGTGTGTCTACACTTTCACTGTCGACGACATAGGTAAGATTAATTTAGTTTTTTTGAAATATGAAATGGAACTGTAGATAACGTATCGTAATGAAAACTATCTAAAGTGATAAATGTAGAGTACTATGTTTAACTAATGCCTAAGCGCCCTTGGGTGTTATACACTATATTTATTATCCTGAAAATAAATTGAGATTCCGCTCGAATCCAGGCGCATGAATACAAGACGAATTGAGTACATTATCTACAGTAACATTGTCGGGCTAGTTAGCTCCTTGTTCGCAGTGGAAACTTGTCTACGTCTAAGACACGAGAGTGGCTTTTATGCACCACAGCCACGCAAATTGCAGCGCACCAACGTTTCAGACTGATTGCAGGAACGCCACCGACTACCATTGATGTGAATCGTAGAGCGGTTTTTGTATAATACAAACGGCTCAATCGTGGCTCAAGCTGTGGTGCTATATTTTAATGCTATGAGAAGGATTGGTAATATCAAATTTCTCTGCTGTTGCTAAGCCAGTATTTAACGACTGTACCTATATACCGAAAACCTGATGACGGTTCATGAGATAATATTGTAACTGAACTTTTCAGCAGCTTTGTTAGTAAAGCTCAATCGAAGCCAATAATATAAAATACATTTTAAATTAACATGTTAACATACCTACTAGGTGTAAACCAAGCTCAGTTTGTATAACAGATCGGTATGACTGATATCCTGCTCATAAAGTTTTAAGGTCATTTTAAAGTTATTTCCGCATGCGTACTTATAACATGTTGTAAATAAGCCGAAGCTATAGACTTATGGAGATTTAAAAAAAATTACACCACAACTATTTTCCATTATTATTTACGACCATATTTTAAGTTTACTTATATTTATTTTCATCTCAATATATTTTATTTAGTCAATATTGCGATACCATTTCACCATTTATTGCTTTATATTATCAAGCGTCATATTTCGTCGCTATCCAGTATTTCATATGAAATATGCTGCGGTCCTAACTTTCAGATTCATTTCGCCGTTATTTCTAAAGTATATCACTCCGTCCGCATTATAAATTGTTCGTGCGTATTGTTCATTGTTTAAATTAAGGATTTATGTAACCAAGCCGCCGCTGTTGTTTGCAGACACGTGTTAAATACTTGTGTTCCAGATTAAGCACGTTGTTGTATCAAAATGGGTACACTATTAAATAATGTTAATTTGTAGATAGGTATCACCATTAAAATATTAGTAGTTAACCTATATTATATTAATAAGAAATAGGTTTTTGTTGGTCATTCTTCCATAGTTTAGATAGTCGAATAGGCCTGAACAGATTTCTTCCTCATAATGAAGATCGAAAAAGATCTTAAGGCCATGTAATCCTAATGTTAAAGTCTCGAATAAAGAATAAAAGTAATAAAGTTTCTGGTACACTACAAACACGTCGTAATTCATACAACAAACAGCTCGATTAAACGGTTGACAATGCCAAAAGTTCCTGAAAGATCGATAAAAGATTGACGACACATACAGATCAGCATACATTATCACCCGAAGCCTTTACAATTTATGGCGACACATCCGATGTTGATAGCAGACTTGCAAACTGCTAGGACACAACACTTGCAATAGAACATTTCAGCGGGTCTATAAACAAGTCAGAAGCTAGCCGTTATTTATTCGAATCGCACGCTCTTGCAGATGGGAACGAAAGTTGACGGGCAGATACAGAATTTGAAATGCCGTTAAAAGCTGATCGATTGTTTCCAGAATATGGTATAGACAGTAAACAAATTTGCTTCGGATTTGTTTTGTAGTTCTTATGGCTATAGATCTTATACTTCCGAGAAAAGTTGTGTAACTCTAGTTCCTGTGCAGAATATTGAATAGAGGCTCTAAGCTCTTTACGAGACCTCATCGACAGATAATCCGTCAATTTGCAAATATTTTCTTATAACTGGATATAATGAGTCATCAATTTTGATTATTGATTTTGTGAACTTTTTTATAGCATTATAAGGCTCTTTTTATGTTAATGGTTTGTAAATCTATATGAAAATGTATTTTTTTGGGGTTGCAAAGAACCAGCATAAGAAAATACCCACGAGTTCTAACTAGAAATACCCTGAATAAGTTTCTAGCCAGTAAAAGGTCGCTGTAATAACTCCCTATATGCATTGGGGTCTGTCTGTTGGTTACGTTGAAAGCCGCTAATCCATTTGCCTTTATCCTGACCGCGGAAAGTGCAACGAAATGTTTTATATCAATGTATGTTGGGGAGATTTATTCGGATTAATTTGAGTTTTTTTATACATAGGTAGAATAGATTTCGGGCCTGTTTCAGAATCCACAGATAACTTTTATCCACCAAATAACGTTTTGGCAGATATTCTATAGAAAACCTGTCAAACCCACTCACTGATAACAGTTACCTGTTAGCTATATGACGCATATTATAATTACTTGCTAGCTATTTCTTTGGGGTTTGACACAGCATTGGGGATGAAGCAATAGCAAGGTTTGAATTTCCCTGAAAAACGCGTTAACTAAGTTACAGATGGAATTCAATTGCTACTCCCAATTTCATACCCATACCGTATTATTTTTTGATTTAGGCTACTTGATGTTGATTCCCACATCCATTTTCATGTAAACACATATTTCGCAAACAAATTATGATCAACAAGTAAAATACGTTGAGAACGCTGCAATCCACTTAGGAAGCAACCGGGTTGATGTCACACAAATCCAATATAGAGCGTATTTATTATTCACTACACCGCTTCGTGTTCCTCGATGGTCTACGAGTTAGCTTGAAATGAGTGAATGATGGAAGATGATAGACTGGCTGCATACTAGGCAACTTAGAGGCTATACACACGGAGCAACTTCAGTTGCCGCAACTAGCAACTTAGTTGCCGAAACTATCAACTTTTTAATAGTTTTTTGGCAGTTGCAGCAAACATTTGTCAGTTCCAGCAACAGATGCCGCGATTGCCGCAACTATTTCGTAATTGTTTTATATGAAAACAGCTAGTTGCGAGTTGCCAGTTGCTGCAAAAGTGCCTGTGTGCATAGCCCCTTTATGCCTTGAACGAGTCGCTTTTGTCCAAGGCAGGTTAGATCTATTCTGACTAAAAATACATTATAATTATATGGAGTCTTGTGTGTCTTGTGTGCCTATGTGTGTATGTGGGATTTCAATAGATAGTGAAATTTTACGTTTTTTGTGGTTTAAAAAAATCTAGGTCGAGGTATCTACAGGGTAGAGCCAAGCGCTATTTGAAAATCCTGAAGTTAAGTTTAGACTAGCTACAAAACTTGCAGAAGTTGACTTCCGGTATCGTTGTCGATGACTTCCGCAAGCAACTTCTACTGAAGTGAGCTTGCCGCGATTGTTTCACGGTCGGTATTACTTCTGAAAGTTTTGTTGCTCGTCTAAACTTAGCTTTAGGTAGAATAATGAAATTCAACACATACACTTTTTTACATAGGATAATATGCCCATAATAAACAACTGGACAGACAATTTATCAGTGAAAGAAAAACGTATAGTTACATTTTTCATAAAATGTTTTGTGAGTAATATTTAATGGACTCTACTGAATGGAGACACTTAATAATTTCATAAGGCGTCTCAGTCAGACAGATAAATAAGTGCTAGATGTATTAACGCTATAATTCTGCAGACAGACTTGCTATTTGTTTACCGTGTTGTGTTGTATTAGCCCATTTGGATATAGTCCAGCCAAGTTTGGAACTTACACTAGAGTTGAGGTCTTATATTGAGGTTCATTCTGCGTATTTTGTGGATAAAACAGTAGATGCCTACTCCTTAATACCTAACATACTTAGGGTAACTACAGTTTATGAGAAGACACTTTCAAAATTGCATAAAGTTAGGGATGAATTTTTAAATATAAACACTTTTGGACACACATACCCACACCGGTACCGGTTGGTGTACACGATCCGTTAGCCGAAACGCTTCGTTAAGGCGCCCAGAAGGGCTAGACAAGCCCTTCTGGGCGCTAACGTCTACAAGCGTTCATTCAAATCGCTACGCTTCATGTATGGAAATGACATAAGTCACGTGATCTCAAGCGTGATCTTCATAGCGACTTGTTGTTGATTTACATAGCGACGTTTGACATTGTGAAGTTTATTCTATTCTATTCGATTAGCGTTCATGCCACTTGGCTAGCCCTTCTGTACTGATTGGGTGTTTAGTATGTGAAACAACTAGCTATCTATAAAGGTGCTACATACTATTTTTGATAATATCATGTTGTGTATCAGTGTGGGGAAGTAATACCGTATTGCGCTAAATTAATCTTAGTACGCGGTACACATCCTTGTAACTTTTCATTAGGCGCCGCACCGCGCGCCGCAATCTTGGAATTTATATCAGACTTTGTACATCTTTCCTATATATTTTTGCTTCACTCATTCGTTTAAATTTTCTTTTCTTTAGGATGTATAAGTTCAAATATTTACTTGTTCTAATTCAACATGACATTAACTCCCAACTTCCAGTTGCATTAGAAGACTGCTTCTTCATTTAATAATTATACTATGTAGAAAGTATTTTGCTTTTCCTGTCCATATATATATACCTACTGCTGATATGCCTAATATAGGTATAAGATATGTGTATAATGAATTACTTTTACGTATATTCGCAGCTATTATTGTGAATCTTCCCACCGCGCCTTGAACAACGATTGATTTGAAGAGAGCGTTTCGTAAGGCCATTCAACGGCGCCGCGCCGCATGTGTTTCAACTGAAATTAATTCAAAACGCCCGCGATGCCCACAAAAATGATAAATGAGTACACGCGACACGTCCGCGTCCGCCGCCTCGTCCGAACAAAACGCCGCAATGCTCCTAATTGCAGTAATTATGAAACTCTTCGCTCGTTGATGGAAGTAATTTTTCCGTAGCGACTACCAATTAGGCGTCACCAATTAGTGCGGAGAGGCGCAATTTGTAACATGAACTCAAATTATGAGGCATTTATTTATGAAAGTATAATATTTTAAAGTTGCTACAGACTTTACTCAACAAAAGTTTGTACAAATTAATAGTTTATTGGATTTCAATAAATCGATGCTTTGAATCGGAAGAGACTTTTGTTTGCAGCACGCTCCTCACAATGGAGTCGGCGTATAAAAGAGGGATAGAAATTCTGATGCCGATTAATTTTGTACAAAACAAAAGTTTTAATTAATAGTTTGTTTGAGCGTTTGAAAGATAACTCGCTATACTGCTATGTTTATAGAACAATAGAATAGCAAGAAACTTTTCGTTGGGAAGTTACTTGACATTTACTTTAGACTAAGTGTTTATACTTTGGGTCATGCCATTTTCTTTTCATGCTAATACTCTACTTGCATACTACCATCCATACATCCATACCATCCAGTAGGTACCTGTAGGTACTATAATTTATCTATCAATGGTTTTCATAATTACGGCAAAGCGACCTACAGGAAAAAAATTACACTCAACCGGATTTTCCACTGATACATTTCAACAAACCATAAGTGCATGTCAGTTCGTGTGGAAACGAAACTAAGTGCCCCCCGGGGTTAGCTGTGCGCTCAATAGCGTATGAACGAACTCCGATACCTTGGCAAATAAAGCACTTGTTCCTGTCAATGGCGATGGTAATGTTGCTATAAAAGTGTTTTAAACGTGACACAGAAGGCATTTGGGGATAATGAAGGTAAGAAGATTAGAGACGTGCAAAATGCTTGGCGGAAAATATCTTCGACAGAGTTTTAAGGTACATTTTGTAGGAAAATTCTGCTTAAAATGTTTTATTTTACCTACTTTATTTTGGATCAATGAACAATGCAATTTGTTTAGATGTCTCTACTAGTACCTACTGTTAGAACTAAGCAATTTAAATTGACAATGCTTAGCCGAGTAAGTAATTTAGGTATATCTAATTCACTTACGTTACTAGCTGCGATGATATACCTACCACCAACTGGAATATTTGGTGAGTGGAGCTCTTTTTAATATAATGAATAGGTACAGACAGGATGAATACTTACTAAAATGATATTAGAGACAGTTGTAACCGAACTTAATATAAACGTTTGGCAGTTGTCTTACTTCAGAAAGAGCTTTCCATTAAAGTTTCGCCGCCGTTGCCCAGACGATACACGCAACATTATTAACTTAAAGTCACACACACAAAAACTACAAAAGGAAAAGTTTGTTACAATCATTGGAAACTTACATACATACATACATATAATCACGCCTGTTTCCCGTAGGGGTAGGCAGAGACCACTTCTTTCCACTTGCTACGATCCTTACATACTTGTTTCGCTTCGTCCACTTTCATTATTCCCTTCATACATGCTCTTCGGTTTAGGGTACTCTTGACCTTGATTGGAAACTTACATAAATAATATTGATAACACCCATATTGGATATTTACAAAACCAGAAATTATAAAGGAAGGGGGAAAACATCCCACACAAAAATAAAATATCAGCATCTTATTATGCTTACCTCTCTATTTTGAGCTAAAATTACGGTCGCGACGAACGAATTCGATGCGATATATTTTGCGTAAAGAAAACAAAATATCACAAAAACATTTTCGTAATAAAAATTCAAGTTTGATATGTAATACGTGACTGTATTCAGTATACATAGGTTTGTCTTTAGATTACACGCCTTTCACTGAAACCGGAGATATTTGTTGGCCCCGCCGGGTTTGTAGTGTAGATTTTCCAAGACCAGAAATAATACTTTCTTACTTATGATAATAATTTCTAGTACATAAGTAGGTAGGTGCCTGTCGTGACGTGTCGTACAGGAGGGGAAGGAAGGTTCCCTGGTGAAATAGAAAAATAAACGGAAGAAGAGAAGAAAAGGTGGAAATAGAATCATTTAGATGAACCGCATGCCATGGACCATCATTTAGGTATTTAAGTTTCCCTTTCTCTGCCTCTGTCCCACTCGCTTAGGGCTAAGGTAGGACCAACTAACCACAAAAACTTACCACCAGTGATCAAACAGCACGGTAGTAGGTACTCCCATTTCACTCCCCTTCAGGTCGGCAACTTGCGAGCGATGATTTTCTTGTTGCAAGTATTTATAAGCTACGGTAACTGCCTAAGATCAGGCGGGCCGTTATATAAAAAAAGGTACGATATTTTTTTGGGTTCTACGGATTGACATAGTTTTCTGTTTAATTATGTTTTTTCATTTCAATTAGTACCTAGTTCTTAGATAATCTTAACATCAAAATATAGCTCTAAATCGTTCAAAACCACCCGTTTTGAAGCCCAGATTGGTGATTTATTATCAAACTATCAAACATTATCATTCAAAAATAAATTGTAACGCAGAAACCTATTATTCAAATCCACGATGATAACATCCAATTTTAGAATCCATTACCTACTCGGAGCTCATGAAAATATTTTTTTTACATTTCAGAAACGATTTACCGCATCATGGGCACGGAAAAATATATTTCGTTTTCGTTAATTTATTGCTGACAGGTGAAAACAAGATTGGAGGGCTGTCAATGTTAAACTAATTCACGCCATCCATTGTATATTTTGTGAGAAATTATATTACAGTGAAGTGGACAGCAAGGTGTGGCTTTTAAGTGAATGCCTGTTCTCGGTCCGACACAGCCGCCGACTTATACATACTGCATCGCACTTATCGCTTGAGTATTGCAGTGTCAGATAGAATCTTTTATACTGGCTTTGGTTGCGGGTTTGCCCAAGAAACTGGGTCGAGTGGCTATGATCATGGATTGACTTATGACTTTTATATTCGTTTAACTGGCTAAGCTTGCGGGTTGGCCCAATTCGGCCCAAGAAACGAGTTCAAGTGGCCGTGATCGGAGGTAATATTTTAAGAATTGACCTTTGTGGTAGCTCCTGACGTCTTTATTCTGTGCCTAAGATATATTTTTTTGCTAACTGTGTGTATTTTAACAATTTTACTTTTTACTAAATTATTAATAAACATTTATAGAGAGGCACCCACCACTCACCCTCGGAATTGTCAATCTCCAATATTATAAACCAAATGAATTAATAGGTACGAAAGTGTGTTAGCTGTTTGTAAATTTGATTCAGTATTTCGCAGAGATCTTTGCCCAGCAGTGGGAGTATGTAGGTTAATAAAAAAAATCGATGAACGGATTTCGATGAAGTTTGGTGCAGGCAGAGGAAGTTATACTCTGAAATAACACATTGGTAGGTAGCTACATGCAGTTGGAGCTGCAATTATAGCTAGTTTGGTTACAAACACATTTGGTTGGGCAATCTCTTCATGCAAACCTAACTTGTCTATCGTAAACCCAATTCAATTCAAATTAACTATGCTTTCAACTAGTGCAGATGTCTCAATCGTGGCCATTGGTTCGGGAGTGCATTTCACTAGATAGAGCACGTGACTGAAAAGATTTATCGTCCCAGCGAGGCCGTAATTCAACCAGTCTTAGAACTCCAGATATTAATGTAGTCTACGTCTGATAGTGAGTACCATGAATAACGCCAATTCAATTGCATCTGCTTCTGCTTATGGAATTGTAAGGTTTTATCTTTATAGTGATGGCGGTAGAGCCAAGCTGTAGCCAATTGAATGCAGCTCTTATATGGCTGGCTCGACGGGGATAGTACCACCTTCTCTCAGAAGATCGGCGTAAAGTAGCAATTTCAACGATGCGAATCTGTGTTTTATACGATGAGTGAGAGAGCCGGAAGCCCCCTCTCTTTGCTCCCTCCCTTTCTTCTCTCCCTGTGTCCTTACGGTCAAGGGGAGCGGGTCCCCTCCGGTCGGCAGCGTGCGAGTGATGCCTTTGGCATTGCAAGCATCTATAGGCTACGGAAATTTCTTAACATCAGGGGAGCCGAACGCTGGTGTGCCAGCTTAGTTATTATTTTTAAAAAGTGTGCGTCTTCAGGCTACTTCACATCGTAAATATTCCTCCTCATAATTTGAGTTCATGTTACAAATTGCGCCTCTCCGCACTAATTGGTGACGCCTAATTGGTAGTCGCTACGGAAAAATTACTTCCATCAACGAGCGAAGAGTTTCATAATTACTGCAATTAGGAGCATTGCGGCGTTTTGTTCGGACGAGGCGGCGGACGCGGACGTGTCGCGTGTACTCATTTATCATTTTTGTGGGCATCGCGGGCGTTTTGAATTAATTTCAGTTGAAACGCAGGCGGCGCCGATCAATCGTTGTATGTACCATTTCCAACAAAAGCTCACCTAATTACCGGTGTCATTAATAAAAAGAGCTCAGCTTATATTGGACATGTTTCCTTAGATTTTCTGGCTAAGACCCGTGCCCGGAAGATTCACAATTATAGCTGCAAATACCGAGCAGTATAACATAACTCGGTGGTAACGATGGGTATTCTGGTCACGTAAGTGATTCCCTATGCACAGCGAGTAAAGCATTTATGAACGACCAACATGCTGTATTAGATGAAAGAGCGTTGTTCTAATAAGAGCTGTGAAACTCCGAATGAGTTATGAACCCTGGTACCGTGAAATATACAACGATCTAGAAAACAAGTGTGTAGTCATACATTTCCATTTTGCACCGCATCACACCATAATTTACATTCTGCTGCAGTCCTAGCACAGCCGGCTGTCACATGACAAAACGTGAGGTATAGTTTGACCGCTACCGCTGTGCCACTCCTTAGGTACGCGAGTGGCGAGGCGGGGTGTGCGAATCCACTCCCCACCTCCCCGCGCCTTCCCCGCGCATACCTAGTTGCCCTCTCCCCACCTCCCCGTGCATACCTAAGGCGCGGCACAGCGGTAGCGGTCAGACTATAAATAGTTTTTGCCTTATTATCAATGTATTAAGTAAGAGAGAGAGGGACTCCTTGCGACAGAATCCGTGACAAAAGTCTTGTCTTGGCGCATTTGCTAGTCTTGCGCTTATACGTAACAAAACATAAAAAATAAAAGACACAAATAACTTTTTTATAATATCCAGCATTCATACCTCCTCAAAATTGAAGACGATAGAGATCTTGAGGCAGTCTTAAATTTTCAGGAAGGTCGTCGAAGATTAATCTCAGTCTTAGTAAAAAAAAACAGACTATTTTTGAGACTTGCCGAATGCTATAAGTCTGACAGACTAATAATTGCTGAGGATTGCTTTACTTCAGAAACTGTAGTGCATGTTTCGGAAGATAAAATCAAATGGATTAGTGGTTTTCGACCTTAACCGTAGACCAGCAGATCCCACAAACCGCAAATCTAGCTAAGATTTCAGTCTGCATATTTACGAAATTAAATTCTTGACGAGTCGAGTAGGTAATAAGGCACTCACTCAATGCAACTATTTTGTTATGAAGAATGAAGTATTTTACTACTGCTTATTTAACTGCGTTAAGTAATTTAACAATAAAGAGTAAATACATACATGTAGTACAGCGCAGATTATGAAAATTTCAGAAGGGAATCTTTTTTAAATGATGCAACTATAAAATGTAACTAATACTACTTAATTCCTTATAATATTACGAAAAGATTCATACAAAAACATAGTTTTGTAATTGACTTGCATTCTGTTCACGTGGTAAATCTGAATCTAGATAAATATCTCGAGCGTCCCAAGACGGCTAAATTAACACCACCCGGTGCAATAAATCTCTTCACTAATGTATTTCCTGAAATGCATTTTCAAGCTTTATTAAGTAAAACCTGTATTAAATGCAAACTGAATATTTGAATTATCAGAATTTACTGTGAAAACTTAGACAATATTTAATGAAGAGTTCAAAAGGTTACGGTGTTATTATTTGTATATAGATAATTATTATTGTATTTTTCTCGGTAGAATATCAACATACATACTCATCAAGCATTCCAAACTAAAAACTTGATAACTAAGCACCAACATTTCACTTGAACGAACAATGTGTAAAAGCCCTAGCTTTGTAACTTGGGCTTCGACAAGGAGGCTATTCAACTCGCATACGCTAACATATTGCTTCCCAGTCTGTTGTAAAGGATCGTATCTTGAAGCTTATCGGGACAAGGCTTCACATAATAGCAATACTTCATCGGACTACCAAGTGTTCTCGTATCTAACGTTACCATGAATATGCATATTCTCACATCTTCATTGTTTTCGAATTATGATCGATGAGAATGTACGATAGCTTGGGGTTGAGCATCATGATCATTTCGGCTCGTAGCATCTCGTCCGGTGATAGTAGACCCATCTCGTCCAGTGCTATTTATTTTTATAGGCACCGGTTCACAAACTAGAAATACTTTGTTATGTTTCCTTTACATTACTAGTTGACTTAATTTAGGTTCCTATATTGAACATTGTTGGTGAAGTAGAACAGATTACCTTACCCATTTATCACAAACAAAAAAAAAAAAAAAAAAGTCTAAAGATATAAATTCAATCAGTTACCAACCTTCGTCTGTTCTTATTCGAACAATAATATCGATATTGCTTTCGAAACAATATGTGTTTATTTGCAAAGATCTTCATCTCGTAGCGTATCGTCCCAATAGTGTTGTTCGCAGTTCAGGGAGGCCGCACCCGCAGCTCACCGGACATCCCGGGGCAGAACATCTGGACAATGAATATTCATGTCCCGATAATCGCGTTTTGGATCGTCCACCGGCCGACTGTTATTGTTTTCACCATCAACGATTGGCTTGATTGTTTTAACGCTACGGTGATTCTAATTTGATCATGGGTTCTCGTCTATGAGTTTGTTTATTGATCATTATTATGATCATTTCATTTCGATTATCTCGAGAATCGATGGGAAAGCTTTTTGTATGAAAATGCTTAGAAATTTATCTTCTTCCATGGAAATATTGTAATGTTTTATCCGTTAGTTACCTACATTATATTCTTCATAGAATCGTATAAAGTTAGGCAGTTTACGAGACCTTCATTTCTTATTATAAGTTACTCCACATTATCATGCTTTCACCTAATATTTTCCCATAGTTTATGAAACATAGATATGTTTTGTCACGCGAGAACAACTTTTCTATTGATAAAATAGAACATGAAGTTTTCCTTCGATAGTTTCTTTCAAAAATATTGGTGTTATCTATGTCCATAAATCCTGTTGATTTATGTCGATCGAGAGGGATAAAAAATGCTATCCGGATTTGGACGGTACGATATTGGAGTCTGCATTTGTGGGATGCATGTGTCTAAGATTTCTTTGTGCGAATGTCGGCTGTCGAGTCGGCTAAGTGTCAGTCCGTGGGCCCATTAACTTTAAATGCTTTTCATCGCTGTCCTGCCTTTCCACTGTTAATCTAATTTTCTTGCAAACTTCCGCTAATTCGATAAGGGTGCGGAATAAGCAATGAAGGGCACGGCTGAGTGTTATCATACGAATATTCACTGGCTGCTGCTTCGCGTCGTAATGGGCGTGATCCGCTGTCAATAATTTCTATTTTAACTTGATTTCCTCTTTTGTTTGTGTCGGAAAATAAAATCTTTGTAATCCTTATCTTTATTTGACACCTATCCACATGTATTTGTATTACATATCACATGGGTAGGTGTTACAAATATCAAAGAAAATATAAAACAAGTTCGAGAAGCTCTAACTTACAATAAATAAAAAAAGAACGCAAAGAAAACTAATATTTCTTCCAATTGCACTTTTCCTTTGCTGCAAATGGCTTTGACATCGAGGGCTCGAGTACGTCTCCAATAAAAGTCCAAGTGACCGGATCGGAGTGCACATAAAGCGGCGGGCCATCTGCGGCCGCGGTGACTGGCTGTTGGCGCAAATGTGCTGTAGAGCTGCGCAAATGCTGATGGAAATTCTAGAACATGAATTGTCTTAACATTAACATCAGAATGTAAAGGTTTTTATATTCTTAGGTTTTTATTAGGACTCATTGCATGGTCGATTAGCGAGCCGTTGATGCAGGCTAATGATGAATTTATGAAATGCCCGTCGTATTAAATCCCAATGTAATAAGAACTCAGTCAATTGTCATAAACAGGACAGTTCCAACACACGTGGAGTGTCTGCAGGTTAACGCACTTTTTATAGGTACAATATTATAAAATAGTAAAAGTTCTTTCTGGTTTTTGCAGGAGGTAATCTCTGAATCTACGGATCCTATTCTGAAAATTCTTTAATGGGTAGGTGGCTACACTATTCTTGTGTGACATAGGCTGTTACAAATCTCTACGAGGGCCGTAGCTATATTTTATACGACAAACATACGAAGGCTTCGGTTGCGACGAACAATTCAATGAAAGTAATTATGATTATACCGTCCAGCCCCGTTTTCCCGTTGGCTTGCATCATAGATCAACTGGATCTCAATATTGCATCGCTCGATGTCATCTCAGTCCGTAATGAAATGCAAACGCAAAGCTTCCTTGCGGCGTCTCATTAATCTTTGGTGGCTTCACTTTTTCAACCGCACAGACAATTTGTCTGCGCATTTGTCATGATTCCCCGTTTTTCCTTGTTTGCTCGCGTGTGTTGTTATTTATATTATTATCGCGTAATGAGGTGGAAGAAAAACGGAGTTTGTGTGCTGTATTTTTGCTGAAGAACGGTGTTAAAAATGTATGTCACCGACAATTTTATCACTCAACTTAGTACACTTTACAGAAAGTATTTCTTCGCTTTCGCGCAATTCAAATAGGCACCTAACTTAAGATAAACGTTTCTCTTGTCAAAGTGCTATTTGGGCAAAAGAAATGAAACTCTAAACGGAACTTGTTCAAATTTTATTCGGAATTTTGATTGAGCCCCAAATTTATTTCTATGAACATTTTAAATAAAATTACGTTCGACTTTATGAAAAAGGTCTTATGTTAACCGATGATATTAAGAACATTTTTACATTGTCGTTATCAGATTCAAATATAAGGAGGCGAGCTTACCACCGGGCCACTTTCAGAAGCGTTTACTTATCAGGAAATTTAACTATCGTCGCATGAATCTTAGAACGTAGTTTGCAAAAGGGAGGGCAATAATGTACAACGTTTTTTCCCACGTTCACGCCATAAAAGCTTAATTAAACCAATATTAATATCATTCCTATCACACGCAAGTAAAGGGGCGGATCCTCTACGCCGTGATGTCCATGATTGTCAGGTAGTTCTTATGAAATTATACCAATAAGGCCCTCAGTGACAACAATTTGACCTTAATTTATTTTAATTAAACCCGTTTTAAATAGTTCGCTTCAAAACGTTTAGCATTCAGATTATTTAGCTTTTATTTGTTGTCCAAAGTTCTCATTGAGCGTAAAATATGGTTTCATTAGAGTGGGTTCGTACCGTGGAGGGGTTGAGTCTCAGACAAAGGTATTTTATTGTTTCGCACACCTACCTACCTATCAACGTCGCAGGTTAAATAGGTATTGTAAAGATGTATTTTACGCTCGGCGCTCCCAGAAATGTGTTCCAAAAAGCTTTTAGAGATGTTTAATTGGGTTTGTTATGTGTCGTATTTTTTTATGGCTAAATACAATAAATGAAGTAGAGTAGGTATGGTGTTCATTAAGTTAGCACACGAACTAAGCATATGTTTAGAGGTTGCGAGAATAAATCAATCATTGTACACTATAACTAGTTAAGAACTTATTATTATATACCTACCACTTTAGCTACTTTAGCTACGTGGGCTTTGAGTTGGTTAATATCTCCACAATGTGGTGGTGTATGGCCACTCAAGCCTCTGACTACCCCCGAACGGGGATAAAAGTCGTGACGTTACATTACATTACATTTTACTACTTTAAGTACTAATAATACTTTAAGTACTTCAATATTTTCAACTTTTCAAGTGACGAGGAAAACACTGGCGCCTGTTTTATATGCCACAGAGGGTATCGCAAACGTGCCGTGGTGAGGGCAACAAATTGAATAATTATTCATGGCCATTGTCCGCCCATCGCGCCCATAATCGTGCATTGACCCAACCCCATTGTGGGCGGCACTTCTGCCAAATAGACCATAGAACGTTTCCTACGTCCGGTATGCAGACGGGCGACACATAAGTAATGGAAATAGTTACCGATACTTGTGCGGCAATTTATATGATTGGTCAAAGCCAATCATCAAGTCCTCGCAATTATTTACAGATTTGCGTCTCCTATTACCACATTAATGGTACTCAATATTTTTTTAACTGCATAAAATTGAGCTATTGCTGTTTTGCCTTTGCAGGCTTCAAGTAAGAATTAGAATCGTAGCTTGCTCTGTCGTAATCTATAACAATAACCACTATTTAGTTGCGTTTATGTGGTTCGTCTAGGTATCGCAGTAGAGCGATATCATGCGGCGATCTAGCGTCCCTTGCCTCAAATTGAACGGTTGCCATTTATCGAAAACACAACTGACGCATTATCGAGAGCTGGCTGCGATATGCCTAGGAGTGACCGCTATTTTCTACAAGAATGTATGTTAGCCTAAGTTAAGAACATATTTTATAGGTATTAAGGTGACTTTACTTTTTTGTGCAAGTGAACATACATAATTATTGCGTTTTATTACACTTCGTCTACCAAACAGCGCACCCGAACAATCAGTTTTGACGTGTAGACATCTTTATCATAACCATTTATTGCTTTTCATAATATTCTGGGTGGCCCATTATTTTAATGATACGAGAGAGGAGAGAGGGAGATATTTCAAATTAAAAAAAATAATCTCTTATAACATTATTATTTTCTTGGACTTGGTTGCGCGAGCCTTATGGAGGCGGCCAATATATTTTTTTTTTTTTTATTGGACTGCGGTGGCAAAAAAGCTTACGGCCCGCCTGATGTTAAGCAGTTACCGTAGCCTATAGATGCTTACAATACCAAAGGCATTGCTCGCACATTGCCGACCTGAAGGGGAGTGGGATGGAGGGAGGGGGAGGGGGGTGGTCTTACGGCTCTCTCACTCATCGTACGAAACGCAGCTGTGATAGCTGCTTTACGCCGATCTTCTGTGAGAGGGTGGTACTACCCTGGTCGAGCCAGCCCGTTTATGAGCTGCAGTCAATTGGCTACAGCTTGGTTCTACCACCTTAGGCAAGATCACATAAAATGATACCTTCCAAAATCTAGTTTCGATTACCAACCACTGAATAGCATGCAGTTGAGGGCTACCGGATTAAATCTGTTCGAAATATGGAAAATTGCATGCTAATTCAAGTGCCACTCGCAACGTGCACCACATTTCGACGTTGCGATTTCATTTCACTAATCTCATCTGAATCTTCTTGCTTCAACTCTCGTAAAAGCACGTGAAGCGCTTTTGGGGAAACGTGACGCAAGATGCTGTCGTCGGAAGAAAAGTGTGATTGAATCGTAATGATAAAAGCTGATGTGTTGAAGGAAGGTATTTGAAATTATAACTATACAGATTTGCGACGTTTAAATCTTTCAGAATTGAATGTTACTTGAATAAACATGGTGTTACAACCATAAAAGTTAGACATGTTTAAACACGTGTCTATTTCACTAGACGTTGAGCAAAGAAATTATAAAATTTCGTTCGAATGTTTAAAACGTGTTTATCTTTTTTGTAGCAACACCGTCTATGTTTAAGGACTTGTTTTAAAAATAAACTCGGTTAAACTAAAAAGGGTTAAAAAAGGTTGTGATAAAAATTCTAGCTACTAGCTACCTCTAAAGGAAAACGACGAGGGCTGGCCTAATCCTCGCTCAAACGTATTTATTTAGGAAAATCGATATGGAAATATTTTGGCCTTGTCATTTTATATGCCGACAGGAAAGTTTTTCTTCCCAATTTCATTGGCTTCCTCCGCCAAAGGGCACCGGAACTGGTTGACTGACGTATGGAGATTAGATGAAACTTGCGCGCTTCAGATCAACGGTTCTAGGGAACAGGTAAAAATTGAAATGAATGAAAACGTGTAATAATCAAAGGATTATATTCTAAGATCTATACTCGAATCTTAGGCAGGTATTCTAATACCAAGAAAATATTTTACGCGAGAAATCTGTTGAATTTTTGGGACCATACAGTTGGAGTTTAATATGATTATCACTTGCTTATGGTGAAGGAAAACATCGTGAGGAAACTGCATGTCTTAGACATGTGAAATCCACCAATCCGCACTGGGCCAGACAGGTGGATTATGGCCTGAATCCCCCTCGCATTGAGGGGAGGCCCGTGCCCAGCAGTGGGACGTTAAAAGGGCTAATATTATTATTATTCCATTTATTCATTATATCTCCTAAAATTTAGAGTTTTAAATATAATTATAAAAAATACATTATTATTATATTATTACAGTTGGAGTGTAAGTCTGGTGATATTTATTTATTTAAAACTCACCTTAGGTATAAGTTAAACATGGAATAAGTTCTCTAAACGCAAAGAAAAAGTTATTTTCCAAAGCCTACGGGTTTGTTACCTAATACGTATACCGTGAATGGCAACAGAAATATGATTGAGACATTTCCTCTAAAGTGCCTACTATACGACATTTTACGAAGCCGGTGAAATGCATCCTATTCAGATGACTTATTCACCGAGTCAGGCTGAGAACTTCGAACTGAGACTGCTAAGAAATGTGAATCGAATGCGAGTTCTCACAATTTAGCTGTTAGGCACTCCATTTACATATTGCAACATTGGAGTAGAGAGTTAACTATTATTTTTTTGGAGATATCAGAACCAAATTTTCAGAACTTTTTGTTTGTTTTTCTATAGTTTTGGGTACGAGCCCTTTTAGTTTTTAATACAATTTTAGTTTTAATTTAATTATATTTTTAACGGTTTGCGTCCGTGAAATCGCCAAACGGACCCAATGGAAGACCAGCGCTGGTTCTTGCTGACCAGCACATGCTGAATTGGGTCCGTTTGCGGCTAGCATAGTCGATAATTGTTTTCCTTTCTTTTTATATTTATTATTGTTTTGTCTTGCTAGTCGTAATAAAGTTTTTCTTTCTTTTCTTTTCTTTAAATGACTTAAGCTCATAGTGGCTGGCTCGACCGGGATAGCACCACCCTCTCACAGAAGATCGGAGTAAAGTATCTATTAGTATAGCTGCGTTTCGTACGATGTGTGAGAGAGCCGGAATCGTTGTTGGATCATAAATCAAACCAAAAATCTGTCCATTTTGTGTGGAAATTAACTTAAATCTTAGTAAAACTCCCATATTACGGAAAGTAGTTTCTAAAGATCATTTACTTACCTGCAAGTGCCTGCCACAGAGTAAAAGCTTGGAAGCTCGTAAACAAAACAGACAGCGAACAGGCTCACGGCGAGCTTACCTACTGCACGTACCGCACAGCACTCCGGCAAAATGCTAAGGAAGCTGGCACCACCGCTTATTGCGGGAACGTGCATAGTACGACTTGAGCTATCAAGGTCGGTTTTCTCAGTGAAACAGAAAGAGCTTTTGTTATCATTATTATGATTTTGATTGAAGACTTGGCTTTTATTGGTAATAGAGCCTATTGACTGCAGCTCGTATACCTACGGGCTGGCTCGACCGTAGTCGTACCACCCTCTTACGGAAGATAATTGAGAGAGCCCCCCCTCAGAACAATTTTTTTTTTTTATTACAAATGGGTTTGCTCTTGACCTCAATCTTGCCGCAGGGGCATAGATGAGGTTGAAGGTGGAGCGAGCGCACCCAGAAGAGGCTTGTTTACCCTACTTTTAAAAAGATTTCCTTGGCTCCTAAATTTCAGACTACTCAATATTTTCACTATTCAAGCGAGTCCAGTGAGAAAGCCAGAAGATTATTATGAGATTCTCCAAGACAGTGTTTGCTGAAAGATGGTTCATCAACGAACAACTATTTCATAATACGACTGGCCGACTACACAAACACAGTTCGGCGCGGAGTGAAAACGGCTACTTACATTTCATCCGAAGTTCTGAAAGTTAATAAGGTGCACCTGGCTTAGGTTAACTGAGTCTGCGCCCTATTGTTGGCCTGTTATGTAAATAAGGACGGGTGTTTTCCTCAGATTTTATTTAGTGGAAAATAATTATTATTTAGAATTGACATGAGGCTTTGTACTATAGGTATACAGGCTGTATCAAAAGTTCAAAATAATACCAACTTGGGTTTGAATGAGTATCGGATATAGAATTGAATGGTACTTATAACATTTTTATTGAAATTCGAACAATTATTTAAAAAAAACACGCTAAAAAAACTATTTCGCAATAAAAAGAAATTAGTACCTACTATACTTTTTATGGGCTGACATTTCTTTGGGTTTACCATATTCTTAATTTTTATTTACTTATATTTTAGGCCTTGCCCAGCAGTGGGACGTAATAGGATAGTATATATTTTTTAACTAAGAACTGGGGGCTTACCACGACCTCTTATCGCGATTCAATTATAGGAACGTTTTAACGATTCAGCGACTTTTTGTGCAATGACGTACTTTATTGTCATGACAATAAGAAACGTCATTGCACAAATGGCCGCTGAAACGTTAAAACAAAACTGCTATAAGAGGTGGTGGTAAGGCCCCTGTTCGAGGAAAAATCCAAATCCGAATTTCAGTCTCCGTATTTCAATTCAACGCAAGTAAATAAAAAGCTTAGGCATATTTCGTAAATCAAATAAGCCTCGTAATACCTCAGACATAAACATGTGTTGTCCTCGTAAATATTATGCCTAAGACATCCTAAAAGCGTACTAAAAGTGTCAATAGAAGGCAATATATTATTATCAGGGTAATCTAGTTAGGACCTGGAGTCAGCTGAGCTCGGCTTCGTGCGTCGGGGGTGTAGGTAATATGTATGATATTGCTGATTTAATGTGCGATGTGAATACGAGGCTGGTTTTCATACGATAGCTTCGGTAATGTAAAGGATTCGTTACAAGGTACCTAAAGTCATTGATGTATTATATAATAATAATAATATCCTGGGACATTTTTTACACACGGCTACCTGATCCCAAACTAAGCAGAGCTTGTACTATGGAAACCAGACAACTGATATTACTACATATACTACTTTTTATTTGTAAATACATACTTGATATAGATATACACCCAGACTCGGGACATACAGACATATTCATGCACACAAATGCATGTCCCGGGTAGGAATCGAACCTACGACCTGCAGCGTGAAAGTCGCCATCACGCCAACCACGCCAACGGGCCCGTCAAAAGAACATATACTCATATTAGCAGAACATGCGCTCTAAAAAGTATGAAACAAGAAAAAAATCTCATCTAGAGAAGTAGAGGATAGCCGTGGTCCGTTTAGGTCCTTTAAGGCAAAGTTGCATTGACCACGGACCACGGTTATCCTCTTGATGAGATTTTTTCTTTTTTTATACATTTAGAGCGTGATATTTCAGTAGTCGGGTTATAGTCAGTAGTCGGCAAATAGCAGACAAAAGCCGGGCGAAGTCGGGGGGAAGGTCGCTAGTTCTCCAATAATGTGACTTTTTGACTTGACAATAAATATCATAAAACTGCACTGAAAGGTAATGAAATGATTCTTATTTTCGAAATCCTGCCTAAAATAAGACGTTATCTTACCTAAATTAAAAAAGTATACTTACTTAAATTACATAGGGATATTACTGTAAATGAAATTCTGTACATATAACCAATACAATCTGTTCGTAATCATAACCGCGGCCCCTCGTCATAAAACGCAAAACTTGGAAGAAAGGAAAACTTCCGCGAAAGCTTTTTAGGTCGAACTCCTTACTTCGGTCAAAGACCTTAGGTAATAACTTGGTAATAACCCTGAAATGAAATTTCCGCAAATTCTGGGAAACTAAATTTGACTTTTTATATTGATCCCTCGTGTATTGATAATATAAGCCGGAACGAAACGAAACTGGGCGATTTCTTATTAGAAATAAGGGCATTAGGAACGTTTAGCGTCTCAGACGTAGCGATATTTCCATACATGTTCATGGTATTTGGTTTTGGTATTGCATTGATGATTTCCGATGATGCCAATAAACACCAGAGTTAATTCATCATATCATAAGAATATAACGTTTAGTTTCTTTTTGATTGGTGGATTCTACCTTACTAGAAGTACGCAACTCGAAAATTAGTTCTCTAAAGCGAATTTATTTGTTTAAGTTGAAATTGAGATTTGGATACTCGATAACTTATTTTGAATTTACTACTGAATCGTATTTAAAATGCTATTTTTATTTTCCGAACATAGGTAAATTATGCAGAAACTGGCAAGTGGTGCAAAAAATAGAGATTAAAAAATAACCACTAGAGAGCGCGTCCGCCGAGTACATTTTTTTTAACAGGGCGTGTCCAATTGGATTGAGTCGCCTCGCTTAGGCGGCCGCCCTGAGTGGCGCTGGGCGCAGGCCGGTAATAGCACTTAGGTACTGAAAGCCTAGTTTGGTGGCTAAAGTGTATCGTACTCGACTAGTATAAATGCGTAAATAGTGCGTGAATAGTGTAAATACCTACTGCAGTACAGTGTCTGCTTTCTACTGACGACTGTCTGTAATACGTAGTGTATTAAAGTAGCTCCCTTTATAGAAAGTTATGATGGATTTAAACTGGCATTACATATCACTTTTGATCCTAGAAATGCTTTCTAAATCCATGGTGAACTCGCTAAAAATCTCTATAAATTTGGCGGTAGATCTTTTCAAACAAGGAAGGAAGTGAACAAGGTACTAACTATTGAAAATGTTGATAGCAAAGTCGAGTGTCACGGGCAGTGGTTGGGTTAAAAAAGGTTTTAAGTAAATGATAAACTGAATGCAGTAAAATTAAAAAATACCACTTCAGTCACTAGAAGAAATGTGGATTGTAATAATAATAGATTACAAAATAATTACACGATGCTAAGAAGATAAATAAGTCAGTATTAACATAAAGGTTTCACTCCAATTTTGAATGTAAGTGCCGCTAAATAAACCCAAGTCTCCACTGTATTTCCGACTACGATTCCACAAAAAGGCTTGTGGCCGGCCTAAATAAACAGTGTGTAACAACACGAGCGTGTGCCTTGCCAGGTGTGGACTCGCCGCGCAGCTTCCGCGTGCTGCGGCTAAGAGGCTGTTTTTGACAGATGATCCATACATTAAACGTCAAAACTGCACCTTATGATCGATCTCGACTTTGAGATGCATTTATTAATACGAGCCTAATTATAAAAGTCGAGAGGTGAGAGCCTCGTGCTGCTTCCATTGAATAACGAGGAAATCAAATTAAGCACACATGAACAATTTTCGTTTTCCTATATCGTTATGAGTTTCCAAGAAAATCTGTTCAGTATTGAGATCCTCTCAATTTTTTTTAACTTTGCTATACAAAGTGTAACCATGACCTTTAATGAATAGACAGGTTACCTTCATACTAAATGACGTTCAAACTGCGGCCGCTTCGACACCTATCAAACGCGCTCTCAGTGTTTTCGACGGCAACGCGAGATTGAGCTCGGGTTTGCCAATTAGCCTAGTTTTAACATGCCCCTATAAATAGTGTACAAGTTTCGAAGAGTTTTAATTTTTAGGCCGAAAATTGCTATTTGGAGGCCGAAAAATTCTAAAAGTAATTTCGATATTTTGTAAAACTACAACCGCCATGGGAAGTGGTTTGATGTGGGCGATGCGATAAGCATATTTATAAGAATTTCTAAGAGTTTTAATTTTTCGGCCAAAAAGGGTCTTTCTTGTCCGAACGAGATGATTTACTAAAAGATTCCAGTGATTTTAAAAATGTAAGTAACTTCATTACTCAAATAGCGGACGTCAACAGGACCATTTTAAAAACCAATATTGACCACACCGCACGTAGCCCGACCGTCGAATAAGGAGGGATTTGGATCATATATCATGCGACGTCAACCTTCATCACGCGACAATCTTTCCATCTCAATCCAATAACGCACACTGTTTATGTACCTAATGTGTTACATTTACGATAACTTACTACATACTGTGGTCAATAAAACTGTGTACGTTTGATCATGGTTATTTACAATCTCCTAATTCATTTGGACAAAAACCCGACACTACAAACCTACAATAAAAAGCACTTTCGATTCAAGCTGGAAAGATTAAGAAATATAAAGAGAGAGAATAAGATTAATTTTATCGCGCTAGTTGGTAGAACGTAAACTGATAGCACAAAATAGGACAGTTGCTCCTTCCGGGTAATAAAAATACCTACCTACTGCAGGGCTATTACGTATAATGTCAGTTGACAACTGGCGTCGGTTGTTCACCGAACTTTGATGGTAAATTAGAATGACATAACATTGGTATTATGTATTTCTTGCAGGGCTAACCTAACCTAAACTCACTGTACCTTGATATCCATTCACCGAAATACGTACGTACGTTGTCACTGAGATACGTAATAGCCCTGCTGGACGGATTATAAAACGGAGGTAACTGGCAAGGACGACAAGCTTACAACGTTATTTTTCGCGAGCGATTGAATCGTACTGTGTCCATGGACTCCGGTTAGTAGGACAAACTATTTTGGACAGTCTCATGTCTACCTCTTCTTGGTATTTGATCCAAAACGAACACATCGGTAAACTTTACCTACACTAAAATGTTGTCCCAAAATGAATAACTGAATGTTTCATGAATACCCGAATTCCTTATTTACATAACAGGCCAACAATAGGGCGTAGAATCAGTTAACCTAAGCCAGGTGCACCTTATTAACTTTCAGAACTTCGGATGAAATGTAAGTAGCCGTTTTCACTCCACGCCGAACTGTGTTTGTGTAGTCAGCCAGTCTGTTGCCGTATTATGAAATAGTTGTTCGTTGATGAACAAACTTCAGCCAACCAGTGTAGTGGAGGAGCATCGTAGGTACTATACGTTTGTATTTGTAATTTCAAGTTTTCGTTGGCCTGTTTGGAGGAATGAAAAGTATTTTTTTTGTCCTTGTGAAATTTGCAGTAACTTTGTGTTCTGGAAAAAGTTTGGAATTAAATTTATGAGATCTCGCATTGTATGAACTGGGGTAGTACATTCAGCGAATAGGTATAACTGCTCAGCTCAGATTTGAGGTAGGTACCAAATCCCAATTTTTACTGAATGCTCCTACCAAAGCTTAAATATTTATGTACCTAGCTACTGTAAACGTGTAAACAGTATATCACGTAAACACAAAATCAAGTTTGTGGGAATACAAAGCAAAAAAAAATATATTTAACCTCAAGCGAGGGAGGCGTATTTGAGCTTGGCATATCACATTATCGAAAGTTCCGAGTGGCGGCGTGGCAGCGAGGGAGAGCGACCCCGCGAAATAAACTTACTGGATAAATTGACGTATAGATATTTAATGTGGAGAAAGTTTTTTGTTTTGTTTGTATTGTGGTGTGTAATGTGAGTTTTTTGCCCTGCGCTTATCGGTTCCATGTCTGGGCATAATTGTTGTTTTGTTTTTTATTTAGCTTGACTTCGTTGCTTCAAATTTTGTGATGGATTTTTGAACCTATGTCTATGTGGTTTAAACCGTTTCTATTGGAGCGACTGCCTTGTCACTTTACGCACGGATACAGTCCCGGAAGAACGGACGGACGGACATTATGTCTTTTAGGGTTTCTAAAAGGGACTACGGAACGCTAAAAATACTTGTCCTTCATTGGTGCACACATATTTTGGCATTTTTTGGAAAGATTTTGTGCGTGCGAAACTTTTTTAAATATAAGCCTGGCAGAATGGAAGAACAGTTAAATCAGAATGACTAACCTCGTCAACGTCGACTTGTCAACAGAGCGGGGGGTGGAAAGTGGTAAAGACAGTACCTCGTTACAAGCACCAAAGACAATTTCCCCAGCACCACCCCGGCAAATGCGATTACCCACTGCGGTTACCGGCTCCATGCTAAAACTTCTGTAATTGTGTTTTCACAAGTTTTTGGTTATGTAAATCTTAATTTAGAGTATTATGCCAGGAACGGCTCGCAATTTTGATTTCCAAAAAAAACTTTTTAGTTGAATGGTAATTTAAAAAGTGAAAAAAATATCCTATGTGTTGACGGCGAGGGAAAACATCGTGAGGAAACCTACCTATCCCTCGGGATTAGGTAATAGTCAGTTCCTGTATACACGGCGACAAGGTTCACCACCTGTCACGTTGGGTTCTGACTATCTGGTGAAACCGTGGGCTTTGAGTTGGTTAATACCTCCACAATGTGGTGGTATATGGCCAACTCAAGCCTCAGACTACCCCCGAATGGGGATAAAAGTCGTGACGATACATTTACATTTTACACATGTGTTGGTAAACAAGCGCCGCTTGATGTTCAGTAGGTAGCGAGTTCGGCTTCCGGCTCTTTCACTCATCCTACTAAACACAGCTATTTTACGCCGATCTTCTGTGAGAGGAAAATTTAGTATTTTAAAGCCGTAATGTTAGCCCTTCAAGATAGACTGACGACAACTACGAATCTCAGGAATGCGGTAAATGTGGATAGCGACTACCTTGGGGTAGAATACTGATCGGTGCGTCCACATCACATGAGCTGCCGTGCCTGAGCCATCAGTTACGACTGTCTATACGTTCAGTAATTGCTAGGGAGCGCCGATCGCCTCTATTAGACTCACGCTGTGAATATTTTAGATTTATTCAGATTTTTACAAACTTTTTTGTTACTGCGCTCATGAAATTGACTGACACAACCTAAAGAAAATTCATCTAGTGGATATCGTAGAATTGCTTCTGTAAATGGAATTGTATCAATGAAAGGGGCGTCCGAAATTGACACTGTCGTAATTTAATCAACACAATAGTAATCAAAGATAAATAGCGTTCGCTCTATCTCGAAACAATTTTTCCGTTGCGCGAGCCCTTCAGGCCTTTACTACAAAAATGCTATTACCGACCCTTTGCCCAACGCCACTCCGCAGAGCCGAGACGTTTCAATCCAATTGAACGTGCCTCTTTCGCGAAACACCCCGCTTTGAGACGAAGCTGGTTAGCTAACATACATTCTCCTTTTAGTTTTTGCAACACTCTGTAGACGCAATCTATCGTGGTGTCATATATATATTATTTAGGTAGATATGGTACCTTATAACATCGGCATCACAAAAATTGTGCTCAGCGCACAATTGCAGCGAAGTTCACACATCAGAGAGGCTAGCCAAGTGGCATGAACGCTAATAGAATAGAATAGAATAAACTTCACAATGTATGGAAATGTCAAACGTCGCTATGTAGATCAACAACAAGTTGCTATGTGTAGATCACGTGACTTATGTAATTTCCATATATGAAGCGTAGCGATTTGAACGAACGCTCGTAGACGTCAGCCACTTGTCTAGCCCTTCTGTTATCGCAATCGCAATTTGACAATTAACTTATTAAGAAGACATTATACACCAGAAAATGATCTACCTATATTGGCAACGCCGATATGTTTTCAACGTTATTATCCCCGAGCGACTGAGTCGTACTGGGTCCATGGACTTCGTTTCGTTGGAAAAGCTATTTTGGACAGTCATGTGTCTCCACCTTCTTGTTAATGTCTTTAGATGAAGGACAGGGGGCTTACCACAAGCTCTTATTGCGATTCAATTACAGGAACGTATTAACGTTTCAGCGACTTTTTGTGCAATGACGTACCTTATTGTCATGACAATAAGAAACGTCATTAAAACGTCGTTAAAACGTTCCTATAATTGAATCGCAATAAGAGCTTGTGGTAAGCCCCCAGGACATGAATCAAAACATTTTGTGTTATTGAATGCTCCAATTTTGTAAGAGATCGTGCTTACCTACAGAAAAAGTAAAACATCAAAATTCTTTCATTGCTTATATTTTGCAGTAACACTTATTAGGAAGTCTGTTCCGGGTTCGTGGAACCGTAATCGGGTATATTTATGAGGGAATTGACTACTTCGCTGTGATTGAAGGTTGAGAAAAAGGGAACGAAAAAATGTTATTCGTTTAATCTTGAATCACAACAGTGCCGGAATATTTTCGGATCCGTTTTAGGATTTATTGAATTCAGGTGAATACTGGATTTGTACTTCTTTACAAATTACATTACCAATACCCACTTATATTACTCACTTATATTAGTCTCCCTGTCACTTATAATAATAATTGTCAGAATGTTTGTCTATTAATTTCACTGAGCATCACGCGAAAACGGCTGCACGAATTAGGATAAATATCGTCAGATAACACAGACCAATTGCCCAACCTATGCATCGCTTATATTACGGTAGGTACTTTCAACCTAGATCAGCATTATTTATTTCTGCAAAGGTTTCGTTTCAATGCAACTCTTAATGAGTCAATACAACAGCGTACCAGTAATTTATTAGTATTTGTTATCACGTCAGCGCGTTTTGCTCTCGGAAACAAATTGCTGGCTCTTCCACGTCGCAATAACTACACAATTAATCATGCAAGAGAAATCTGGGTGTGTTTTTAATAAGAAAATATTTTACCACAGAGTTTGTAACACCCGGTTTGGTGGAAGAGCCAAGCTGTAGTCAATCAACTGCAGCTCATATAGGGGCTGGCTAGACCGGGGTAGTACCACCCTCTCCCAGAAAATCGGCGTAAAGTAGCAAAAGTTTCGTACGATGAGCGAGAAAGCCGGAAGCCCAACTCCCCCCTTCTTCCCCTTCCTTCGTTCCACTTCCCTTCAGGTCGGCAACGTGCGAGCATTGCCTTTAATATTGCAAGTATCCAGACTACGGTAACTGCTTAACATCAAGCGGGCCGTACGCGGGTTTGCCACCTCAGTCCCATAAAGAAAACCATGTAAAGGTTAAGAAAATTAAATCACTATGTCTTTATAGATAAACTGTACCTGTACCAAAACTGTACCTACTGTAAAATTACTAGAATGATTACGCGATATTCTGTAAGAGCCGGGATATAGATGTGTATACTCGATTCATCAGTTGCTCGTTAGGGCGGACCCTGCCCTTCGGATAAAGTCGTGAGCTTATTCCTGACGAGATTTCACTCCCATTGACACGGTCA